>JARGXW010000042.1:0-513997 GCA_029204085.1 Mycena sp. CBHHK59/15
TTTTTCATCAACCTCCCAATTGGAGGTGTCTCTCTGGTTGCAGTAACGTTTCTCCTGAAAGCTTCGCCTCCTTTGGGTTCAGACCCGACAAAGCGCTCTCCAAAGGATATCTTTCAGCAGATGCTACGGATGGACTTCGTTGGCGCAACCTTAGTTGCCGCCGCGGTGACCTGTCTTGTACTTGCTCTGCAGTGGGGTGGGAATACCAAGGCCTGGAATGATAAGGCTGTCATCATCGTAAGCATGGATCACACAGTTTGCCTTCCATCATTGAGCATTTTGTATCTTCAGTGCTTCGTTGTCTCGGCAGTCTGCTGGATCGCATTTATTTCTTGGGAGATACATAGTGGTGACCAAGCCATGACACCGACTGCCATTTTTAAATCCCCTTCAATGTGAGCTGCTCGCCTCTTGTTTTCACTCGCCTTTGGGTCACTAACAGATTATTTGATAGCTACGCTATTATTGCATACAGCTTTCTCACTCGTTTCTCTCTCCTACTATTCTCTTATGTATGTCTTCTCCATTCCGCACCTTTAAAATGCACTTGTGTGACAAGACGACATCAGTATGTTCCTATATTTTACCAGGCCGTTAGGCACCGCAGCGCAACCTCCTCGGGAATCGACCTCCTGCCTTTCATGCTCGGGGTAGTAATAACCGTTATAGCCTCCGGGCAGATCGTCGGGAAATTTGGGTACTAGTAGGTCTTCAAACGTCTGAAATTCTCACCCCACCCAACACAATCCATCCACAGCTGGCCCTTCCTCGTCGTTGCCCCCGTGTTTCTCGCAATTGGCTCTGGCCTGCTTTACACGATCGACACGGGCACGACGTCGGCCAAGATCACCGGCTTCCAGATTCTCGCCGGGATAGGAACAGGCATGGGGATGCAGAACTCGTTGCTAGCCGTGCAGTACGCCCACAGCTTCATTTTCAGTTTCCAGTACTGAATTTCCGACGCTGGCCGCAGAGTAGAGTTCAAAGATGACCCAAAGCTTATCGGCCAAGCGACGGGCATGTGCTCATTCAGCCAGTTTCTGGGCGGCACCCTGGGCCTCGGAATCGCCGAGCCCGTGTTCGCATCGGAATTAAGCAAGTACTTGCTACGCTACGCGCCTGAGGCGCCGGCGATTATCGTGAAGGAGTCACCGACGGCCATCTACACCAGTCTTCCGGCCGCCCTGATTCCGGGCGTTGTGCGAGCGTATACACAGAGCCTCCGCATTGTCTTTGTGCTCGGTGTGCCAGTCGCAGGCCTGGCGCTTCTCTCGGCAATGTTCATCAAGAACCTCCGCATTAAAAAGACAGTGCCGTCCCCGACTGGAGATAAACAACCCACAGCGGATGTCGGTGCCGGGAAGGGAGGAGATGCGTAGAACATGAAGCAGCTACTGTATCAGATCTACTACTAGTAGCAGGTCACTCAGGATCTTTTTGCAAATATCTCAATCCCAACTCTACTTATAGACAATTTGTAAAGGCAGTCCCCTGCATAAATGAGTTTTGAATGTTTGCGTCAAAATCCAAGATTAGATGGCTGACCTAGTACGGGGTCACGGCTTCCGATTGGTCAATCAATATCTCTTCCTTATGTCATCACCCTATTTAGCACGCGTCCTACCCCTCCCCATTCGACGCGTTTTCGTGTATTTCACAGCTGCCATGCCCGTCGCAACAGTGACAATATTATCTCAGAATGCATCACTTGTTTTATATCTGGTTTTCTCTTTGAGTTGCAAATCAATTGTTGGCCCTTTCTCATCTTTGAAGTTGCAGACTTGACGCGTCGCTGTGAAGTGAACCTGACACGCTGAGACCCATGGAGTTTTCCTGAATGTAAACAACATTCATAGAAACATTATTGTAACATCTGGGATCCAGAGCTACTATGCATGGTGCACAACACAATGCATAAAGATGAAGACAAATCATGGTTTCTGGCATTTTACAAACCTCAAAGGTGCACCAGTTGAAGTTGGGACATTATTATTCTTTAAGCTCCGTGTCACTCTATAAATATAAGTTGACCGTTATACATGAACTCAGGGTTCTCAGCTTCAATAGGATACAGCTAGAGGCAAGAAGAGATCCGAAATGCCCCCAAAATGGCAATTTGATCAAGGTCATCATCCTTCAAAACCGTCTCTGTTCTCAGTCAGTTTTGTCCCAAATATTCTGAGTTCTTGGGGCCAACATTGCAATATGTAGATACAGATATCGTATGAATCAGATTGTGTGCAAATGCAGCCCGTCTTGACTTATTCTTGGGATGACCCAGAACCAGGTCTGATCCGATCGTGGGTCAGAATCTTGATACAGTACATTTTATCTCAACACACACGCCCACATGTCCTCGTACCGTAGATCGAAATCTTTGGTTGGCGGTGTAACATAGGTAGGTAGGTATATTCCGGCGCGGTCCCGTTAAGAATAGGATATATACAATCTCAGATTGTTCGATACATAAATGACCGCGCTCAAGATCGAACCCAAATTGGGCTAAAGTTTATCCTCATAGCGTGGATCGGACGACGGTGGACAAAACGAGGAAGACCGCCAACTGCACTAAGTGGCTATCGAGTGCAGAGCTCACGCCGTTCGTCGTGGTGGGTGAATTGATGGGAGTGAATGCAGGCAAGGACGAAGTTGTCGCCGGGCTCGGTTGCTTGGCAGAGCCAGAAGCCGAAGACGAGCCGGCCGACGCGACTGAGTTGAGGGGGATGCTTCCCGCGTTGAGCGCATCGGAGATCCCGATCTGCCCCCACGGCTGCATCCCGAACAGGCCCTGGGAGATCGGCGGCACCAGGCTGGAATCCGCTGCCGTGAGGAATGCGGAGACCGACGTGAAGCTGTCCGTCAGCCACGATGTATCGGATCTGAAGATATTGCTGCTCCCGTCCGTATACTCGACCTTTAATGCCGTGATCAGACCAGCACCCGAAGTGCCGCCCGGAGTCTGTGGCGCGAAGTTCTTCGCAAACACGGTGAACACGTTGGATGAAGCGGTGAGGTTGACCGTGAACCGCTGCGCATACTCCCAGCTCGAGATGATATTGAGCGCGTTTGAATCGTACGGCGGAGAGCCGACATACTGGCCGTTGATGTACAGGTCGAAACTGTTATCGACAGCAACGAGGATGGTCGCTGAGGCAGCAGTCTTGCCGCTGGGAGTGACGAGTGTTTTCCGGAACGGAAACGTTCCGACAGATGCGTTGGCGGACGAATCCGCGGTGGGCCAGATCCAGGCGCTGCCCGTAAGATTCAGTGGGTCAGGATCTGGGGTAGGCAGCGTGACGCTCGTCGCCCAGGGTCCGGAGCCGTATGGCGCTTCAACCTCCACGGTAACGAATTGAGAGATGTCAGAAGGGAGGGGGAAATCCGAGGGAATGGTGCTGGAGGCTAACCAAGTGCTGTCAGAGATGATGGTCTCGTTCGAGCCATCAGTGTACAATATGCGGATAGCTGCTAGGAGTCCTGCTGGCGTGGGGACTCCAGAATCGTCGGGATAATTGACCGCCAACACAGAGAACACGTTGGCGGAGGCATTCAGGGCGGCGTTGAGCGTCTGGGCAGACTGCCACTCCATCAGTCCACTGCCGGAGGCGCCAATCGCCTGGCCATTGACCCACAGCGTGAAGTGGTTGTCGACGGTCATGGCTATGACAGCAGAAGAAGCCGTTTTCCCGGCAGGAGTCGGGAATTGTTTTATGAATGCTACGTCTCCCGATGGGGCACTCGTCAAGTTGGACCCTGGCAGCCAGATCCATGACGCGGAGGCTAGCCCACTGTCGGAGACAGCGTCTCTTCTGCCGATAGTCCGTCCAATGTGTTGAGCCCGCGATGACAGGCGTGCTTGGACAACTGCATTCAAAGGTCAGAGACATCCAGGACACAGAGCTTATTGCAACGCACGAATCGAAGGAAGACACAGAAATAGTGTGAGAGCGAGAGAAAGAGGAGGAAAATCTGAAGCATGTGAGAAATCTGCGAGAGAGTCTAACGGCAACGACATACCTGAGAAGAGCATCGATCAACGACAAAGAAACATTCGTAGAGGATCGCAGTAGAGGTTGAGTGGGCGATGATCGATGATCCTGGATGTGTGGGCTTTGGTATATAGACGACTGCTAGGCTTGTCACCGTCGCCAACTGTTATTGATATCGTGAAACGCGGCACCGTGACTGCATCAAAGACGTTGATGTTCGTCAGTGATTGGTCAACACTAGCCAGCAACAACAAGAACGGAACGAGGATCATCTTCGGGAACTGAATTTGTAAGCCTTTTTTATTATTAAGGGAAGCACGAGTAGTAGAGGCGATGAGCTTCGATTCGGGCGTTCAGCTAGATTCGTCACCAGCTGCCTACGAATGGCAAAGAAATGTGGCAAGCCCTTTGTACGATCCTTGCGCGTCGTGAGCATTTCTCAGTAGCTTCCCCTGGAAATTCAAGTACAATCCCAGTAGCGCATATGAGGGGCAGTCAGAGTAAGAGATTCTGAGGCGATTCTGAGGCGATTCTGGAAGTGATTCTGATGTGATTCTGGGAATTGTTTTGCATCATAATCGTGAGATAATCACCCAGAATCACCCTCAACTTTGACCGCCCCGCTTCTGAAAGTGATTAATCCGACCTACCTACCTACCTACCTGTTGACGATTCTCAGGCCTACGAGTCTTCAGTTAAAAGCCGAGTAAAATGTCGGCAAAATGAATATTCTGTTGTGGCTGTACACAATCACCTGCATCATGCCTCCGTGCCCAGCGGGCAGGCACTCTTTTTAAGTATTACATCCGGAACCACAAGGGGCGTCAGCGGCGTGCTCTTCTGCGCCGACGCGCTGCGTCCCGCGCTCGCCGAGCAATCCGAATTTGTGGAATGAGATGCAGAGAGGAGAGCGTCGGGACTCGGGATTTGTCAGCACTGGTCATAGTCACAAAAAAATATGTAGCGCGCAAGGGTTCGTATTTAATTCAGAGGAGAATCGCCCCAGAATCGCCGTAGAAGCTCCTCCAGAGGAGCTTCTACAATCCGGAGGCGATTCTGATTTTCGGCGATTGTCCCACGCTTAATCAATCGACACAATCGCCTGTCAGAATCGCCTCAGAATCGCCTCAGAATCCCTACTCTGACTGCCCCTATTGTACAACAACGAACGTCAGTGCTGTATCTCAGCACCCGTAGCTCTAGCCTGCTGACCGTGACGCGCAGTTCATCGAATTCGCTGTATATTTTACAAGTATTTTCAGTGCCTGCTACAAGGTACCTACGTCTGGTCGTACACATTATTCCGTCGAGTCATCAAATTCATGAGTGTAAGTAGTGTAAGCGTAATAGAATCACATCTGGACGTCGTCGCCTCGAAATCATGGAATGTCGTCGTATATTTCGATCTGTTCGGTCAATCCACCCACTCCGGCTCGCAATGGAAGTGGGCACGATTGATGTACGGGCGCCCGCGGTCGTCCCGCGCCGCGCGCCGCATCGCCACGCTCCGGTGCACCTTGAGGCCCACCGCGGGCTTGTGGTCCTGGTATTCCGGGTGGTCCAGAGGGGTGTCCGGCGGGCGCTGATGCGGTATCTTGCGCGCGCGGCCGAGATTTGCCCTGTTCGTAGTTGAGGATCCACGCTTTGATCATGGAGTACATAACGAAGACGTACCGAAAGTCTGTGACCCATGTGTCATCGCGACGCTGGTAGCGAAAGTTCATCGGGATGAGCTCGAGGATCCACCAGAAGCGGTGGCACGCCAGCTGGTCGTAGATCGGCGAGAGTGCGTCGCGCAGCTCCTCTTCCTCCTCCATGCCGTGTGTGGGCTTTTCAACGGGCGATGCGGGCTCCGACTCCGGCGCGGGTGCACGGCGGCGGCGGGAGAAGGCCTTGCTGAGCAGCGACGTGCGGGGCGCTCTCTCTATTTTGTGGTCGCCGACGGGCAGCGGCGGGGGGCGCTCGAGGACGAAGGGGTAGAGCGTCGCAGGGTCGAGGCCGAGCTCGTGCAAGCGCTCGGTGTCGAACATGATGCCTGTGTCGGCCTTGAAGCACTCGCGGACCATCCACCGCAGCGGAATCCGCGCGAGGCTGTGGCGCGTGTCGTTTTGGACGGAGCCGCCGCCGACGTCTGAAGGCTGAAGGTCAGCAATGTCCCAGGCGAGGGCAAGGGCACAACATACCACAGTGACATCCCTACGAAGACAAAGGTACAGTTTAGCATGGCTTGTGCGGGGGCGAGAGCGCACATACCGCAAACCAGACCTCCAGCACGTCCGTTTTTCCCCGCGGCTTCGCGTATGTTTTTTCGAATTTGGCCTGCTCCGGCTCGTCGTCGGCCTCGCCCTCCGACGAGGTCTTGAAGTGTGTCGGGAGGCTTGTGAACGGGAGCGTGTACCCATACTTGGGCCGCACGGGCTTCGGCACCTTGGGGTGGGTCCCGAGCTTCTTCTCCTGGTCGCTTGGCCAGTTCCACAGGTTGGCCTTGAACTTGGCGCGGCGCTCGTCGAGGGACACGGCATGCCGGAAGGCGCGCACGATCGTGTTGGACGTGGTGAACGGCAGGCGCTTCGGGATCAGGCCGACGGAGTCGACGGTGTCCCTGTGCTGCGGGTCAGTGGCCGGCGCTGTGGCGGGTGCAAGAAAACGTACCAGACGCCGACGAAATCGATGTTCACGTCGTTGGAGAAGGCCTTTTTGAAAGCGTTCGACTGCGCCCACCCCGTCGCGTCCGCTCGCGTGTACATCCGGTACGCGAAAGGAACTGGAGACAGGTCAGTCTTACGTTTTTTTATTGAAATTCAAACGACGACACACACCCTGCTGGTGATTGTCGACAGGCAGCAGCCCCACTTTGTGGATCATGCCCGCGAGACTATTGGCCCAAGGTCAGTGAGTCCTGCATCATGGAGATAAGTTTTCTATTCGCACCTACGAGCAATGTAGGCACCGCGAGAGAACCCGAAGATACATATCCGGTCGTTGGCGGTGTCTGATTGGGCGCCGTCGTCAGCTCAGCGTCAGGTAGGTCGGAGAAGGAACGGACAGTTTTGCATCAAGAACTCGTAGCCGCCCATCACATGTGTGTCGAGATTCCATGCTATCATGGTGTCGAGGGTCTTAAGGAACGGGTGAGCCAAGGCCGCGGGTCAGGCAGACTGCACATACCAAAGATAATTTACTCGTTGCAGGTGATGCGAACTTGGCGGACGTGTAGGTGCCGATGCCAGACTGGATCCAGGGCGTCCCGATCAGCATGGGCGGCCAACGAATTAAAAAAGAAGCTGAATACCTGGTAATACACCATCTGCTTCGTACGGTCGTCTTTCTTCAGCGCGGACATCAGCTGCACGATGTTCGAGTTGTCCGCGTCGAACTGGTCGCCGGTGCCGTCGAAGCACAGGATGAGGCAGCGGTGCGCATTCTGGGGCGGGATGACCGCGGGCAGCGCGTGCGGGCCCTTCTCCGCGTCGACAGAGCTCAGGCTGGGGGGCGCCGACGCTGATGTGGGACTGGCGTTAACGTTCACCGCGGTGACCTCGCTCCGGAACGACGGGTTCCCAGAGCGCTCGGCGGGCTCGACGATCGTGTCGGTCATGGACAGCACCGTGGCCTCGAGCGCGTGTCCGTTCGTGGGGCTCGACATCGCTGGTGGGAGCCGGGGAGAAGGCAGGTTCTCCCATATCCTGCCGTGGGTCCTATGTACTTATAAGTAAAAGGTTAGCGCCAGGGACAAGACAATTATCAGCAGACGCGACAATTGACGGACGGTATTGTATGTTGTCCGTGATGCGATCACGCGAGCGTGAGCTGCCGTGTCAAAGCAGTGCCGCCCGCCATTAATTGAAAGCTGTGGGCGAGGCAGGAGGAGGTGCGCCACGTTTGACTGCTAACGATAGTGATCGATGCTGCCTGCAACAGTTTTCTTCCGCTCCCACCTGCTGACGGATCAGAGAAAACATGTGACAACAGTAAGTCAGCGAAAACATACCGCTAAAAATAGCCGATTTCCGTCTAGATTCCGACCATGGTTCATAAACCGTGCAATGGGCAGCGACTGTGCCAGTAATTAATCAAAGGCCGGCCGACATGACAGCTCCAACTGAATCCCGGACGCCAACTCTCGAAGAAAACTTGAAGGAAGAAGACTTGAAGGAGTCCGACGGCCGCGCAGATGTCGAGTCGTCAGTGGAGAAGAGCGCCACGGCGCCTGCGGGACCACCGGATGGCGGGCTGAAGGCATGGCTGACCATCCTCGGAGCCAGCCTCGTCGCGCTGGCCACGTTCGGGTGCGTGTTGTCCTACCCGACGCTCCCCGCCCTTCTCACGGTCTCACCACCAGCCCCGTAAACGCGTACGGCGCATTCAATGACTATTACGAGACGACGTACTTGTCCAATTATTCCCCGACGCTGATCTCAATGATTGGCTCGATCCAGCTATTCATGCTCTATATCTGTTCGTCCCGCTCATCAATCAGCTCTGGCGTCTAACCCAACAGCCTGATAGTCGCTGGGCTGTCTGGGGCCATGTTTGACGCCTTCGGCCCGCGGTATATGATTCCCGCAAGTGGTATAGTGGCTAGCTTCGCTGTGTTCATGCTGTCGATCACGAAGCCCCAGCAAATATATCAGCAGTATCTCACACAGGCTGTACTATTCAGCTTTGGGGCGTCTTTCGCGTGAGTGTAGATGCCCAAGAACCCCCCAAAATTTTTGATTTCGGTCCGCAGGTTCTTCCCCTCCCTCGCAGTTTGTGCGCATTGGTTCAAGCGCCGACTCGCCTTCGCCATTGGGTTCCCCGTAGGCGCCGCCAGCCTCGGGGGTATCATCTACCCAATCATGCTCAACCGACTCATTCCGCGTATCGGTTTCGGTCAGTCCTCCCCTGCCCTCTACCTATTCCGCTCTCATCCAATCTCTAGGCTGGACCATCCGCATCCTCGCCTTCATCGTGCTCGCCTGCTACGCCGTCGCGTCGTTCACCATCACCACCCCGCGCCCGCGCAAGCCACTGCCGCGCCTGTCGCAGCTGCTCGCGTTCGGCGCGTTCCGCGACCCGTGCTACACGTGTCTCTGCCTTGGCGGGTGGTTCTCCGTGTTCTCGACCTTCAACCCGTTCTTCTACGTTGGCCTGTACGACGTGGTCGCGAACGGCGCGTCCGTGCTCACGCCGTACTACCTCGCCATCATGTGCGCGACCGCCATCGCCGGGCGCATCCTCCCGGGATTCATCGCTGATCGTGTGGGGAGGTGCGATTGACAGTCACTCGTTTGATTGTGACCACAATTAACTCGCAAACAACGCAGATTCAACGTCATCTCCGTCTCGACGGCGTTCTCCGGCATTCTCATCCTCGCGCTGTGGTATACCTCCACCGCGCAGCCCAACCTCATCGCGTTTGCCGCTATATACGGCTTCGCGTCCGGGCCGTTCTTCTCCCTCCTGACCGTGTGTATCTAGTTTGCCTTCACACCGTAGCTGACAGCATCTTTGACGCACGCCAGGCCTGTGTGGCGCAGATCTCCCCCATCGAGCAGGTCGGCGCGCGCGTCGGCATGGCGTTCGTGTTCATGTCCTCCGGCGCGCTCGCCGGCACGCCCATCGGCGGCGTGTTCATCCGCACCGAGACGGTGCCCAATTTCAAGCATCTGATACTGTTCTCTGTGCGCGCTACCTTCTGAATTCCCGACAGTCGATGACTGACCCGCACAGGGCATCATGGCGCTCGTCGGCTCGGCCTTTTTCACTCTCGCGCGATGTATCCGGTCGCGCGTGCTGTTTGCTGCGATATAGCATTAGTGGAGGGCGGTGAGAGTGTGTTCTGCGTGGTGTTGTTCGTATATTGTATCTATAGTTTTATTCGCATAGGAAGCCTGGACGTACGCACAATTATGACTGCGTAGATGAGTTCTATCAATGCTACTTTATGACGGAGCGGAGTATGGGGTACTAAATGATACGGACAGACTTCGCCTCCGCGCATGTGCTGCCAGTGTCCAACGAACTCCTCAAACCGTGCACAATATTCTCTCTACATGTGCCTAGTCCCAATTTGCCAGTCCCAGTCCTGGATATACTTGAAACCGACGAATCTCAGAGGGGATTTTAGAACTGAATCGAACGCCGCGGATCTTCTTCCGGGCTTGAATTTCGACACTCGTAAAGTGGTCACCGATCTTGTGCAAACTTAAGACCCTGACCGCCAGTTTGGGTTTTCCAAGGGGTTTCCAGGAGTCTGAATCTCGCCGCGTGGAGGCGTGCATTTGATTTCGTAGACGGTGCCAGTGGTTGGTGGAATGCAACTTGAAGGTAGTACGCGAGCTGCGGAGCGGGCGAGACTCCACGGGCCTGTGCGGCGATGTGCGTGTTGCCCGTACTAGGGATGCAGTATTTGGGCGGAAGGCCGCTTACGCCGAAGAGCGTTACCGCGGCATTCTAATACGAAGGAACCGCGAAAAATAGGGTAAGCGGAGAACATTCGGAAATCTTACTCTAGTTTAAAATTGGGGGTCTTCGTAGGCCCCATTGTGCTTGCGTTCACAAGTTTCAAGAGGGCAAGCGCTGAGACGTGACGATATCGGTAAAAATCTAAGAGGGGCTTGATGAGGCAGTGCAGATAAGATAAGATCTCGGTCCAGTGCTGCGTCATTCCAACCGCATTGCTTTACGCAGGTCTTATAAATGCCCCCTTTCCCCGTGCTCCTTCTACTCCCACCACCATGTCCATTCTCGCCCCCCTCACGATCCTCTCCATTTCCTTACAATATCCCCCGCCCATGCCTTCGGGATTATGCGACACGCAGCACAACCAGCAGGATCGTTGGGATCGTCATATGTCAGTCATTTCGCTTTTTTTTTTTGCCAAGGAGTCTTGCGAGGCTCAATATTTTCCAGCCATCGCAGTCGTGTGCTTCTTTTCCTCTCTGCTGCATTGCAAACGCCGACGTGCTCGGAGTGCTGGGCCTATCATTGCGCCGATGGCACCATGGGGAAGCCGTTTGGATTCGGGCGCCCATGGGGAAACAGCAATGCCAGAGCCAAGGCTACCCAAACCAGGGGTACCAGAACCAGGGCTTCCAGCAGGCGCACAGCCGTACCATACTGGCGGACCGCCGCCGCAAGCTGAGTACCCACCGGCACCCCCGCCATACAACCACGGCGATTCCGCAGCACAGGGATCTTTCAGTCCCGTACGGAAATTTCGTTTCTCGGGCCACCGGACTCTGCTTACCCCGGTTTGTCAATCTAGCCCGCAGGACCGCCTCCAGGCCAGCATGCGCAGGGACAGTTCGCTCCCGTGAGATTTTTTTCCCCATCGAGCCGCGTCTAGTTCTCACTAGATCATATTCATAGCCGCCTGGATCCCCTCCTCAGGCCCATTTTTCCGTAAGCGTCTTGGCACTACGACTCGCACATGGAACTCATCCATGGCGCTCTTAGGGCCAACCCGATACCAACAAGTTTGTTGGCGGCTTCCGTCAGAATCAGTAAAACTAAACAAGTACCTTGAATTTCTGTATCCTGTAGCCGTTCACATCATGCGGACAAATAAACGATATGCACCCTATGTAACAGAGTACAGGATCATCTATTGGATGTATAGCTATTGTAATGTTGTAGATTAAATCGTCAAACAGCAATAATTTCAATTGAGACACTTTCTAAAACGAGCTTCAACTTGGCAATTGAAGCTTGAAGCTTCAATTTCTGGTAATATGTGTCTTTTTTCCCAAGTCAATAGGTAGGTAGGTAGGAAGTCAATAGGGAGGAGGAGGAGGAGGATGTATTACTGCAGAGGTCCCTATAAGGAACAAACAGGTACTGTACCTATGTACATCGCATCCAAATGTACGCTACAGTCGTCAACGGCCAGATCGCTTTGGTAACCTACCTACTTGATAGTACATAGACATCTCACGAAAAAACTTGGAAGACGGGGGGGGGGGGGGGGTGGGGGGTTGTTCACAGTTACCCTTTTTCTCTCCTTTTCCTGTTCCCATTTTTCTTCGTTTTTATATGAGGGAACCAAGGAGACTCAAAGGGAATCCAACAAGGACCCTTTTTATTTCCTTTTATTTTTCCTTTTTCAGACCCTATTTGAACTCTGACTCATTTCTTGCTCAGATGGATACTATTAATATCGCCATAAATCCTTGCCTCTGTTTCAAAAATTCCTTCAATAAGGGGATTATTTAACTGAACGATAATTCAACATTAGTTTTCTTTTTGCCTTCCTTTTAAAAAATTTGCGAGACCACCCGTTCACAATAGCTATTTTAGCCCCTTGTTGTATTCCTTTTTACTTCCTTTTTTCCATTTTACTACCATTTTTCGCAAAAAGGAAGGAAAAAGGAGACTGGCTACTGTGAACAACCTAATATTTACAACTATTTACAGCCGAGTTGGGGCGTGTCCAGGCACATGATCGAAAGCCGCGTGCGCCTCAGTCACGGCGGTGACTGACACTCTGCCGTTCTGAGTTAACTACGCGCTGATGGTTCGCTTTTCATGAAATTCATGTTTCTCTTCCTGCCTGACCTACGCGATCCCAGTGTTGAAATAAGCCTGAGGAGAACATCACAAGTAGTGATGGCAAAGTTCGATTCGGTTCAGGTTCGAGGACTTTTTCCCGAACGCTGAACCTGAACCTGAGGTCCGGTTCGGCGAACCTGGCGGCAGAGTTACCGTCTCACATTGAGCTGTGACTCGGCTCAGCAACCGAGATACGTATCGTCCTCACTGTTCAGATGTGGGTGACTTAACGACCTCCCCACACAGGCACGTTCCACGACAGCTCCCCAGACAATTTTGGAATCTAGGCCTGCTGTGTGATATAATCCAAGCAAATGGTCGCCGGAGTATACCTGACTCGGAGCCCACCGCCTCTCAAATTTCAGCAGCAAAACCTACTACATATTATAATCCAGTCGACATGGCGGCCGTCCTGCCCCCTCCGCACCCACAGAACACCGAAACACCGTTCTTCGTCCCGGTATACTACTAGTAAATGCCGCCTCCCTTCGTCTGCCGACTACAATTACTCCTCCGTCCCCGCCAGCGACCCCGCGCAGCCCCTCCCTTCGTCCGGCGCCTATCCTGTGGTACAGGGTGTTTCTGACATCGTCGTAGCGGGGAATGGACTTGCGATGGCACACGGCTTTGATGACTCGAGTCTCGGATGCACTCAGGCTGCCACTGCCATTGATGCGCCTTGCCACGTGCTTGGTTGAAATCTTGAAAGGTGTCACTGGCTCACTGGACGCCAACACGTCTCGGGTGAAGGGGCGCTCACCTTCACACCAAATCATGTCACGTCTTCAGATATAGCCATCTTATAAGTAAGACGTCGTTGGCCACCACCGGAGTTCTCTTCCATTCGAATCCCACCTTCAAGTTCAAATCTGTCCTTCAACCGGGCCTTCCATTATGTTTTCTCGCCTTACCCTTCTTATTGCCTCGAATATGGGTAAGCCTCGAAGATCCTCGCGCGGTAGTAGGCTGCTAATTCAGACATCATTTATGTGTCAGCCGTTGCAACCATCCGCAATGCGTATCCCAAAGTCCTTTCACGCCAGGATACCGACGGAGGGTGTGCGACCCAATGTGCGGCTCTGGAAGCCACATTAACAGTGAGTAACATATCTTTGACTCCCCCGCAGGTCCTCACAGAGTGCCTTTTCTGTTAGGGCACCGATGCCGGTCAAGCCAGCGCGATTTGCTCTCAGACAGTCGTCGGGGACTATTCCTCCTGTTATGGATGCTCTGTCTCAGCCGGCACAATCACTCAAGCTGACGCACAGCAGACATTGGATGGTATGTCTTGTTCTTGAATTCACGGGTTTACGTTTTCTGTGTCTCATTTCCATCGTGAAGAATTTATTGCTGGCTGCAAAGCTGCCGGATTCCCGGTCAACGACATGACAATCACAGGCGACGGGAGCGCGCCCGTGGATCCCAGTGGTAGCGCTGCTGATACCAATGACACCACTAGCAGTACCGCTGACACGGATGGTGATGGCAGCACTGCTGTGGCAGATGCCACGAGTTCCGGTGACATCGCGCCCGTTGGATCGACGGCGATAGTATCCGACGCTAGTCGCCCGTCTGCGGGAGCAGCTTCTGGAACTTTGTCAGCGGGAGCAGCTGCTGGACACTCTGCAGCAGCGGCTGCACCAACACCCATTGGATCCGCAGCGGGAGCACCTGTCGGGAATACCGCAGGGGTGGCGCCGCCCTCTAAAAGCACCGTGACCCCGGCCAAGACGACTGGAAGTGGAGTGCGCTTGAGATCCGGGTTATTCTCCGAGATTGCAAGCGCGGTTGCGGTGATCCTGGTATCGTTCGTCGCGGTGTGATGTCCAAGTGCAACATCTCTTTGTGTTCAATATATTATCTCTCTTTCCCTTCAGTCATGCATACCTTCAGGTCAATGAATAGGAATTGGGATGGATACATACACAGAGATGCCAGTTTTGTTTCATCGTTCCCTACAGCGAAAATTGTGGAAGAAGATTGGGAAGGAACAAAGAACCCATAGCAAACCTTCATGAGGATTGAATTATAACAATTTGAACTAGTTTTTGTATAGTCTCTCGCCACTCTTCGTTTTTGTTCGAAAAAAAAAGTTTATTGGGGTATAAAACTAATTATTCAGAATTGTCCGCTGTCCCCGTACTATACAACTATTCATTTTATTAGTGTCGATTCCACAGGCGCCGAGGTTTACAGGCCAGGAGTGGCGAGCGTGAGTCCGAAAGCAAGGGAGCGGAGCAAGCCCGCGACGTCAACGAGTCTATAAAACGGAATATATCAGTAAGCGGGTGTAAATATGTAGGACGGGGTGAGGTCGTTGATGAGCGGCGTAGCAGTTGCGTCACTCTCAGTTCCGCCAAAGACCAGGGCATCTGAGCGAAATATCCAATCAGCGGTTGGCGGAGGGATGTTGGCGAGGGCGCGCACTGATTTGGGGGAGGGTCGTGTCTGTGGAGCCCTTCAGTGTGTTAAAGACAGTCGTGATATCCGCGGTCGACGCCCGTTTCTCAACCACGGCGATGTCCGACGTTGGGAGCGGGGCTGGCGGACACGAAGGTCGTGGAGAGGAGGAAGAGGGATGCGAAGCGAAGGATGAACATATCGGGCTGTTGAGTGGGAATTGGAGATGAAGGGGAGTCGGTCGGGCAGTTGGCACGACGTGTTGGTCATTTTTTTGTGTGCTGCTGGAGTCACCTTTATACCATTGAATAGCATGAATAAATTCGTCATTTATGAGATACTCACGCGTCATCGCGGCGTATTCTGCGCAGAGATTGTAGGTATCCACCGCACATGCGGATATTCTTGTTGCTGTGCAAAAAAATGGTACGAGAAGGCGTTCTTGTGGCGCGGGTTGTTAAAAGTGGAGAGGAAAACGTAAGACGCTCGGATTTGTGATGCCACAAGATCGTGTAAAGACAATGATCAGCACGAACCATGTGTTCTGTCCTAGCGGTAACTTCCAAGCTCTGTCAGGAAGCCGCCTCGACAGAAAGTTTAGAGCACGAATTTCGGTAGGAACTTGGGTGAGTGCTGAGAAGACATTCGCCAGGGAGAGGACACCCAACTTGCTCTACCCACAATTAGCTCCACCAACGTTCCAATGATGCATATGTTGTAAGTAAAGCGCCCCCATAAGTATTTGAAAAACACCCAAAGTTAACTTTGGGAGCCTCGTGGCCGATCAGGAACCCGAAAGTGACCGATTTTCGCGCGGTGGACAGTTGGAGTGGGAAATATAAGTTCATAGGGCAAGGAAAGGAAAACACCGGGCATTTGTGGGAAAACGGAAGGAAGGTGTGGGGCTGTGATATATTTGATCAACACCTTGAAGGAATTCAACCGAGTTTGAACCGCCCGAAACGTCTAAACGAAAGGTTTGTCAAGACTCAATGGAATGAAGTGGTTTGACAGAAACCATTAAAGCGTACTTGCGAAGATGGTCAAAGCGCCTTCAAAAAAATGGAAAATGTCGCAGAAAAGCCAGCGTTCAAGCGATGACCTCACTTTCGCGTTACGATTCAACACCTCCATGCGGAGATATATCGACGGTACCGGGTTTGAACATAACCAGTGTGTCTGGAAGAATAGATAGCCCACCGGGTAGAAATGGGCTCACAGATGCTCTCAGATTGAAATAGACCAAGCATTGAAATAGAGAAAGCATCGGAAAAGTGCGGCCGCCTACGCGTTGTTTAACATTACACGCTTCGTTCTACTTTTTCTATCGGACAAAATCCTAGACAACATACCCCTTGGAATAGAAAACGCGTCAGCAGCAGGCACCACTCGATCCACAGATCAGACCACGCACCCCATTGACACGGATATTCTGTCCATTGATCCACCGCGCCGCGGGGCTCGCAAGGAACGCGACCAGCGGCGCGATTTCGTCCGTCTCGCCAAGTCGCCGGTTCGGGTTGAGGTTCGCGATGAAGTCGATCACCTGCTGCGGCTTACCGTCGCGGAAGAGCGGCGTGTCAACGGGCCCCGGGGAGACGGTGTTGACGGTGATGCCCCGCGCGCCGAGGTCTTTGGCGAGCACGCGCGAGATCTGCTCGATCGCGCCCTTGGAGGCGGTATACACGAGCGCGTTGGGGGTCACCACTGGTCAGGGTGCTGTGAATATCGAATCGTATCAGCGGACGATATAAATACCCGAGGCCGATGTCAGACTGGAGGAGAAGAAGATGACACGCCCGCCGGCTGCGTGCGATGTCAGCGCAAGATTCTTGGGCGAAAGGAAAGATGACGGACGTGCGGGAAGCAGCTCCGCGGCGGCCTTCGCAAGGAACAACGGCCCCTTGACGTTCGTGTTGAAGTGCGCATCATAGAACTCCTCGTCCACGTCCGCGAGCACCTTGGAGCCCATGATCCCCGCGTTCAAGACGAGGATATCGACGCCGCCGAACGCCTTGACTGCCTCGTCGAGCAGCTGCTTCCCGCCAGCAATCGTAGACGCGTCGGCCTTGACGGCGATGGCGGTCCCGCTCAGCGTCGCCTTGATGACGCCGACAACCTCGTCCGCGGCTTTCGAGTCATTCACGTAGTTGACTACGACCTTCGCGCCTTGTTCGCCCATGCATTTCGCGATGGCAGCACCGATCGAGCGCGATGAGCCCGTGATGACGGCGACTTTGCCTGGTAGCACATCGTGAGATGTTCGACTCAACCAGGAATTCATCGAACTTCACACACCTTTCAAAGAGGTGGTGAGGTCTGACATTGTAGGGAAAACTGAAGATGGCGGGGATTCTGCGGAGAACAAGTGCTGTTCAATGGTCTTGCAGAAAATCAGAGTATATACTAGAAGAATGGGAGTGGGACTCAGCTATTCCCTCATCACCAAGGCAACCGTAAGCGAGTCCCATTAACGAACCAAACAAACACCATCTCTCAACCTGCCGGAGCTTGCAGCAAGGCGGCACATCCCCGGCAACATCCCCGGCGCGCGGGTTTTTTGAAGATTTAATCAATATTTCGGGGGATGGACACGTTCTAAGCGCGTTTTTGGGGACATTTTACGCGGGGGGAGACCCCCCCTGCCGCTCGCCGCGGGGCCCACTGTGTGGAGCTTCCGCTCGCCGCGGGGGCCCACTGCGTGGGGCTTATTTTATTTTATTTTTATTTTTATTTTTTCTCCCATACTTTTTTCGGTGACATCTTACGTGGGGGAGACGCCCGCGGAACCCCCTTGACGCTCGCCGCTGGGCCCACTGCGTGGAGCTTCCGCTCGCCGTGGGGGCCCACTGCGTGGTGCTTTGCGCCTTCGGCGCGTGTGCGTCGGCGGGGTGCGGCGTCATCTGATGGCTTGATGGCCAGATCGCACGCCGGCGCGTCGAGTCCCATTCTCAGCCTCTCGTCAATGGGACTCGGCCCTCGGACCGGTTGTTAAGCGACTCCCATCGTCGCGCATTTACCGTTGCCCTCCAGGGCCAAGGTCTAAATAAGGAAATTTATGATGCCATCGGTGGGTGTGCTGGGGTCCTGGTACTCCGTGACAAGTGTACGCATTTGTGCTGACTGGGTGCTGACTGTGTCAACTCTGTGCACATCCAACGTAATATTCTCAACATTTTATAGTGTAAGCCATTTGGGCGCTGAGCTCTAGCTAAATTTCCCGTAGCTAGCCAGTGCACTGTAGAAAAAACACCCCCACTCAGAATTAGGGTAAGTGCGGCCCCCCATGAGTAGACGAGTGCACCATTTTATTGAGAAAAAAAGTCATGGTCTTTCTCAGCTGAAAATAGATGACACTTTCAGGAAAGGGTGCCGAAGCCATCCTCAAGGCATTCAGGACTTGTTACAGCTGCAGAACACATAACTGCTGATGTCTGTCTATCTGCCGTCACTACGTACACGTAACATACTGGGATTCAACGCCCATCGATATTTGATGGACATCACCTGATCTAGCGATCCGACTCCTCATTTCACTCGTTCTCTATTAGTACATCCTCTGCACGTGTAATTTGCCTTTAATTACGTGTCTGAATATAATTTACACATTGGAGGATATTTTTGATTCAGAACTGCTATGCGATCCAGCGCCACATTCTAACATAACCTGTTTTATCAGTTGGTCAAGTATTCGAAAACTTGAACCAGATAGAACACCGAGTGAGCGTCTAGTGTACTCTTAAATTCTCAAAAGTCATAATTTGCATACATGGCCGAAGTTCATTCACCCCAGGGCTACTCAGTAGGCAAACATCATACCACATGCCGAAATTTGCCTATTTTCCGAAATTTGCATACATCCTCAGAGATTAGTCTGTGGAACCAGCTATGATCCAAAGTTAGATAAAATCTCTTTTAATCTTGATTTCACCCAAGCTACTGAGGTTGTAAGCTTTCTCTATAAACGGAATCCTGTAAACACAGGTCAATATCCATCTGACATCATCCGACGACTTTCCACCTCCACGCAACTGCAAATTCAAAGAATGGGATGCACAAGAAGGTAATGACTCTCATTCCTGTGTATTATCTACTCTAACAACTCTGAAATTAGTTTCAAGTCCCCGGAGGAGGAGGAGATTCCAGCCCTCATAGACATCTTTGACCCAGACAACACCAAGGCAGCTGTGGCAAGTGTGGTGCCAATCACTGGAAACAGTAAGATCAGTTTACTCACTCCTGTATATCATAGTGCTGACTAGGCTCAACACATTTTTAGACCAGGGATCGCACGCCAACAATTATCATCAAGTTGATGCTACCCTCATTGATAATGACGGTGAAACATACTTGCTTCGTGCCATTAGTGCCCCTGCAAATACCGGCATCCAGAGCGTTCACGTTCTGTCTAGTATCTACAACTTTAAAGTTGAGAGGACTTGGCGCTCTTTTAATTAATGGATGCAGATCCTGTATTACAAGCTGCTATTTGGGTCTATTGTCCAACTTGGGGGTAGAGGGCTGTGGCTGCGCCCGGCAGGATCTCGTACTTATCTTTTTTCCCATCATGCCGATTACACTGCTTAGTAAGCTGGTCATCCCAAATCCACCCGGACATACAGTGATACATGACAAACCCGGAAGACCCAAATGATTAATGTGATTTCAACGAGGCCCAGGCAGACCAGGCCATGTAGTTACTTCGGCAGGTCCAGGGCAATATTGAAAATTTGCTGGGGGACTTGGAAGGAGGTATATACTAGACTTATTAATGTTTGTACCCTCTGAATGAGCAGCATGGGACGGTTACACCAGGGAAAAGAGACAGAAGTAAATAAAAACAGCACAGCCCTAGGCCACACAGCCACTAAAGGGGTAAGGAAAAAGTGAACCAAGTATAGGGACAGCCACTAAAGAAGTCAGACACAGCCACTAAGGAGACTATCTTAAAAAATGGGGGACAAGGAAAATAGGGAGACTTTTAGCCCCTCGGAGGAATGAAAGGAACGAGTATTATGTAAACATAAGTACTCGTAATCACCAACTGTACAGACTGTACAGTAGCGCAGTTTGAAATTACGACGGCCTCCTCATGTCTTCTCACAATCGTAACCCCAAAGGCAAGAATCAGCACACATATGGTGCGTTACGTACCGCGCATATAATACCGATTCTATGTTCAGTATATGTCGGGAAGATGAGGATTTTGAGAAATGCCTTGAAGCAGGACTTCGTCGTTATCACAGCGAGGTGAAAACCGACAACAAGGAAATTGTAGCGCTCCTCTGGGCTGACTACAAAATCAAAACCAGGTTCTTCCGCATACAATGTGCCTTTAATATATTGTAACAACTATTCTATTTAGCGATTCAACAGTCAAGCGCCGTCGCAAAAAACTGGGACTCAGCGGAGGGGCAGGAACGATGAAGAAGATGTCCAAGACTGATGCTGAGCAGTTGATTGTTGACAAAATGGACAAGGACCCTGCGAAGCGAGCAGGTGTGCGTACCATTCGGGCACAGGTGGCCCTAGAAGATGGCGTAATTCTGCCGCGGTGAACTCTTCTTCACTTTGCGCTCCTAACTCTCTGCTGATGCAATTTTATTCACCTAGGGAAATCGTTTGGGAGATCATGCATGTCCATGATTCTGATTCATTTACGCAACGAGAGCCAACGGCCAAGAAAATATTCCGGGTTGCTAAATACCCAATTGGGATCCACCAGCGCTGGTCGTGCGACGGCCACGACAAATTGTACAAGATAGGATTTCCTGTATGGTCTATCGTGGATGATGCTACATCAAAGATTTTGAAAGGCTGGGTGGTACCCAGCAACCGTCTAGGTGATATAATTGGCTATTTGTTTCTATGCCTTGTCGAGGAGTTTGAAGGCATGTCACCTCATATATCCAAGGTTTTCCTGGGCTGATATTTCCTGATATAGGAATACCATTACAGACTACCACAGATTGCGGCTCGGAGACAACTCTCCTCTATGGTATTGTGAACGCTCTCAGGTTAGTTCTGTCTCCTTGTCTCCCCGGCATCGATCTCTATGTTTGATGCAGGCAACGATTCCATCCCGACATAGACTCTATTGAGGTGCCACCCCATGTCTATCTTCGCAGTGTCCACAACATTTCTGTGGAGCGACAGTGGCTACGCTTGCGCCTTGACTTTGGTGACAATTGTGTCCTTGCATATAATCAAGGAATTGAAAACGGTCAATACAATTCAAACGATCCTGATCAATAGTAAGCTATCATTGGATACATTCAAAATACATGCTAACAAACACCCCAGCGAGCTCTGCCAATGGCTGTGGCCCCGTCTCATTCAAGACGGTCTGGACAAGTACACCACTTTACGAAATGCTATCAAAATGCGGAAGCAGAGTGACAAACCCGGCCCGTCTGCAATGTCGCGCAACACCGCCTTCAGCTTGCCCGAAACGTGGGGTGGTCGTGATTGCCTCCAGCCGGTGGATGTCGAAGTGATCAGGCAGATGAAGCGTGATATGGGTGGGGATGAGTTGATTGCATTCTCGACCCCAGAATTCGCCGCACGAGCGCACACTGCATACAATTCCCTATCGATAAAAAAGCTAACGAAGGAGAATATCTGGGACATTTTCACGGCCATGCTGCCGCTGGTGTTCCCTGGTCGTTTGTAGCTACCAGATAGTAGTTCCTGAAAATCCATGTTACTTGCACGCCGATGTAATGTTGCCACCCAGCATCAAACGGAAGACAAAGAGTGCCAACGGAATAGTAACCTGCCAAATGGAAGGTACTATTGCGCGGCTGGTACTCAAGGGCGTCCATCCAATATGCGCTCCAGGAAATGAGCAGGCAAAGAGATTGTGCTTGTACTGAACAGTTTGCGGTACGTCCACGAGAAAGTGCCAAGGTTGGTCAATGGTTGATGGTGAGGAACGCAGTGTGCGGCATTTGGTGGGTGGGGTGCCCGTGAAGTCGGCCATGGGGCGAGGGTGGCAGCCCGCCCGGTCGTTGGAGACATGGGGGGAGGCTGGGGCACGGTGCAGTGGAGCGCGAGCGCGAGGCGGTCTGGTCGGCGAAGCTGGGACCGCGGGCGCCGCGCAAAAGCACACCATCGGGGTGGGGAGTTGGGTTGCGGACGGCGTGTGGCGTACTTTTCGCCTTCACCCCAGCGTTACAGCATGCGACTGCGGGGTAGACTAACCCGCTGTTGGATATTGTGAAGAGCGGGCGCGGTAATAGACGAAGGGGAAGACACTGCCAAAAGTTAGTTTGGCGGCTTTTCAATGGAAATTAAGCACTCACTAGTTGAGTTGCATCAATTTTTTTTTAATGAAGAAACCCGTGCACACGAGAACCACGGGATGGGGCGCACAGTGTGGAAGACGTGCGGGCAGGGGAGTCCAGTGGTACTTGTCTCCAGTGCAGCTGCGGGGGCAGGGAGCGTCGAGGCCTCCGACGTGAACTCGGCGCCGACGTCGTTGACCAGCGGGCTCACGCACTCGAGACAGCCGACGAGGCTGACAGGAAGGGTGGCGGCAGAATGTGCAGGTCGATGCCGGGGGCAAGGTAGACGTTGACGCCGTTCGAAGCGAGGAAGGCGCTGGCGAGCTGCTCAAAGGGGTGTCGGTTGAACGCAAAGGAGTTGGAGTTGGCGTTGGTGTTGGCGTTGGCATTCTGGTTGTGGACCAGCAGTGGTTTGGCCAAATTGGTGCTTGTGGATGGACGGATGAACGGCCACCATCCTGGTGCTCGTTGTCCATGCAGGGACAGTGGCTGCCTGAGGCGGCCTCTAGTGGGGCATGTCGTCGTAATGTCGGGCCGGACGTTGTCGTCATCGACGTCGTGAACAGCTGCTCAAAGAACAGTGTTTGGCTATGTTGTACCTCCAAGACGATGGCCTCCCCACTCGTGTTTTAGGCACCAGTCAGCCTCTTGATGTAGGAAAGCAGGAACGGAAATCGAGATGCCCGAGGGGTTATGGTGTGTTGGAAAAGACCCTTGCGCAACCACGGAGAGATCAGCGGAGCTACAACGGAGGAGGCGCAAGGGCAGTACGCCGGTGCCAGTACTAGTGTCACCTAGTAGAGACCTAGGGAAGCACGAGAGTTACCGTCTACAAGCACAGTAGAACTGTGTCAAACGACAAATCAACTGGTCACGCAGGACACCTTGTCGAGAGACCGTGTCTCTCAACATGGACCTGACATGACAGGACTGCAGCTCGGAACGTCCTGGTCCGCAAGCGGGCCCGACTGAACTGAACAACAATGGAACATTGTATCCGAGTTGCTTGAGCTGCAGGGTGGCTTGGTGGTCGAAGACCAACACGCCACAGCGTGACAGTACACAAACGCGTCTGGTCGCATGGGCGTCTCTCGGCTATCCCCGGTTTTGAATCCTTAGACTTCGAAGCTCGTTTGTCTGGTGACTCTGGTCTATCTTGATACAGTCCCAGTCACCCGCCTTACAACGAGCACGGCCAGGGAGTTGAGCTAGCCAAGACGCGCCAATGAACACTCAACAAGTGTCGTGACATCATCCCCCATGCTGGTCCCATTTGCAGCGCTCCCCATGTATCCTCCATATGCCATGCCGCCCCGCGAGCAGCCGCCCGCTCGCTGCAGCCGCCCGCTCGCTGCATCCGCCCCGCTCCAGAGCTCAACGGGGTCAAGCTCGACTTCTCACTGCATGAAACCCGGCACCCCCCACTGGCGTGCGAGCCAAACCCTTGTGTGTGCCTCTCCATTCGAATGGCGATGCTTGCGGGGGGGTGAACGAGCACGTTCGATTTGATGCCCACCACTCGGAAACGACTGCGCAGCGCAGAGGCACTGCGGAAGAATCCACTGTTCACAGCGCGCGGGGGTGAATCCACGGCGTCGGGGCCGCTTCGCAGTAGAGGGCGCGCGAGGGCTCCAGCCGCGGGAAGACTCTCCCGCCGCCGACTCGAGCATGCTGCATCAGCATCGGCCGACTATCACCCCTCCACCCCACGCTACAATACGACAAGGTACGCACATGTGCCCACCTTCTGACGACTTGCTGACGACTTCCAACCGCAGCACTCCCCCTGGCGCATCCGCCGCACGATAACCCCTCCCTCCTCCCCCCGCCCTCGCACCCACGGTGCGCCATGCCCGCGTCGAATCCCGCCACGCCCAAGACGTGCGCAATCCGAAGCGCGGGCAAGGTGCACGGTCGCCGCGCACATGCCCAACGGCGACGCCCTCGGAGCCGCCGCGAGTGCCGTGCATCTGGGTTGCATCGCGCATTCAGCTGCCGGACGTCTTTGTGCATCTGCCCGTTGCACATCACGCCCGCCTCCTACCACTTAACCCTCGGCTTCTTCTACACAGGCACGCTCATCTTCTCCCACTGTACCTGCGACCTCTCCACCACGCTCACACTCCTCTTCTCCGACAATCACCTCTCCCTCCCCACACTGCACGTCGAGGTCCAGGCACATGTCGTCACCGAGATGGCCCACAGCCACTTCCATAGGCTCCTCCCCTGGTGCCGATGCACAGCACATGGCGTGCGTGTGGCTGCCCTTCCTGCAAGTACATTGTGCATGTTTGCACTGCATCCTGAAGTGAACAACACCATCCTCGAGCCTTGAGCGCACCGCACGCTCGTCAGCCTCTTCGGGGTGTAGGCTAATGCACACCTGAGCTTGCCACCCTCCTGCCCAAGTTGCCGAACGTGCTAGCGATCGTGCGGGTCTGAGGCCGCATGCCATGGCTCGCGCCACTCGTTGCCGCAGGTGGACATTACCAGCCTTGTCGACGCGGTGCTCGTGGGCCATACCACGGTGTTCCTCACTGAGGTGGACTGGGTCGCGATCATGCGTGCGGACGGTGTGCGTGTGGGAGACAAGTGATGTGATTCAGATCTAGCTTCGTGTATTTATTAGACCCGAGCCCCCAATACTAGCTGTAGATAATTGGACATTCTTTGGGACATGTACGCTACATCTATCTCATGTCATGTTCCTCTCCGGACTCGGAAACCCTGGTGAGATCATTGAGTCCAAGAAAGTCCTCAACAGTGAGGAGAAGTTTGGATGTACCGATGCGAAGTGGCCCAGGTCCCATCCGGGCTTTTTTGTATTGCTGTTCGGGTGAAAGTGAAAGTGTACGCCCCCTAGTCTGATCCTCTCGGAGTTCAAACTCGATATCTTGGAGGGCTAGTCCGTTACAAAAGGGATTTTCATGGCAAATTCTGAGATGTTGGGCCAAAAAATGGTCGATTGCTTTGGGGCCGGAATCCCAATACATGCGTGAATTTGCGTCGCACTCGGAGCTTTGAAGTTGGTGAGACTCAAGATTTTGTATCAATGGCACAACTCACGAGTGGCTTTGAGGATCGATCAATGTCATGATATTTTTACGATTGTACATTCCTGGTGCTCCAGTGAGAAACTGAATTAGAGTAGAACAAGCAGACATTTACCTTGTAAGTCGCAGAGCACAAAACTTTTATCGGTGAACACTATAATATAGTGCGAAAAGGCATGAATGGCCATCGTCAAATCATCTTTGGGTGGGTCGCCGCAGTCAATGTTGCCGGTGAACTTTTGAACAGGTACATCGACAGGACCACAAGGGAGGAAACGTGTCGCTAGAAAATGCATGAAGGGTAGAACATCGGTTGCGGCTGCACTTTTGTTCAGAGGCTCCAAAACCCCGAGAATGGCACCCTCTACATTGAACTGGAAAGCTAGGTGTGGAAGATGTGTAAATCAGATCAGATTCAACACGGAGGCAGAGGTGCTCACGGGGCAGACGTATCTGACGCTCCTCAGTGAATTGCACAAAATCCCGATGTATCATGTCACCGCGATGCAAGTTCCTCAACTCTTCACGAAGCATTGAAAGGTGGGCGTGGTTGTCCAAATTGATGTCCGTAGTTTGACCTAAAGCATATTCTTCATTGCCAACACGAGCCTGTAAATGTCAAAACATCAGCTTCTCCCGAGTGACTGATTGGAAGATGAGACACCACATAAATAACATTCTTCGCCGAGCCAGATCCAAGATATCCGGTTTCAAAAAACATCTGGGAGCTCTTAGCTTTGGCAACACCTTCTAGCCAATCCTCAGCGACAAGTATGGTTTCGGTCTGTGCGTCCTCGGGCATAGAGAATTGTACATCCATTACATCAAGTGTGATGACAAAGCGCTTGAACTTGTACTCGACCATTTTGCAGGGTCTAGAAAAAGACCGAGGAGCTGCGGGTTTGGGCCACGCGCTAGCTCGGACATTTCGAGGTTTCGATGCGCGTTCAACTGGATCAGCAATAGTAGAGGTCCTAGGAAAGGCCACGCTAGCTGTCTTTCTTGCTGCTGAAGCCGGTACAGCAGATGGGATAGCAAAGTCCGAGTTGTCGCGCGGAAACTAGATAAAAGAAGAACAAGTATTAGTGATAGTTGAAGTATTGAGGGATGTTCATCACAAGGTCATCTTCGTTAATGACAAGCTTGAGTTCCAATATCTTTGCCTCAAATTGAGCAGATGAGATGTGACGGTTATCCCGGAAGTATGCCAAAAGGTCTGAGACTGTTCCCTCCGTTAATTTTTCATCGGGAAGATTGAAAAATTTTGTGGTCGACTCGCTGGCATAAAAACTGATCATTTGGCTGGTGAATACATATATCAGCTTGAGACTATGCTGCACAAGATACAGAGCCCACTTACCGGCAGATCTTTGCAGCAAGGGGATATGCTTTTGTGTGATATTCTTGAACTCACATGCATATGATATCAAGTGCGTTATATATGGGCTCATCCTCATTGATATTTTCAACTGGTCGGACATCCGGGATCTGGGAGTGTGCATCAGTAGGAAGAAGCCATTGAGAATAAAAAGAGACAGACCACCACAAACTTTGTCGTGGCTCCTTTTTTGGCAGCTGACGTCTTGCATAACGTAACCGTGAGCTTGACCTTCTTGCCTTGCTCACGCTTATCCTGGATCTCTTGCAGGATAGTCTTGCCCCTGGAAATCCCTGGAGTTGCCTTGGTGAACTTCGCGGCTGTGGCAGAGGCAGCTTTCTTCAGACTGGAATTTTGCACACGAGGTAATCCTAAACGATGATCGGAAGCCGTTTTTTATGACGTTGGGCAATTTCCCAGAGTTCAGAGGTTAAATCACTTGACTGATAATTTAGTATTTGATCGTTTGCCCCAGGCAAGTCGAAAATTTGTCTTGGAACACTATCTGCATTGGCTAACAATGAGAAGTAAGTCAAAATAAAATCTATGACTGGCAATGATAAATGCAAGCTCACCATGCAAATGGCAACAGGAGTTACAAAGTGAATTCTGAAGCTGGCCATATACCAGAGAACAGCCTAGGCACTGCCCTTTTGCCTACAAATGACACCTGCATCAAATAACAAAAGTACAGAGATGGACAAGTTACTTACTCGGATAGAAACCTTTTCCGTCTCTGACTTGCCCTCAAGTTCTCGGCATTTGTAGCAGATCTCATTCGTCAGCCCGTAGAAGTCAACGCTGCAGTCAGCACATATAGGCATGGTGAGTGTTCCGCACACAAAAAAGCGTGAGAAATGATTACTAGACCTTGGTCCTGGCAGACCATGAACCTACGGCCCGGCTTGGAATAGGCTGATGGATATCTCGGGATTCTGAGTGCCAAGTTGAGCATTCAGGGAAACTTGGTATAAATGTAGAGTACACTTATTTATTGTGCACAAGTTCTTTATAAAGCGCCAGAAAGCCAAGGAAAACCTCATCATGGTCAATATCTTTCTGGGTACAGTGTCTGCTCAAAGCTGTGGATAAGCTGACCCATTTGCTGGCCCCAGGCAGTCCTACATAGCTGTTGCTTTTGCCAAAACACTACCCAGTATACGGGGTCCAAGCGACTTCTGCCGAAAGAAGCGATGGAACGCGACGCGACGCGTTCGCGTTTGTCATGTGCCAAGTCGTCAGCAAGATGTCGTGGTTGCTCATGCACGTGTGGATCACAATAGCTAACAGTCACAACTGGGACCCCATCACCCTTTTTGGTCAGAATTACCCAAAACAGACCTTGACCCTGGAGGGCAACGGTACCCATTCTTCTCGTCATTACTCAGAAAATCACCGCACCTTAGATACTGTGTACAAGTAGATCAGAGTGGATCGGGGATGGATGGATATCTGGTATCATGGCCATCACATGGTCCACTCACGTAACTTAACACGTAAAGTATGTGACTGGGCCACGTAATACAAATTACTAATAGTTCTCAGCCGCCGAATCTCTTGCGTAATGGTATCCGCCGATGCTGCGGGAACTTCCGATCTAACAGCGCTCCCAAGGGACACGTGACCTTAGAGTGTAGCCCAGCTTGGACGCTTGTTGGACGCGTCTCTCCAGTTCAACATGCCTCTCAGACTGGATCCACTTCAGCGACGGTCTGAGGAGTCGCAGGGACAGCGCAATACGTGATTCCTGGTCCATTTTTTATGAGATAGACATGAAAGGTTGAAACGAGGTCAGTAGATACACTGTTGAAGTCGGAAATTGGTCAGAAGGCTGTGTTGAATATGATTGGATGGTGTGCTATAAATCGCAGGTGGATGTCGTTGGATCCCTGGTGCTAAGCCAAGTTGGCAGACATAAGAAAACTCGAAATTCATCGAAATACCTTGGACTGACAGAAATACAAATCGTCGGCACTCAAGGGTACGGTCACCAGAGAGCAGTAAATCGAGTCTGGTATGTTCGGTAGTAGAATTATAAGTAGGTCACAAGAGGATTGAAGCGGATTCTTACTACCAGTCAGCACTAGGCAGCTACATATGCTGGAAACAAACTTAGGGTAGCCGATGGGAAGACCATCGAACGAAGCCATTGTGTGTTGAAGTTAGGCAAACACCGAGTCATCACCGAGATGCCCGAGCCATCACCGAGGTGCTGACTAACCCCGACTGTGATGCGCCGAGTGCTCGAAGGCGCCCGAACATTCCGCTCCACATTTCTTACTAAACTTTATTATTCATCCTGGAGCAGAACTTTCTAGATTACATTTCTGTAGAGTATAAATACTTGAAGTTTTAGCGTAGAAAAACATTGAATTCTAATTCTTTCACCGGTAGATTTTCAACAGGTTATGGGCCCCGCCAGCCTGAACTGAAGACATTAATTATCCCTGCTCTACCACTACACTCACCTCCCAACATATCACTGCATCATCACCTAGCTTACGATGTCAGACAGCAATTCGGCATACCGCATCAAACAGCTCGAGGATGCTCACGGCTATTCAGCCTGGGCAACAAAGATGATTGACGTCTTGACAGATCAGGACCTAGACGACTACGTTATCGGCTCCAAGACAGTGGAACCGACAGTTGGGCAGAACACGTCTGCGCAAGCCGTGGCTGCACACGCGGAGTGGAAGAGGAAACAGCGGAAGGCATTATCCGCCATTCGTTTGCGCGTAGGCGACGGCCCGATGGCATACGTCCAGACGGCTACGACCGCCGTAGATGCATGGACGAAGCTCGCACGTGTTTATCAGCCCAAAGGGGCAATCTCCATCATTCGGCTCCGTCGGCAACTCTTTCGCACTGCCTGTGTGGAGGGGGAGGACGTCGAGCACCACATTCGGAATCTGACACAAATACGGAGCACACTCGAAGGATTCAGCAGCACCATCGACGAGGCAGAGTTTGCAATAACTCTTCTCACATCCTTACCAGACTCATGGGATAATTGGGTCGGAGGAATTGACTTAGCGACAATCAAAAGCTCAGACGACATCATCGCACACATTCTGCAGCAGGCAGGACGCTCCCACGCCAGGCCGGACGCTGACGACGAGACAGCTACGGCGTTGCCCACGCTTGGCGGCTCGGGAAATAAACATTCCCACGGTTGTTGGAACTGCGGTCGGCCCGGACACCGAGAGAACGAGTGCCGCGACAAGCAGAACGGGATCACTTACACGGATCAGCAGAAACAGGAAAACTACGCCCGCACCACGCGTAACAGTAAACGCAACGGTGGCCCTGGATCATCAGCATCAGACTCGGCAAATCTGGCTCGAGAGCACTCGCCGGATATTGCATTTATGGCTCTCGGGGAGGACCAGGAACTCACCCGAAAATCTTGGTTGCTTGACAGCGCAGCCAGTGTTCACATCACCAACGACAAATCACTCTTCCACACGTACACGCCGCTTGACAGCCATACCGTCGTCGGAATCGAGAAGATAGCTGCACTCGGACAAGGATCAGTCCAGTTGAAATTCAAAGTAGGAACCAGGCTCACCACCGTGACGCTTGCGCGTGTCCTCTACATCCCATCATCCCCGCACAACCTTTTATCACTCGGCAAACTCCATCGCGCAGGCTATGGCCTCGAATTCCCATTCGATCAAACGACGTGATTATCTCGAAGAACGGATCACGGCTAGCACACTGCCGAAATATCGGAGACGTTTACGCACTCGGCAATGTAACGCCAGTCCGCGGAAACCTCACAGACGACGACGACGACTACAGGTATCAGCCAGCTGTACCCACAGGATCAATATCGAGCAAGGGGGAGAATCAATCTCCGGCCAATGGTGCGCCTCTCACGGTCACTCCGCAGGCCCATTCGGCACCATCTCCGGCGTGTATCAACGCCCAGACCCCCAGTCCTACCATCCCAATGTCACCGCTCACATCCATTTCATCGCACGCACCGACCCCGGAGCAAACATCACCACAGCCCAAAGCTCCGCGCAATATTGACAGCTCCATCTCCACCGAGAATATTATTCTGGGGCCTCGCACACGAAAATACGCGAAGCCCGGACATTCATTCATTGCCATAGAAACAACACCGGCACAGGAACCTCTCACGGAGGTACAGTTCACCACTGCGCATCAGACAAACTCACGATGACTCGAGTTTGAGGGGGAGTGTTGAAGTTAGGCAAACACCGAGTCATCACCGAGATGCCCGAGCCATCACCGAGGTGCTGACTAACCCCGACTGTGATGCGCCGCGTGCTCGAAGGCGCCCGAACATTCCGCTCCACATTTCTTACTAAACTTTATTATTCATCCTGGAGCAGAACTTTCTAGTTTACATTTCTGTAGAGTATAAATACTTGAAGTTTTAGCGTAGAAAAACATTGAATTCTAATTCTTTCACCGGTACATTTTCAACATTGTGCACCTCCGTGGGGCTTCAGTCCAATGTATTATATACATATTCAACGCATTCAAACGCCTAGAGTGAACGACTGGTAAGCAATTGTCAGAAAAACTCGAAATTCAACCAGACAGACCGAAAGCTTGAACACATGTCAGGCGGCGCTTTATGGGCCATCGCAACGCAATATCACGCTAACTAGAGTCTGATGAATTGTTACTAGATGTACGAGCGCGGAATTGCAAGATTGAAGCGAATGGTCACCAAGTCTGATATTGGATGTGCTGAGAGTGAAAATTTGATTAGTAAAGAAGAAGGACATCGAACGCAGGAAATGCACTCAAATGCTATGCAATCTGTATGTGTTTAGCACGCTACCTAGGTGAAGGATTAACGCTCTCCGTCCCTCGCACCGCCGTCCGCCCACCGAGTAGACATTACCCAGCGCCGAGTTCTGTTCTCTTTGCGGCGTAGGTCCGCACCGTCCCTCCCGAGTGGAATGCACCGCGGTCATTGCCCGGGTACCGCGAGTCGGGAGGCACCGCGAGGACCGCAAAGAGAGCGCCGCGGCATGTGTACCGTGGGCCTCGTCCCCGTCGGCCGGAGTAGATCGAGCGCGCGGTGGTCGTGCACTCGAAGCGAGGCCAGCCGAGTGCAGGAGCGTCTTTCAGCGAACGGGCAACGCACGCAGGCCCCGCACACAGCTCCCGCTGCGCGCGCTCAAGCCGCTGGTGGAGCGCGCACGCCCGATCACCCGACCTGCGTGCGAATCGCACCGCGGAGCCCTCTCCTCGCCGGACAGAGTGAATCAAGTGCGCGACGGTGCGCACCCGAAGCGAGGCCAGCAGAATGTCGGAGCGTTCGGCACGCAGGCCATGCCCCGCTGTGCGCGCACTCGCTTCGGCGGCGCCTGACCCTGGGCCTCCGCGCGGTGCGCGCGCGTTGAGTCCGTGCACGGGCGTGTGCTGTGATGCTCTTGCCTGAGTCGTGTCTCAGCAGCGAGAGTGGCGGATAGTCGAGCGGCGGGAGACCGTAGCCGGCAGAGTGCGGAGGCGGAGTGTCAGGGGCGTCTGCGCGGCGAACTGACGCAACGCGCAGGCCGCGCTCGAGCGAGGAGAGAGTCAGCGGTGCCAAACAACCTGCGTTCGTGGCTGTGCCGATGACCGTGATTCCAACCACCACCATCCATTTTTCCGCTGCCACCACTGGGCCCCTGAAACTCCGTCTCCCACTCGTCAGCCTTTGTGTACTCTCCTCCTCCCTGCTGTGGCCTATTTTTGGACGTGTCGTTCCCTGCAACCACCCAGAGTTGGTGATCTTCCGGTTGACGGTGGCAAAGGGGTAGGGGACTGTAGCAAAGGCGAATGCAGGCCATATGGCGCCCTTCTGAGCACCATTTTCTCTGGCCAAGCCACCACCCTCCGCCGCTTAAACCTGGTTTCTGTTCCAGTGTTCCTGCTGTCTGATCTTGGGCCCTAGATTTTTTTCCATAGCCCCGCCCCCCTTCGTTTTTCGCCTCGATGGCGCCCGGCATGCCAGAGATCGGCAGGGCCATCACTGGACTATTTATCGGTTACTTCTGCTTGCTCGGATCGGCTTACGGGGTTTATTCAGTCCGAAAAATGTGTATATATTCAACCGACTTTGCTTCTTTCGTAGATTTTCGACCTTATGGAATTTCACGTCCTTGTAAACGGTATTCCCTCAATGTCGACGCTGACAATCTACCGTCTTTTTAAGCATTCCCGTTCCACTCATCTGTGTTCAAGTGCAGTATTGGACAATAATCCCCATCTCACATACTCTGGGGGAAGGCATTTTGTTATTCTTTCAGCGATAACACTATCGTGCCTTAGAAGTCCGTATTTCTCCCCCTTCATACAACTTCACCTAGCCGTCCGTTCTATTACATGCTTCACCATGTCACAAGTAGGCAAGTCATTTATTTGCCTTTGCGCATATATTCATCTTGTTTCTCTCTCTCGCCTTTCAGAGCTCTCCGCGACTGAACGGGACGATCACTGGTTTTATCGCCGTCTTCGACGCCCAGATTTAGGCACGACAACGCGGCGTCCTAATTCCTGTGAGGGGGTTTCATGATGATGTTGATTTTACTGATGATCGTAGTTGACAGTTCAGAATTTATTCGCTTGATACGGTGTCAGTATTTTGATTTATTCTTTCATAACCATGCCCCTCATCTTGTTATTGGCATAGTCTGACTTTTCTAGCAATTAATTAGTAAGGTACGCCCGGAATTTTTTCTTTGCCAGGGGAAAGTCTCTGGACACCCTTATGCATTATGTACAAGCCCCCAAAAGCTCGAGATTAATATTTACTTGGGGGTGGTTTGGGGGGGGGGTGGTTCCAGGCTGGGGCATACTTGCACCGCCTTTTGGCCTGTACAATCCCCTTCAAAGCCCCCTTTAACAGCCAGACCCATTTGGCGATTGGCGGTCCGAGCCACATCGAGATGCTCGAGACTGCCAAAAGCAAGATAGGCTCATGCACCAATAATAGGGTGGTATTTCAAGGTAAGGAACCGCACTTTCAGCGGGACCATCGGATATCCTTCTGGTAGGAAAAGCTCCAACTTGAACACGCCCTCTGGAAGAACAGGCAGAGAGTTCTCTCGAAGTCAAAACCAACCAAAACCCAACCGTGAGTCCTCGACGATTCTATCGATTCGACAACTATACCAGCGGCTCCAATTGGATACGCGTATATTTAGCATCCAAGAGTACTTAGTGCCACTGACGTTGCACTTGAGCTTGGAGACACGGCGGACAATCAACTGTCACTTGCGACCTGGAGGGCAACTGTCATCTGACGCCCACGCGAGCTGTCACTTGCATGAATCCGGTGGCTTACCCCTTTTAGACGGTTTCGGACTTTTCCGTGGCCACGATGCGGCCTCGTGTTTTGGAGGTTTTTGTGTGAATTTTCTTTGTATGCACATTGACACAATAAATGAGATTGGTTTGTTCAATTTGTCCGAATCTTTTGAACAAAGCCTTAGATAAAATGTTATGTACTATATCAAAATTATTTATGTTAATATATTGTAGTCTTCCAAGTTCGTTGTATAGGAAAACAAATTCCTGCGACGAGGCGACAGCAAGAAAAAAAAATTATGTACTACATCGCGACTCTGGAGTAGACGCCAGCGCGTCAGTGAGAAGTAAGAGAAAATAGGGAAGATACTCACTCGTCCACCGGCCAGCCCAAACGCCGGAGATAAAACACGATGACACGCGCAATTCCAGCCCGACCCCCACAAGCGCGAAAGCCAAATTTTTCGGTATGACGGATGCCACAAAAGTGGCATTCCGAAGGTAACATCCATGCCCCCAGGAGTTTGAAGTGGAGGTGGATCAGCGCCTCTGGGCAAAGGTAAGTAATTGCCTGGAACTTTGGCGAGATCGTACTTACCAAATTTCGCAGCATACGGAACATTCCAATAAGCCCACCAATCCTGTCGCTGGCCCCGACACTTCCATAACCACTGGGCCCAGTGCTTCCAAGGATGCTTGGAGTGCCCAATTTTCGCCATCCATATCTGTGCCTGTGCGAGGGTGTGGCACGTGCGATGATTTGGTTGATCTGCCAGGATGTCGAAGATGTAAAGGGCACTCGGTTTGTCGAGTGCCGATGGAGGCGCAAGGATCGCCGCTGCAAGCGTGGGGTGCAGCTGTGTGACGGCGGGGAGCTGTCGCTGAAGGTGGGTTGTGGCGGCGATCCTTGCGCCTCCGTTGGCACTTGACAAACTGGGCGCCCTTTATGTGTTCGACATCCGGGCAGATCAACCAAATCGTCGCACGTGCCACACCCTCACACAGGCACAGATACGGATGGCGAAAATCAGGCACTCCAAGCATCCTTGGAAGCACTGGGCCCAGTGGTTATGGAAGTGTCGGGGCCAGCGACAGGATTGGTGGGCTTATTGGAATGTTCCGTATGCTGCGAAATTTGGTAAGTACGATCTCGCCAAAGTTCCAGGCAATTACTTACCTTTGCCCAGAGGCGCTGATCCACCTCCACTTCAAACTCCTGGGGGCATGGATGTTACCTTCGGAATGCCACTTTTGTGGCATCCGTCATACCGAAAAATTTGGCTTTCGCGCTTCTGGGGGTCGGGCTGGAATTGCGCGTGTTGTCGTGTTTTATCTCCGGCGTTTGGGCTGGCCGGTGGACGAGTGAGTATCTTTCCTATTTTCTCTTACTTCTCACTGACGCGCTGGCGTCTACTCCAGAGTCGCGATGTACAGTCGCCTCTGTCTTAAACCATACCTCCTGGTGGATACCAAAAGTCATGGGTTACTGCAGAGTATGGCCTTCGGCAGAGGTCATGTGCAAAGAGTTGAAAAACATACTCAAAATTTGGCATTTTCTTTAGACAGATCTCATGCTATCAAGTAGGACAGCCTTAAAGCAAGGTCTTATACCTCTCTTTCAACCATTTTTAAGGTCCAAATGTCTTGAAATCTGTCCTACTTTTGCTGACACACATCATCACCAGACACCAATTTCTGTTACGAAAATGAAAAGTCGCTCAGAATGGGAGATGGGGCCACTTTTCAGGCATGATTCCCATCTGGGTTGAGTTCTACGATTGTAATTGACGACTTGGTCCACTATTTGCGCCAACCATCACCTGAAATTGAGGTACATTATGGGTTTTGAACCCCTCAAAAATGTATGGGTTATGGAGTATCAGAGAGTTATGGGATTTTGAGTGGGAACGACCCCGGTGGGCCTCAAAATTTATGGGTTAAAGCAGAGTATGGGTTATGACAGATATGGGTTACGACAGAGGCGACTGTAGTACATAATTTTTTTTTCTTGCTGTCGCCTCGTCGCAGGAATTTGTTTTCCTATACAACGAACTTGGAAGACTACAATATATTAACATAAATAATTTTGGTATAGTACATAACATTTTATCTAAGGCTTTGTTCGAAAGATTCGGACAAATTGAACAAACCAATCTCATTTATTGTGTCAATGCGCATACAAAGAAAATTCGCACAAAAACCTCCAAAACGCGAGGTGGCCACGGAAAAGTCCGAATCCGTCTAAAAGGGGTAAGCCACCGGATTCATGCAAGTGACAGCTCGCGTGGGCGTCAGATGACAGTTGCCCTCCAGGTTGCAAGTGACAGTTGATTGTCCGCCGTGAGAACGATGACTAAGATGACGCCCATTGACAATGATCAGTCAGCGTCCGGCTATCCGGCTATGTTCAACTCGGGATGAGGCGTCGGGCAGAGAAGAACCTTAATCATCATAATGGAGCACTCCTTTTAAGCGGCCATTTCGACTGGTGCAATCCCCACTGAATCGCCATCCACAATGCCATCTGTAACGAACGGCCGTGTCTTGTTCAACGCTGTGCCCCAGGGTAACGTCGAGCTCAGCATGTCCACGCGAACTTGCCATCCTGACGCCCTCGTTTTGCGCAGGCTACCCAGTTCCGGGAGAGACGACCGTGTACGACACGACAGCGACCATCGACTTGGATAACATCCCTCTGAATGGCGGCTTCTTGATCAAAACTCTCGTGCTCTCGGTGGACCCGTACATGCGCGGCCGTATGCGAGCCCCGGAAGTCAAATCGTACTCGGTGAGATGCGCAAAATAAGTGGCTTTTTCAAGAACTTACTATGACATCGCAGCCCCCGTTTACCTTGGGTCAACCGTGTGTATCTTCTACTCCGCCTCTGACCTGACGCGAGACCTGACGGACCGCAATCCAGCCTGGCGGGCGGGGGAATCGGTGTCGTGCTACGCTCGGAACTGACCGGGGTCGAAAAAGGGGACCATGTCCGTGGGGTGCTGGGTGAGCCAATCTAAGAATGCCTAATTTTTACCTGTGTCGAATGCCATCTGCAGTGCACCAGGAATACACTGTTGCTCCAAGCCTCGCAGGACTGGAGGTTTTTGAGAGGCACCCGAACCTGCCGTGGTCTGTCTATATTGGTGCGGCCGGTATGCCAGGTGATTGTTCCTTTACAGGTGCGGAGAGGGCCAGACACTGACTCCAAGCCAGGCGAAACAGCGTACATGGCCTGGAGGGAATACTCCGGCGCCAAGAAGGTTTGTCTGTGCACGAAGCTTTGCCAAAATTGACCCTGTCATGAAAGGGCGAGGTTGTGTTCGTCAGCGCCGGAGGGGGTGAGCTACATCCGCTCCCCATGTCGTGATCTGTTGCTGATGAGCTTGTACTTCTTTGTAGGGCCAGTTGGATCGTTAGTCTTCCATGGTGTTTCGATGAAATTGTAAAACCAAACGGCAAATGCGAATTAGAATGGTTATCCAGATCGCCAAGCAAGACGGCCTCAAAGTCATCGCCTCCGCCGGCTCTTACGAGAAGGTCAAGTTCATGAAAGAAATTGGCGCGGACGTGGTATTCAATTACAAGACGACCGACACCAGGGAGATTTTGGAGAAAGAGGGCCCGATCGACATGTGCGTTCTTTATCTCTGGCATGCCATAGATATCTCGGGACTGAACAACGTCGAAGCTATTGGGACAATGTCGGTGGGTCCACACTTGATGCTGCGATGGAGTCTGCAGCCAATCACTCCCGATTCATCGTAAGTTCCACTGTCAATTTTTCAACATGTTGTGTTGATGATCCGTTGACGCCTAGGAATGCGGCCAAATCTCAGGTAGTTCGATCTTTTGAATGTTCCCACCACATTCATAATTATCTATACAGGATACAACTCTGCCTACCAGCCCATGAAAGTCTGTGCACCCCTTGCTCATATCCACCCCCTTAGATATTGTTAATTCTGACACGCTCCGATTTACAGAACCCCGGGCTGATAATTTCGAAATCGATGCACATCCACGGGTTCGTCGTAGGAAACTTGCGGGCCAAGTACGCGGAAGGGTTCCGCACTGCGATCCCGCCGAAGCTCGCGAGCGGCGAGATCAAGTACACGGAGGACATCTCGCGCGGGCTGGACAAGGTCGGGGATGTGATCCTGGCGGTGCAGAAGGGGACAAACACCGGGAAGGCGGTGATCATTGTCGCGGACGACTGATTGTTTGTATGTATATGTTATTTCAAACCATGCATCATTTCTCGGCGATGAGGCGATGTTTTGAACCCTTCAGCTTTGCTCCAGCTCCGATGGACTCGGGAACGCGACGGAGAGAGACTTTACGAGTCCGCGTCAATCGCAATTCGTCGTTGTCGTGGCCAACCTTTGACCCTCACACTTGCCGCAGTCTTCTCCACCCTAGTCAGAATCAATGCCAACTGCAATCATCTTGTACGATATTCCATCTACTCTGCCTGGTAAGGCCTGGTCCCCCAGCACTCACTGCGTTGAGGCCCCCGGTAGACCAAGGTAGACGAAGGGGTAGATCTAGCTTCTCCTACCTTTACGCCCTGTGTCTACGCTGTGTAGATCAAGGGTAGACACAGGTAGACACAGGTAGAGAGGTCTGTCCACATGATGTAGGCAGAGGTAGGCAGGAGAAAGTAGACCAAGGTCGGTCTCTCAACGCAGTGACGTGGAAGATGAGGCAGGTTCCGGAAACACACGCACCTGCCTATTTGGAAACACCCGGCTATCAACCGGGTCAACCGGCTAATGGCCTCGTGGCTCGGCGCGTCCCCATCTGTCTCGAGGGCGTGCCATCGTTCGTGAATGTGCGCCTGATATGGCGTACAATGGAGTCGTTATTGCGACAAACACACACGCGAAGTGCGGGGAAGTAACTCAATAAAATAACAATTGTAGCGCACTTTGCAGCAGAGCCCACTAACCAGGCACTCAAATTTCTCCACAATCTCCTCCAGATCTTCACGGAGAAGTTTCAAGTTGCTTGCAAACTTTTCTAATAAATATTAAATATGTTTCAAGTTGATGATAGCAAGATGCCTGTGATGGTAGATGAGTCTCAGAGTCTCAGTTACTGTAGCAATTTGTAGGAGTGAAACATAACACGTAATGGGGGGGGTCCTTTCGTTTCAAAATTTACTGGTTGTAATGCACAACAGTGGGACCTTTTCAATTTGCCGTTACACCACCCAAATTCTGGTAAAACAGCTTCAAAACCAGGATTAAGTTACTTGCTCTTGCCTTTCCATTCCTCCCATCTCATTGAATCCCAGTTTGTGAGTCTCGCAATTGCTACCACATTTCCATATCAGTATGGATGGAAACATGAGATGATTCCTAGGGTGCAACATGTAAATTTGAATGCAGAATTATTTATTGATGAATATTATTATCATTGTAAGGACAACAGGGCACATGCATGAGAAGGGAACTGAAGGGGAGAATGATGGACCAGACATGGCTGCAATACTGTGGCATGATGTACCCTGTGCATACTCATCACATCCCACAGCATGGCCATGCACCTCCCATGAGCCCCACCCTACCATAACTCCGCCTTGACCGCAACTGCAAGCCTGCTCACCCCGGTGGACATTCCCACCACCAACACATGACAACAAAGCAATCGTGAGGATCATCCTGCACAGCCGACGCATTGTACCTCCAGGCTTCATCACACTGCCACCACTATGTCTGTAGCCAGCATGCCTGTGCTTCACCCAGTGAGGCACACAGCAGCAGGTCGCTTGCCAAACCCGTTTGCTGGTGATCCCCATTGTCGCGTGTGTAGCTGTGCCATCCCAGAGACCAGTGAAAAAGAAAAAAAGGTGGCTGTGTACAAAGCATTACATGAGACACACACGATGAAGGCGCACCATGCGGTGCACATAATCTCAGAACATGATGACAGGCACTCTCCCCATGCACATGACACGCCAGTGCAAGTACTTCTCCAGCAGCACACCGACAGCGCATCCCCACGCTAGCACAAGGACGATGCAGACAAGCATTGTGCACATTCCCCAGTCTTCTCCCATGCACAGGAGAGCCCTGGGGAGAGTGAGCAAGCTCCTCCCCCATCTAAAATGGAAGCACGGCCCTCGCCATGTCTCCCCATCAGAGCCGCTGTTCCTGACAGTCATTGCTAGCAAGGGTCAAACCCTGCTACAAATGGGTGCACACTGCATATGCAGCACCGAGTATGCCGTACTACGAGGTATGTGTCGTATCCCACATCACGCAGTGATGAATGCACTGCAAGCCACACTGCTGTGTGCTGTACCCTGCTACTTGTGCGCAATGAAGATGGTGTCCTCACGAAGTGCTGTACACTTACACTGGGGCAAGTTCCAAAAGGTCAACCCGGCTTGGAGCCGAGGCCGCTGTAGGGAGAAGATCCATTAGTGGATGTAAGAGGAGAGGTGGGATGAGGAAGGGAAGCCAGGTGGGATGGGAGAGGAGACAGATGCATGCATGCATGAGAAAATGTGTCAATGAACAGATGGGTAGATGAATTAACAGTTGAGTGGATGAAGGGGATGGAGGTGTGGACATGGGGAATGTGGAACTGTGAATGCGTGCCTCATTTCCTCGTCTCGAAGACACCAGTGCAAGCGTACATACTCGATCCCGATGCACCTGCCAATGGGTCACAGAATGATCCAGCACGGTTCTCCCCCTCCACGAGTCCCTCTGGCACTGTGCCTGCAGCAGAGATCATGTCATGAGAGACACTAAATACTGCCTGGGAAAGGAGGCGACAGATGTGCCTTTGGGAATAATCAGGATGAAGTGAGAGGGAAAAGAAGTGTGATGATGGGGGGTATTCAGGAGACATGGGGGAAATACTATAATGGAGTAGGGAGAGGGTAGGAAACGGGAACAGGAACAGGAAAAAGCATGGGAATAAGGAGGAGAAGCTATGGGACACCATGCACTCTCCAGACGCCTAGTAAGTCATTGGCGGAGTGCTGAGCATTAGCTGGGCATAATGTTGGCCAGCACGACCACGGGCAAAGGAGGACTTCCCCAACTGTTCCTCTTCCAAAGGCACCTCTGGTGCTTGGGCAGTGAAGTGGAAGTTGTGGTACACAAGATATATTTGAGGCAGAGCTTGAGGATGAAAGTCAGACATGAAATCGTACCAAGAAAAAGGGGGGCAAGGCAACACACTGTTGGGAGTAGCCAATATTTCCCCTATGCGTTGTAGGGGAGGAGATTAGAATTTAGATCTCCCTTGCGAGCACTAGGACACCAGCGGCGGATGAGAGCAAGAGAGATGGGGAGTGCTGCCATCATCTGCCAAACAGTAAACAAATGTGTATATGGAAAGGGGACCTATTCACAGTTCACTGCTCTCCAAATCAATAGGATTGACAAGATGAATGGTTGTTGTGTGGGTTGTCTAGAGTGCAGATAATAGAGGGAGACACACGATTTACTGAGTCAAGCAAAATTTGTCATCCCGGGAAGTCGGACCTGTCGGGCCGTCATCCGAAAGGGGAAAAAGAATTTAAAAATGCACGCTGGGGCTCATTCGGATTTCCGCAAAATGAGGCATTGTTGGACGGTCTGCAACATCAAGTAGGGGTCCACAGGATAGTGGCCAAATGGACATGCATGTCGAACTTGCGTAGATGACAATGTTTGTACAGGAATGACACTGCTTGGTCGTGTTTGTCATGGGAAAAATGCATACTTGAAATAGGGCGCTACAGGACCCACTACCTAAAGTTAGTGGGCATTTCCGAAAAATATAAGTAAAATCTTGTAAAAATCTAAGTAATACATGTAGTGGGGTGCAAAGGATTGGTGACGTTTGGACGCCTTCTCTGGGGATGGTGGCAGCAAGTGTGCCTTGCACTTCAAAGCTTGAGTTGATTTTCGCTGTGTCCCACTGGGTGGAGCAACAGAGGGGGTAAAAAGCGGTGTGGAGGGGGGTATTTTTCCTGAACAGAGACGATCTACTTCCGCCAGGAATCACTGCATTCCCACCCCCCATAGACGCACCTTCGTCTACCTTATCCTACATGCAGCTACATGCAGCGATCTTCGGCTACGTCCAGCTACCTATGTGTACGCCATGATGTAGACAGACCTTCGGCGCGCTTATCCTACGTCCGACTACATCTGTCCGCATCACGTAGACATGGCCCGTCTACCCATCGGCTACGTATGTCTACGTGCATCTAACGCTGTACACACATGTAGACATACCTCACTCAACTTCATAATGCAGATGTGACCTCCATGTTGCTGTTCTACTGGATAGGTCAGCTCATGGTGCATCCCACTGTTTTGTTGGTAAGCGCTAAATTTAGTGGCTCCACATTTTCCCACACCTGTCTACGTTTGTCTATATCAGTCTATGTCGGTCTACACACATAAACCGACATAGACATATGTAGACATATGTAGACCAGCTGTGTCTACATGATGTAGACATAGGTAGATGAAGGGGTCCATCTACCCTTTGTCTACGGGGGTACACAGACCCTCTGTCTACGAGGGGCCGGAATGCAGTGAATGCCGCCACAGATCCAGAGCATTGAGTTAACAAATCACGAGTGCTATCAGACAATTTATAGGCCTGGGTGGTGGGCAGCAGTGGCTGAGAGAGCGGTTTGACATGAACAAACTCGAAATTATGTTGCGCCATGGTGGAAAACATGTAGAAAATCAAGATTGCGGGGAAGGATGGTGGTGGGTGTAGTAAAACACAATTGACACATCGAAAACACGTCCTGGGTGGCACAGCATAGTGGACAATGGGCCACCACAGTGTCAGGTACTGTATCTCGATTTGGACAGGGGATTGAAGCCGCAACAAGCAGCCGGTTTGATGGCTGAGCCTCCCAATTAGGCAGGTGCATGGTTTGGCCTACATTCCACAGGTTTCATGCCAACTCAATTGACTACCAGCTTGCAAACCATGGTGCGATAGTCCTTGCTCAATTACAAGTGATTACTGTACAAAACTGTCTGGACCAAATACCTGGATATCAAGTTGGTGAGCAGGGTGCTTGGTGCCCAGCCATCGAGGAAGAAGCCTGATGGGTGTCTGAATTACAGCTCCTGATGATCCATGAGCCCTCAATAGGTGCGTGTTGATATACCTAGAACACCACCCATCGAGGGCATGGAAAATATCCTCCACAGATGTCTTCATCTCTGACTTCACCAGAATCACTGAATACCTGGACAAGATGTACCCAGAAACACCGAGGCTGATGCCACCTGGCACCACCGGATTCCACGGCACCTTTGAGGATGCAGCCACTGTACTCCTGGGTCTGCTCTTTCTGTATGGCCTTCTGGTGTCCCATGCATACCTCAACCACTCAAGCTGGACATATTTTTTGTTGCACAAGGGAAGAGTCGTTCGGAAAGATGCTGGAGGCAATGGTGCCCAATGCACTTTTGAGCAGACCAAGTGTGCAATTGCATTCTAAATTGAATCTGCTACTCCCCCATGCATTTTCATAACATTCAGCTGCAATTCTCATAAGCATGAAGATTTTTTCGCCCCTTGTGAGGCTTATATAGGCCCTGTTTAACGTGCTTGGACCGGATTTGCGTGTGGACCTGGATGGTGTGCCCAACATTCATTAAGTATTTATGGTATGCTCGGACGAAAACATGAACCCACCTTCATCTGCCTCTCGATTTTCTCAAGAGACAATCAGTTGTGATGGTCAGATTCCTCAACTTTAGTCCAGGAGAATGTGTGTTCACACCCTGCTTGGTTTGCGACAATCTGAAGGATTGTAATTGCAAAATCGGCCAGCTCCGCAAGAGCACTGGAGCCAGCAAACACCTCCCACACCTGAATAGGGTCGACATTTTCCTTAAGAGTATGAGTTCAGAACATGCCAGGAGCCATAAGTATGCTTACAAAGGTTGCCTCCCACTCCACCGAATCGAAATCACCAAAATCTCTGGTCCCGGTGAGGTATTGTTTAAACACCTTTGAGACCTCAGTCTCTTTCATTTTTTTCTGCTCTGGAGTGTCCTCATTGCTGGGGTGGCCCTTCATGCGGCGATACAACTGTTTAGCGTGAGCCTGTAAATCCAAGAGATAAACATGACTGAACTCGTACTGCGATCAGCATATTGAGGCATTTAAAATGATTTAAATTAGCGTTCAGACCGAAGCAGGACAGCTTCTCGAACAGATTTAAAATCAATGCGGCGAGGAAAACAGGCAGATCGCAGTCCTTCCACCTCTTCTCCAGGTGAATGAGCATACTTGTTTTGACTTCTTCCTCAGGGTGGTTGGCAAAATGTAAGAAAATACCAGCGATTGTGAGAAGAACTTGGTCAAGGCACATCAAATCTTTTTCATTGATGTTGGTACCAAGGCATATATAGGTTTGAGATCACCCAGTACCATCTCGAGACAATTCCAAAATGACACATCTTTGATCAAGGCACAGAATCTCTCAGCGTCCTCCTTCAGACAGTCCCCCTCTGTTGACATCGCAGCACCAACCTCAGCCGCAATAATGGCTGAATGTTTCTGGAGGACAGCGAGCTGAAGGGCTGATCAGAGTATGAAGAGCTGCAATCACATGACAAAGTGAGTGGTCCAGTGAGTGAGATTGGCGACAAGGTATGCAAGAATAATGATTCGGCTGGCATTTTGATCCTTGCTGATAATAGCTTGTGCATCATCGAGTATTTTGTGAACCTTGCCATGGTTATTGATCCAGGTGATTAAGGCAGTGGCTTCCTTAGCAATTCCAGCTGCCATGTCGTTGACCTTGAAGTAGTCTCTGAGAATCAACTTTTTTTAAAAAAAATGTTAGACACTGTTAAAATTGCAAGATGACTAGTCCACCAACCTGATGAGCCTAACAAGATGGTAGAATTAACCATGGCCGCTTTTTCCCATGGAGAATGCAGCCTTTCTTGCTCCTGCCATCGGCGTCGGTGGTAAAGTATATTATAACACACCCATACTTCTCCTCCATGTGATCAATCATGTCTGCAAATAGATCACATAGGGATGGCCCATCCTTGTTTAGAGCAGTGACCTCGACAAGCTCAATCAAGTACGACTGGTAAAATGGTGAATACACATTCAGACAATTGGAATGATTCATGTACCTTAAAATCCACATTCAAACAGAGAGTGTTAACAGCATCTCTCTTCTGACACTTCCAAGCATTGGTCCTACAATGTAATCTATCAGCGACGGTCAAGATTATATAAAACAGGACATATGACAGCCCAGCATTCCTATTTTTTTAGTGCCTTTGCGACTTTGTCTTCAACTTCAGCAGCCGCGCTAAGGAGCCACCCTCCCACGACCTTCCCTGTTGGCATGATCACAGGCACTGTTGTACGTAGCATCCCAAATAAAATTAACATCTCTGGGTCTTCAAACGTGTTTAGGGGGAATCCACCGGATACAATGGCATGGAGGGCTTGACGCTGAAGCGCTGCCACCTCGGAATCTGAGTAAGGCATGTTGTTCTTGCAGAATGCTGTCAGGGTGGACTGGGTGAGCATGGGCTGCTGCTGATGCTTCTTTTGCAGTGGTTCTGCCGTGGCATTCAGTGTATCAGGTTTTGGCCATTTGTTTGATTGAATTTCCTTTCACTGGGCTGTGGCATCTTCCTTGGCTTCTGCTGATGCATGTGGACAGGCATTTTTCCCACCAAGCAGATGTGCAATCCAGGCTGTTGTTAAGTGCTGAGCCGAGAGGATCGGAATTGTCAAGAAAGTCCGAAGGAAAATGCCGGAGTTCGTCACAGAGTTCCGAAGGGTCAGAAGGTTGTTTTCGCAAGCACTACAAACAAGAGTGTGCGACTACCCGGCTTGCGACCAAGGAGAGTCAAGTCCAGAGATAAGAACGGGAGGACGAGTGAGGATGCAGGAGGGCCGGAGGAGGCATGGAATATCCGATAGGTCGGAGTCCGACTCAGGTTGCGTTGGGAAGGGAGAACACAATAACATATATAATTATCAAACTGAAGAACAGAGGCTAAACTACTTGGCTTAAATACTATTAAGCTAATTGTTTAGTGAAGTACAATAAGGTGTGAAAGATTAGTAAGTATTAGTCCGTGGACAATAAGTTGTCAAGACAATCCTGTGAAGGATTCGTAAGTATAAGTCCGTGGACAATAAGTGGATGCCGAATAAACTCCGAGAGTGAAGTAAGGGATTATGAGTAAAAGGAATCCGCTTGGTAATCCCTCATCGCGTAATGTCCCTTGTGATGGATAGAAGTCCTCCTCCGAAATTCCGAAGGAAGTCCAATCGGAGCTCTGAGGAACTCCGAGATGCATGGATATAATAGTATCCCCCTCTCAAGGCCGATTGCCCTCAAGAGGCTTGGAACTTTTCCGGGACATCACGAGATGTCACGTGCTCGACCCAGAATATGTATATAGGAAACTCCGAGCAGTGAAAATTTTCAATTTTCACCCCTTCGGAATCACCATCTCTGATGTCTCAACCCAGTGGCAGCAACCACGTGATCAGTGAGTCCTTCGGCATATCTGAATTTCTCCGAGCTGATCTATCATAGAATGCAAAAAATGCACGAAACACAACCTCCCATGCAATAGGCCACAAGGGCCTCGAGGAGTCTCCTGCGTCCAATGCGCGACGCAAAAGGTCAGATGTGACCTTGGAGAGCGGATTCGGGCGGCCGCGGAAGCCCCGAGGGTGTCCGAGCCCACAGACACCAAGGTCGACGAACTCGACGAGGACGTTGAGCAGCTATACCAGCTGTTCAACAATTTCACAATGATGGCGAATGAAGACGTTGAGATGGCTCGGGAATTCCGAAAGGCGGTTGTCGATGAGAACACGGAGTTGAGAAGGCGGGTGAGGAAGCTAGAGAAGCAGAATGAGCTTCTCATTGGGTGGATTTCTGTGTTCGACCCGAGCATGGAGCTCGAGGTCTCGGAGTCGGAGTCGGAAGAGTCGGAAAAGCCGAAGAAAAAATCGGCCAAGTCGAAAGGCAGGCGGAGGAGGGTTGAGTAAGGAGGAGAAAAAGCCGAAAAGTACATAGATGTAAAATAGTATCGCTTGTAATTTTGAAAGTTTTTTGTGACGATCTGAAAATTCGGAATTGCCGAAGGAAGTCCGAATTAATAATCAGGACCTGGCTTTCTGGGATAGCGTTTATGAAAGCTTTCGACAAGTTCATCTGCATGAACGTCATCAGCTCCCATCCAGGAGAACTGTTCATCGGTTTCTTCATAACCAAACCATTCGACCAAGTATTGGAGTTTCACTCGGTATCTCCGATCGAGCTTCGAGTCAACAATTTCTTTGATCTCGAAGTGGAAAACTTCGGAGTTGGTCGGGATGTCCGAATGTGTTTTGCAGAAACAAAGACTTGATCACCAATTTTGAATTCTGGTGAAGGGTTTCGACGAGTATCAGCAGTGGCCTTGAATAGTTAAGGAAGGATGATATCCCTTGTTTGCGAAAAATGGTGTAACTCCGGTAGAAGCATTCGGAGCATTGTTGTAGGCGAACTCGGCCAGAGGAAGAAGACGATCCCAGTTGTCTTGTTGATAGGAAGTGTACATGCGAATATATTGCTCCAAAGTCTGGTTGGCACGTTCGATTTGTCCGTCGGCCTCCGGGTGATACCCCAAAGTGAAATGCAATTCCATACTCAAGAGTTGACCCAAGGACCAAAAGAACGCAGAAACGAATTCGGATCCCCGATCCGAAGTGACGTGCGAAGGGACTCCATGCTTAGAAAAGACATGAATAAGGAAAAGCCGAGCGAAGTCTGAAGAGGTTATTTTTGTGTCGCAAGGAGTAAAAATTCCTTGTTTTGAAGCACGATATATGATGACTAGAATGCTGTTGTAACCGTTGGAATTTGGAAGTTCCTCGATGAAGTCCATGGAGATAGAATGCCAGGGGCGAAGTGGAACAGGTAAGGGCTGTAGTAACCCATAAGGTTTGTGTTGAGGCCGCTTGTTGCACTTGCACAAGACACAAGATTGGCAGTACGTTCGGACAAAGGTTCGGACCTCTGGCCAAGTATATTCGCATCAAACGAGCTGAAAAGTGCAGTTCTGACCGAAATGACCAGCTAGGATGTGATCATGACAGTGTTGAAGAACCCGAACTCGGAGTTCCTCGGAATTCCCGGTAAGGAGAGGAACATAGATGTGCTCGTCATGGCGAAGTAGGCCAGTGTCATCAATAGTACAACGAGGGGAGTTGCCAGAAGTTGCCGCGGTAATTCCGAGTAAGGCTGAAGGGTCATCTCGGAGGTGGCTTCGGATGTCCGAATGAAGCTTGTCTATATCCATAACAACCGTAGCTTGAAGACAAATGTCCTCGAGATAAGTGGCCCGAAGCGACGCCGAAAGCTGATCTTGAGTGAAAACAGGACGAAAATTGTGAGGGTTGACTTGGCCATAGTCCTTATCCCCCTCTTTAGGGTAGACGTCCCATCATCTAGTTAAGGTGTCGGGTTTTCTGCCGAGCCTGCCCGGGCGGAAACGAATAACCATATTGAAACGGCAAAGGTACTCAGACCACTGAACTTGTCGATGAGTAAGCACTTTAGTAGTGGCAAAGTACTCCAAGTTCTTGTGATCAGTAACAACGTCCACCGGAGTTGCCGAGCCTTCAAGGTAATGCCGCCAATGTTTAAAGGCGTCAAAAATCGCAAGTAGCTCTTTATTGTGGATGTCGTAGTTGACTTCGGAAGGTCCGAGTGTGTGGCTTCGGAATGCCACAGGACGAATGTCGCCGTCGTCGCCAATGATTGAAAGAATAGCGGCGATAGCATAGTCAGAGGTGTCCGCTTCCACTGTAATTTGACGATCAGGAACCCAATGGTGAAGTATCGGAGCTTCCGAGAAAGCAGTCTTCAGACCGTCAAAGGCTGATTGACAGTTTTCGGACCAGTTCCATTTCACACTAGATTGGGTAAGCCGAGTGAGTGGGATAGTAAGGTAGTGCTCATGGACTCCGTGCATACATCATGTGACTACTTGTGACAAAAGCGTTACTTTGCCCGAAATCTTAATGCCACCCGAGAATAACCCTAATCGAAAAATCTGGTACCAAGGAAGTGTGAGAAAAGTGCATGAAAACATTCCCTTGGTACCACATTTTTTATTTTCTGCGATACTGCGGCAGCATTTCCCGCGCATCACCGAAATTAGCCTTTCCACCCATCTCGCGCGCGCCGACAGTGTCAATATGCCCCGGTGCAAGCTGGGAAACCTCCCAATCTCAATAAGCATAGTCTCAATGCGCTACCCAACCAAGCTCGGACCACAGATAGAAAGAGGGCAGCCCAGTCTGGCAATGAAAATGTGTGTGGTCCTTGCACAGTACTTGACGCGTAATTTGACGTGTTATCACCTAAAGCACGTCCCCCCGGCTACCAGGAAGTCACGGAAGCGTCATAAACTCTTGAAGACGCGTCCCACGTCGCCCAATGCGTCCACATCGGAGATTAGCGGCGACAGCTCAGCATCACGCAAATCACTTCTGCGACGCGTTCTCGCGTCAATATAACGTTCTGTCCCCTTCTCGACCATCTAGGCCCTCATCACGCTCACCTACGCCTTCCTCTTGGGTATCTGACGAGCCGGGCGACGATTTCCCCCCGTTCGACGCGCCAGATTACACACCTGACAGCTTCTATCACCCATCGCCTCTGCCGCCGTTTGCGGCCGATTTCGAAACGGATCCCGCGTTGATTGACGTTCCGCAAGGGGAGGAGGACTCATACCGACCTGCTGCACCAGAAATCGACGCGGAGGACGGGGAGGACATGCCGGAGGCGGGGAGCGTCCTATTCTGGGTGGTCCAGGAATTTCGTGACATGAGCGGAAACCACCGACCGAAGTCATGGCCCTGGAGGCTCTCGAGGCGATTCGACTCCTTCTGTACGTTCCCCCGGCCGAGGGGAAGCGCAAGCGAACTGTTCCCACCAAAATTAACGGCTGGTCGCGCCAGCATCTGGTCGACATCTGCGGATTTCTCAATTTGTACATGGCCAAGGGATCAAAAACTCGTGGAAAGTGGATGGAATCTTCCGTTCAGGCTGTTGCGGCAGCCAAAGGCAGCAATACCTCCAGCCCTTACGGCACAGCGCGTTTACTTAGAAGCCGGGCACGCAAATACGTTCTCGAGCGCGAGATTCCCGTTAATCCATTCGGAAAATGGGCTAGGTCCAAACTTGAAACTCACCCTGAGCTCACAGATGAATTGAAGGAGCATCTGGTTAATATCGGGAAATATGTGCAAGCCACGGACATCATCACGTTCATGAATCGGACCGACGTTCAGGGCAGGTGTGATTTCTTTGCCCTTTTCTATCTTTATACACTCCTTTGATGGACTTGGCAGGTATAATCTCGCAAATACCATCTCGCTTGCGACGGCGAAGCGATGGATGCACGCCTTGAAGTTCCGTTGGGTCAAAAACCACAGGGGGCAATATGTTGATGGCCATGAACGGGAGGATGTTGTTTGTTATCGGCAGGAGGTCTTCCTCCCTGCGTGGTACAAGATGGAGGGGCGAACTCGGTCATGGAGGGGTGATAATATGGATGACCTTGAGGAGGTGGTGGACGCGATAAACACAGCGGGGAAGCAGATCGTCATCTGGTTTCACGATGAGTCCATCTTCTATGCTCACGATCGGCGGACATCCCAATGGGTTGTAGAGGGGACATCACCCGAGCCTTATGCGAAGGGCGAAGGGGTCTCGTTGATGGTCGCGGACTTTGTCTCAGCAGATTACGGCTGGTTACATTCCAAAGACGGAACTGAATCGGCTCGCGTCATTTTCAGACCGGGAAAAAATTGGGATGGCTATTTCACTAATGCTGATATTCTCGAGCAGGTCGCACGGGCCATGGACATCTTGTCTCGAGACTACCCAGATGAGGAACATGTTTTTGTCTTCGATAACGCGACCACTCACCTCAAACATGCGGAGGATGCAATCTCGGCTCGCTCAATGCCGAAAAATACACCTGCCATCGGGAAGAACTGGGGAATTTCGGTAACGTCTACTCTGTCTGTATCACCAATTTAGCGAAATCTAATGCCGATTACCCTCGACAGGTAACCATGCACAATGAGGCCGGCGGCATCGTCTACGATGAAGCAGGTAAGCCGAGGAAGACAAAGATCCCGATGACACACGGTTTCTTTGCAGATGGAACCCCCCACCATTTTTATTATGGCCCCGGGACACCACGTGAAGGTGTTTTCAAAGGAATGGCCGTCATTCTGAAGGAACGTGGCATCAACATCACCTACACGAATCAACAGACCGGCAAATCAAAGGAACTCAATGCACAATGCCCACCCGAGAACCCACGCTGCTGCTGCCGTCGGATCCTTTTCAACGAACCTGATTTTGCTAATGGTCGGTCCCTCCTCAAAGTTGCGGCCCAGGAGCGTGGATTTTCGGTTCTGTTCCTTCCGAAGTTCCACTGTGAGCTTAACTTCATCGAAATGTGCTGGGGTAAGGCCAAACGAATCTATCGCCTTAATCCGGCGTCATCGAAGGAGGAGGATCTCGAGAGGAATATGATTGCGGCGCTGGACTCAGTGACATTGACAGACATGCGCAAGTAAGCCTAAATTCAATTCAATCGTGATACAGTGCCAGATTCATGGTCTGGCAGGTTTTCACGCCGCTCGCGTCGGTTCATGGATGCCTACCGCAAGGGTCTAGATGGAAAGTGGGCGGCATGGGCGAGCAAGCGTTATCCCGGTCATCGTGTTCTTCCCTCGGAGGTTTCAGAGCTGCTGACTATTTTTTTGACTCCGTGGTAGCAGTGTCGGAGTTCTTCGGAGTTTCCACTTTAGAGGCCCTGCCTGCGGCGTTGGGTCTCTTTTTGTTACACTCCGCAGCGGAATGACCACTGCCTCCACAATACATGCAGAGGTTGAACTTCTTGTGACGCTCCCTCTCAGTATCCTTGAGCTGTCCACTCTTATCCAGTTTGTCGGCATAGGGATTTGGAGTTCTGGGAGTTCCCGAAGACTGCGAAGCGGTGGGAGTGGAAGAATGCTGAGGTTTAAATGCTTTCTTCGTATTACCACCCTTCTGGTTGGAAGAGGCGGAAGCCGAAGGAGACTCGGGATTTCCGTGAGTACCGGTCTGCTCGTGTTTCTTCTCAGATTCCCGCTTCCAATAGCGAGTATCAACCCGTTGAGCCGCAGCCCGGAGTCCGATAAGAGTATTCGGATACTCCATATTGACAAGGGGATCCTTAATCCTCCTTGGCAATCCTTCATAGTATTGGAAACGAAGGGCGGTCATTCCCCAACCAGTATAAGCTGAAAGCTTATTGAATTCAACGGTATAAGTGGTGATACGGTCCATGGATTTCTTTCGGAGATTCCGAAGCTGGTCCTCGGCATCTCCGACAGGATTGTGCAGCCCAAAATTGTCCTGCAGCTCTTGAAGGAACTGAGGAAAATTGCTGTCCTAGGCTAGTACAGTGTTTGGGTCGGGGTCGAAGAGCTGGGGTTCAAACCAATCTAGGGCAGTGCCTCGGAGATACGACATAAGATAAATGATTTTGTCGTCGTCCGTGGTGAAGTCCTGGTCACGTTCAGCAAAGTGCAGATAGCACTGAGCGAGGAATGGTCGGAGTTTCTGAGGATCAGGACCATCGAAAGTATTGGGGTTCCGAAGGTTAGAGCGAGAGCTCTCAGATCCAGACTGTGGTCCTTTCAAACTCCGAAGTACCTCCGTGAGATCTCCGATATTGGCCAGAATTTGTCAGCCAAATCTTGTCTCCTCATCAATAACTTCCTCTTCTTCGATAGGTGGTTCCGGTTCATCGGTTTCTTCAGCTATCGGATCTTCCGAAGGAGGAAGCGGAGTTGTGAATGGATTAGGAGCACGATGCGGAGCCCCCGATGGTATTCCTCCAACTGGGTAAGAAGCTGGACGTGGATTCATGGTGGGGTAAGGAATGGGCTGGAAAGTCAGAGGGATTTCTGATGATCGAGCGGCAATGGGAGTAATAGGAATATTGGAAAGAAGTCGGGATTGCTGGCGGTCACGATCAACACGCCGTTGGAGAAGATTATTGCCAGCAAGAGATTGGGATGCGCCAGGCATGCCCGGCACGATGGATGCAGGATTGTAGGGGTTAAACTGATCAGCCATGCAAGCCCAGATAGTTGAGTTTGATATTACTGTTAAGTGCTGAGCTGAGAGGATCGGAATTGCCGAGAAAGTCTGAAGGAAAATGCCGGAGTTCGTCACAGAGTTCCGAAGGGTCAGAAGGTTGTTCTCGCAAGCACTACAAACAAGAGTGTGTGACTACCCAGCTTGCGACCAAGGAGAGTCAAGTCCAGAGATAAGAACGGGAGGACGAGTGAGGATGCAGGAGGGCCGGAGGAGGCACGGAATATCCGATAGGTCAGAGTCCGACTCAGGTTGCATTGGGAAAGGAGAATGCAATAACATATATAATTATCAAACTGAAGAACAGAGGCTAAACTACTTGGCTTAAATACTAGTAAGCTAATTGTTTAGTGAAGTACAATAAGGTATGAAAGATTGGTAAGTATTAGTCCGTGGACAATAAGTCGTCAAGACAATCCTGTGAAGGATTCGTAAGTATAAGTCCGTGGACAATAAGTCGTCAAGACAATCCTGTGAAGGATTCGTAAGTATAAGTCCGTGGACAATAAGTGGATGCTGAATAAACTCTGAGAGTGAAGTAAGGGATTATGAGTAAAAGGAATCCGCTTGGTAATCCCTCATTGCGTAATGTCCCTTGCGATGGATGGAAGTCCCCCTCAGAAATTCCGAAGGAAGTCTGATTGAAGCTCCGAGGAACTCCGAGATGCACAGATATAACAGCTGTCTTTTCGGAATGGGTGGATCCTACGGCTTTGCAGGCTATACATACTGAGAAATGGGGACTCTCCGACGAGTTAATGGGTTGTACTCACTGGCTTGAAATGCCTGCCCTTGTGTCACTATGTTGCCCAGCAGTGCTCCAATGCTTTCCATGTGGTGTTTCACACACACCTTCCAATATGTCTTGAAATGTCTGCCACTGGCATTTTGAGTTCCTCCCTTGTGGAAGAATGCCCACAGAGAGTTGGTAGCCATTGAGCAGGAAGGGACCCATTGCAACATAACGGCAAAAAACAGAGTCAGAAAAATAAAATTACATAATGTGCACATGATAGGTGAAGCCCTTCCAAAGGGGCTGACTCAACGGCTGAAAATTCTGAAGCCCTTCATGAAGCCCACATGAAGGGTTTCGGTGTCTGAAGCCCTTCAGCCTTTGGGTGAACACTGCGGTGTTCAGACCCAGTGAAAAGTCCATATCGGGGAATTGAGACAGATTGAGGCATGTAGGGATCGACACCGTACCGTATATGGTTATGGCCGTACAAATTACCATACTGTAAGTACTTGTAGGGAGGCAACCATCACGGTCACGGCAGGAGTGGTTGCGTTGCCGAAATCAAGGTGGGTCACGGTCACGATGAGGTCTGTTGCTTTGCTCGGAAACCGTGACATGCAAAAATAATTGAAAATTTGTTGAAATATGCTTGAATACCCACTGAAAAATATACAAGTCAATTATTGCACAGACCTTACTCATAAATCAGCTTTAATTTCCCTCTAAAGCAGAGATCTGACCCAAGTTTGAATTTTTTGGTTGCCGAATTTTCAACAGTCACGGTCAAAATTGTGGTGGTTGCGTTGCCCAAATCTATTTTGCATGTCACGGCAACTTGGGTGGTTGCCTCCCTACAAGTACTTACAGTACCTTACAGTTGACAGCCAGTCCCATACCTGTAACAATAAAGTGAGCAACAGACCCCCTTATCGGGCAGTAAGGTACCTTTTTATGGTATCATATGGAACTTATGGCCGTATATGTATATGGAAATTGAAGAAATGCAATTGGATAAATCTGATAGATATCTACACATCATTTATTGAGTGGAGGACATCCTCAAAGCTCTTCTGTTTCAGACAAAGATGACGCTTGAGCAACATCAGAGTCTGGATGGGGTCTGGCGCTAAACATGCACACTGCAAAGAGATTGTGTCTCTACCCCTACCCTGAGCTCGACAATGACATCAGCAAACCCTGATTTTTGCTGTAGTGCATGTAGTGGCTGTAGGAAATCCTCAACTATGTAGTGCTACCGTAGTACTACCATAGTACTACGTAGTAGCCCAATACTACAGAATGTCTTTCATGTACTCATGGTTTCCTCTTTCAGAATTTAGCATATCTTATTACTTGCACATTTGAAGAATACATCTCAAATATCTACAGGAAATAGGTAGCAGTAAGCTCATTTGAGGTCTTTTGCAGCATCAGCCAAGTATGAGGGCATGAACGTGATGGCAGATGGAATGTACAGTGTGTACGTTGAGGCGCTCAACACAGGCCATGCTCTTAGCTCATCAACAGGCGGTGGCGGTGTGTTCGTCGTGTCTCCAGCAAACTGCAACCATGCACCCACACCGCCCTCAGTGTGTTCACGGTCGTGGCCAGCATATCCCATCCAACTGCCTGACAGGAAAATAAAAGTCAGAGAGGTGCGGTAACGTGGGCTGGGTACTTACCAGCCACTCCAAATGCCCCATATTATGGCATGGGGTGGGTTCTGGTGTAGGGACAGGGGTGGCCATGGGCATGTGCATGGGTGCCTGCAGGGCACACAATGCACAGTGACAGTGGGTTTTCAACGGGCGCGCGATGCACAGCTTGCGCTTGCATGCCCATTCACTCATGTCATGTGGACGTGGCTTGCACCAAAAGGGGAAGGGCAGCCGGTTGGGCAGTGCAAAAGGCCATGCGAGTGGGGGTGGGGGTGAGTGCAGGTGCAGATGGCAATTGCGGGGAGGGGGGCAGGGGTGGGGACGAGTGCAAGTGCGAGTGTGGGCATGGATGGGGACGGGGACAGGGACAGGGACAGGGACAGGGACAGGGACAGGGACAGGGACGGGACAGGGACGGGGACGGGGACGGGGAGGGACGGGGAGGGGATGGGGATGGGGATGGGCACTGTGTGTGGGTGTGTGCAGGGCACTGCACAGTGACGGCGGGTGTTCAACGGACGTGCAATGCGCAGCTTGTGCTTGTGCTCCCTTTCTCACACATCACGTGGCTTTCTCCAGAAGGGAGCTGGTTGGGCAATGCCAAAGGCCGTGTGAGTGGGGGTGGGGCAAGTGTGGGTGCAGATGCAAGTGGGTGGATGGCAATTGTGGGGATGGGGGCAGGGGCAGGGGACGAGTGAGAGTGCGAGTGTGGGAGCAGGCATGGGGACGGGGACAGGGACGGGGATGGGGACAGGGACGGGTGCAAGGACGGGGACAGGTGTGAGGACGGGGATGGGTGCGGGATGGGCGCTGTGCATGGGCGCTGTGCATGGGCACATGCAGGGCGCTGCATGGCTATGGTGGGTGTTCAACAGACGCATGACGTGCAGCTTGTGCTTGCTTGCGCTCCCGTCCTCGCACGTTGTGTGGTCCACTCCAGAAGGGAGCCAGTTGGGCGGCACCAAAGGCCATGCGAGTGAGACCCAGTGCTCATCCCATGGCATTGGGTGGAACTTACCCCAGTGCAGCATGCACAGGACAATCCCGCCAGCACCCAAACATGATGTCCAGTATCAAGCGACCCTGAGCGCTGCCAGACTGCTTCTGGTTCGGCCCCACAAGCACCACCAACATCGAGGGCACCTGTGAGTGCCACTGAGCTCTGCTGACGCGACCTGGATGAAGAGAGTGCAGGCTGGCCGGTGTCATGTGCACATGATGCTCCAGCTGAGACCCCAAGGCCTAGGAACGTAGCAGGTCAAACATCCAGCTGCAGGCAGCGTCAGTCCATGAATGGTGGGGAGAGGGACATGGTGGACTGGTAGGTGTCCACAGGGCCCTCTTTCATTGCCTCAGTCTTGATGAGCCTGCCTTGAGCTGCTGCCTGAAGAGCATCGTTGTGTGCACCAGTCCGGGTGTGCAGGCAGCAGGGGTCTTGGGTAGATGGGCCAGGTGGAAATTGAATCTGTCTAGGTCCTTGAAGTTCAGAGACAGATAGCAGAGAACAGGTGTTGGCACTCACAGTAGTAGGCTACCTTGTGTGGGCGAAAGAGAGCCGCAGACTCAGTTTGAGTCTGAATGCACGAGATGGGGTGGCCTGCACTCCCTCTGCGGAAAACACTGTGGGTACAAGGCAAGCAGCAAGTGGGTCCCGAGCTGGTTGATAGGTCTTCGTGGAGGTCGGCAGACAGACATTTGGAGTGGGATGGATTTGGGTGAGGGGCAGGCACACCACTTTGACTGTACATAGTAGAAGTGAACGACAGAGACGCGAGAGTTCTCGGCCAAATCTTTCCTGGTTTAGTCCTCTTCTCAAACCCAAATCTTGCTTTGAAACTCCTTCGTTCATTGACTTTGGCAACTGTTTCTGGAACCAGATGGCATGGATTCAGTTGCACCAGGCTGTGTTCACCCAGATTAAACCTCGACAGGTATAAAAATCCTTTGCTTCACTGATATGCGCTACAGCAGCGTTTAGATCCCCAAGCTGTGCACTGACCCTCAATCAAAGCGGTCATCAATGCTGTCCCATTATCCAGTGACAAGAAGGGGTATTTTTACCACTTTGATATCCCACCTGCGTGGAATTGGTTGGTGCGTTGGGGGTTCACCAAGCAGGCGAGAACTGAAGCAAAGTTGGGGCATACCAACAACATCCCAAGGCGACAGTATTGGTGGGTCAGACAATGCCCGAGGCAAGTACAACAATGGAGGGTGTGTTGGAAGGGTCCATTCACAAAAAAAATCAGTACTTCCATTTTCTTCTCCTGTGTTCTCTCATTGGAGTCGCTCGCACTGTAGAGCATATTCTCCATCTGTGATTCAAGATCCTGAATCCAGCATGTCTTGCTCCCTTGCCATGTAGCTACTGCAAGATGGCTCATATAGAGAAGTTTGATCTGGAGACATGTGGAGGATTGAAGGGCATCCAGCGAGTCGTGGGGCATTATCTCACTGTCTGGGTTGGAAGGGTGTCAGGTAAGCCATCGTTCATACCCTGTCACTCATGCCCAGACTAGTTTCACAGGGGTGATTTCAGGCAATGATGTATGCACTATTTAGCCAATTTCTCGCAGGCAGTGATGGCAAAAATATTGTGGCTGATATGCTCTATTCAGCAGATACAAGTCTTGTATTAGCGGATATTCAGAAGGTTGCAGGGATTTTTTAGCATACACATGTGCAGCAAATCCAAATTTCTGAAATTACGTAGCACATGATTACACAAAGTCCTGAATGACGGGCATCCTCCGTTTATAGATACAAGTGGCTGCCAGACCACAAAACAAAGCGGAGATTGCTGAGATTGAAAAACTTCAGACAGACAGACAAAGTCACCAGGTACTCTTGATTTTTGTCTCAACAAGCTTGCACTCAAAGTGTAATTTTGTGCCCAAGGCACAGTTTCCAAACTCCACTCGAACCTATTCTCTGCCATAGTGGCCGTTGAACATTTGCCTCAAAGGCTAGTGTCCCATTTGCAATGCAGAAGTTATATACATCAGATTTTCTGCCTAGATAACATCTATGTTTAGGATTTGAAACACGTTGCATGAAACATCACATACCATATGGTCAATCTAGTCACTGAGATAACGCAAAGAAAATTTCCTTGTTGAACCACTTACTGAGCCAGAATTCCTCTGCAAAATCTAAACTTGTTTCCTTTGTCATCCATTGGTCCGCTTTTTTACCAAATTGAGGAGTCAGTTCAATGGGTACTTGCAGCCAGTCAAGTGGAACAATATACCCCATGATTGACTTGTCGGATCTCCATGCTCTTTTCAAGTGATACATACCACTGACTGGAAGGAGTGTTTCCTCAACATGTGTCAACACACAACCACAACTATAGGACCCCAACACAAGGGCGGAAAAAACAAGAGTGATCTCTGGATCAGCCAATTGAGTTACATAGGTAAGCTTCCCAAGACCCACCCACCCCCAGAAAAGGCAACTCCCATCAGTTCGCATCACTTCATGACGTGGAGTGGGCCTCTTTGAGGTGGGTGCTGAACCTTTAAGTGGGCGAGAACCAATCCTTCTCTATTTATCGTGACTTCTGCTGACCAGATATCAGACACGCATTAATTGAAGAATCCTAGTTGCGCGACTTGGAAATACAGAGTTGGAACCACAATGGTACAGTATTAATACATGTGGACAGGTATCGTGCTCCGATAAATCTCCCGCATTGTCTGCAGGGAGGATGGCTCACGGACGATGGATGGGACGAGGCAGACGACCGGGAAACGACTCCTGCCGGCCAAGTAATGGGTGAGCACCGGATCCTGGAGCGGCTCGGAAGGTCCAAGTGATTGGGACAGCAACATATGTTTGGCGTCGATTCAGACCAGATGGGTGAGTCTTAGCGAATTTCGAGTCTGTTACTAACTCAAAGGTTAATAGGTCAATGGACAAATCAGCACAAATGACATACAGTCAATCCACCATGAGCCCAGAGTCGTTGAAATCAAGCTCACCCTCTCTCTGAGTCAAGATTTCGATGTGTCCTTCTGGAATCACGTTGTAGAACCATGACAACTGCTCGCGAGAGTATTCCTTCATTTTCTCTGCCTTGAGCTCGGTGCATTTCAATTCTTCCCGAAGCTCCCGGGAAATATGGTTTTGGATGTGGTCGAGCCTGAAGGGGCGAAGAATACAGAGCCCTTTCAGCAATCGTACCCGCGAGAGCATGACATACGTGCTCTGGATTGTTGGGCAGCTGGCGAGATCGATGCAGCACACATCCAAGGAGCGACCCTGGGAGCTATACGATGTGAAGGCAAATGCAGGGATAAGGGGCAGCTGGGAGCGGGTCGCATTATAGGTCCTTTCCGAACTCGCCAGGCGGAAGTGGATCGTGTTGGCGACGGTCTTGAGCGTCACTCGATGGGGAAATGGTGCATCCAGATCGCTGTTGTTGTACGCTCTGAAATCAACTTCTGCTGATCTGGCATAGCAGCGACCCTCGATCTTCTCGTATATAATTGATACGAGTGTCCCGGGGCTGCCGTTGGAGATTCCCAGCTCTGTTGCAAGGTTCTCAGTGCAGAACACTGGCATCCCAGGTATGTAAGGCACCTAATGTATGCGGTGAACAATTCAGTCATAGAATTGAACCCAACTTACCTTGCCGCCAAGGTCGTTGGCTTCTTTGACAGGCACCGACCAGGCCACCTCAGCTGCAAGGCCAGTGAGCTGCCGCTGCTTTCGGCCCTGTCCCCTCGTGTCCCTCGAGTGGTAAACATGGCATTGTTGGCCTGTCGCAGTTGCGAAGGCATCAGCCATATTTTTGTTATGCTCATCCCAGGCAGCGTTCATATAAACTATTAATGGACATGCATGTTGTGGATCGTTGATCTATCTTCCGATATCAGTGAGATCTTTTGTTTCTGTGCTGCAATCCGAACTCGATAAGACATATTTATCCAGGATTTCCTTATCTTGCATGGTACATGATCCTTTGCGCAGCCGTTTGAGGATGCTGATCAGTAGAGGGTCGCCCTTCTGCCGCATTATCTCTTCCAATACGACAATCTGCTCAACCTAATGCCAAATCTGAATACCTTTTACCTCTTGGCGGACTTTTTCGTGTAGGTCATTCAAATTTTTGTTGCTATGGCATTGCACCAGTTCACGGTCAAATGACAAATTGCCTCCAGGTGGTGGTAGCTGGCATGGATCACCACACGTTGCCCAGTTCAATTTCCCGCACATTGAGTCAATAATTCCCTTCCCCATGCAGAGATATTCAGAAAGTCAAGTGAGATCCTGGGCACTCAGGAAATAAACTTCGTCCAAGATCAGAGTTTCAAGCGGTGAGATACGCTCCTCCAAATTTGTTCGCAAACTGGGGGTAGATTTCAGTTTGGCGGGAGGAACTCGCAGACTTGCCTCTGAATGGATTGTACAGCCACCGATATCGCTGGCCACAACACCTGCAGGAACAGTCAATCGCATCCGTTCTGGGTGACCCATAATTTCATAGAATTCTTCCAGGCTCAGAAGATAACTGACTTTCCTGTCCTGCCCGGTCCTGTACAGAGCAGCGATATCGGTGGGTCTTTTCTCCCGCTTTCTAATTCACGACCAATTTTATCGGCGAGCAGGAGGAAGGCTCTTGTCTGTTCATCGTTGAGGGTGTGTTTCACAATCAAAACAAAGCACAGTCGCTGGTATGGACGTAAAGACAACCACCATGAGTTTGAATCTGAAGCAGTTGAATGAAGCCTTTCATACATCTCATGGGCTCGTTTATCTTCTTCCACCAATGTTGTACACAGCGCATGTGGTAATCTTGCACTTATTTGAGCGTGATGAGAGCTACTCTCTGTGCTGTTTTCTGCAGCTTTTAGACGATGTTTGATCAATAAATCCTTTTCTTTCAAGAGAGCTTTGGCTGCAAGGCTTGCTCTGACAACATTGTCGTCGTCTCCCAGCCTAGATCTGCGACTAAATGTTTCGATGATATTGCTGCTTGGAAGGTTTTGCACGGAATAGAACCCAGCACTACTTGCCTCATGGACGATTTGCTTTGCATCCCGAGTGGCTCTCGTATCCTTGACAAATGCTGGGTCGTCGGAGTCGATGTCATCCGAATCAAGCTCAGTCTGCATTGCATTTTCCCACACTGGATCATATGGCTCATCGGCTTCCTCTTCAGTGAGTCCTCTATTTTTTGCCATTCTCTTCAATTCAGTAAGCCGTTTGCTATGTTTTGCAGAAAAGTCAAACTTGGTGTCTCGAGTCTGATACAAGAGTTGCATGTTCAGTATAATTCTCGAATGCTCTGGGACATCGATGGCCTGAACTCATCCAGTGCATTGACCCAACTCATATCTGGAGGCTTGAGCGGGGACAATTTGACACTCAACCAAGGTTTGAACAATGAGAGGATTACCACGGCGTATTTCAATTCATCGCTCTGAGAGTCATTCCGAGGCACCCGATATCCCATGAGAACAGGTATTACAGGAATATCCAATTTTTTGAGGCAGTGTGTGGTGTACTGGGGATGCCCTGGCTTGAACCATAGATATGTCTTTCGTTGAGTTTTCGACTTTGGCCTCTTCTCCTTGACGAACTGTCTCAGTATATCCCAGGCACACATTGAATCAAGCTCGGGTGGCCTGTAGAAAATGTCATTAAACATGGTTGAATATTTTTTCCCTTGAACATCACTGTCCGGGTTCGCAACTTCTTGATTAAGATTTTCCGTTGTGAGCAGAATTAAGTTGTCATCCTTGTCATCCGGGATAACCAGGCGTTTGACATCCTCAGAATTTGGCATCTCAAGCTCACTCTCCTCATTCAATTCAGCTGTGGCATGGGAATGATCCTGGTCCAAATTGACTGTGAATATGTCCCGCGCAATATCTCTAAGCATGGAAGACCACCAATATTCTTCATAAACATCCAAAGTGTAATTATTCTTTCGGCCAAGTAAGAAACTAGCAGTTTGCTGACCCGTGAGCTCTCGCTTCCCGACTAATGAATTCGTCATTTTGACCATCATTAATCAGGCCATTTCAGTGTTGTCAATCTTGCCGTCAACATCCTCTGGAGGTTTGGTTTGCAGAGCCTTGATTGAAGCACAAAGTGCCGAAAAGACAATTGAAGTGTCTAGCTGCAGTTTTATAGTATAATTTGCCATATATTCAACCATGGCCATCGCGACAGAACCAGATGCAGTTTGCTTGAGGTCAGTGTTACACCCGAGACAGAGAGTTGTGGTTGGATTGTGGCCATTTAAGTGCCCAGTTTCACACTGTATTATGAGATCCCAATCATCGTCAAAATGTGTCTCTGCAGCAAGCGGCCAAGGGAGTTGAAATCGACAATCACTGTCCGGGTCAACTAGAGAGTGTATCCGACGAGGAATATGCTTGAAGCAGGTTGCATTGTGCTCATGAACCAATCCAATCGTCTCACACAGATCCTGGTGGTGTTGGTCCCTGCTCCAATTATAGTCTGGGGAAGCAGGATCTATTGGACGGCTCAGAGCTGGGAGTTGCTTCGGAGTGCCTTCAGGAGCAACATACGGAACAGAATTTTTTGGGAAGCTCTGGCAAATAATATCATCGTACCATGCTGTCAGTTTTTGCTTGAATTCAGGATCGGAATTCATCTGCTCTTTCATATCCAACGGTGAAGTGGGTGCTCCCTCAATCCATATCAACAGATGGCCATGAAGCGACCCTCACACTTGAGCTTCAACCACGGCATACCATACCTTGACCTTTCTAAGAATTCTGATTTTTGAAGCCCGTTTTATGCCCAGAATTATGTCGAAGAACTTCGTCATCATCAAGTGGAAGAACTCCACACCGGCCACCGGATTCTCTGCCATGGTCTTTGCACAGATGCTTGGTTCATTTTTTGTAGTATCAATTGCATGAAAAATCTTGTTCAAGTCGATGTCACATCCCGCTAAAACCTGAGCTATGGGATTATGAGAATCCGCTGGATTTGCCGTCGCGAAAAAATGTGGTAGGCCATCACATATAATTTTACTGTTCATCTGCTGCTTCATGTTGTTCACGTCGCCGACCGAACCGGGAATATGATCCGAGACATAGTTGAGGTACTTCATTACCTTCGCTGCTACTTTTTCCCCAGCTGTTTCCAGTTTTGCGAAAGGATTCTTCTCGAGCTTGGACTGATAAGTATCCATAGAGTGGGAGTCAATCTTCTGCATTAAATCTTGTACCACTGGGAACCAGGATCGATTGGTAGCCAGACGAGCTTTGAACAAGGACTGGCGCCACTGTAGAATATTGCTCATCACGAATGTGAAGGACTTGTGAACTTGGAAGCATTGATCTGCGAGACTTAGCAAGTGTTGCACATGGGGCAGAGTATCGACCTGATGGAATGGGATGTCTGTTGAAATCCTCACATTGTTGTTATCAATCATCCCAACACCATATGGAAAGAGAGTTGGCCATAACCAGCCAAATACTCGAGGATTTTTGGACGTGGACAATGGGGCAGACCCGGATGGGAACTTCACAAACACTGCATCTTGTTTCTTCAGCCTACGCAAGGCCTCGAGTTTCCTCTGCCAGTATGTTGAGCCAATATTCTCTATGTCTACAAGTGATGTTGAGGTTAATTCAAAAGTATCTGTTCCTTCTAAGAACTCTGCATTTGCTTGAATATGAAGTATATGAGGAGCCTTGGTTGTTTGCAGAATCTGTACACAGGAAAGACGTCACAGCAAGTGGGCAGTCATGGTCAGGATATTCTTCCGAATTCTGAATTATTGCATTTTTATCCAGATCCATGTAAAGCGGGTTGTTATCAATTAACCAGAACAGCGCAATCCGGATTTTATGTTGACGCACTAAGAGGGGTGAACACTTCAACATATCTTGAGTCACTTCAGTATCGGGTGAACCAACAAGAATTACACAGATTTCATCCTGTAGTTGAAATAATGGAACGGGCATCGCAGACAAGAGAGAGGCAGTATCGTGGGGCAATATACACACATTCCCGCGAGCAGCAAGCTGACCAGTCAGACCTAATGTGAGCTTGTACACACATTTCATAGCACAAGCTCGAGCAATGCATTGTTCTTCCAAGAATGTCAAGTCTCTGAGTTCCTCTGGAATATTTCCGATCCAAAAGCCATTAGCGTAGTTGCGCAAAGGGATTGAAATGAAGCACTTTCTCTTGACAGCAGAATTACAGAGATGACAAAGGACATATGAACCATTCATCAGAGAGGATTGGTGAAACACTTCAATCCGAGGTTGACGAGACCTTTTCCGAAGTTCAGCAACAGCTCTGTCCAGAAGCGAAATATCAAGTTCATCTATAGCCCTGACTCTGGTACAGTTCACAAGTTCGAATTTCCCACAAAAGGAACATTCATAACGCTCCAGTGACTCATTACTAGTGTCTGCACGAAACTCACACACAATGTCGTCCTTCTCGCTCTGAGGCAATATGATTGGGAAAGCCATACTCGACGTCGACATGTCGAAGGACAGACAGGGGATCTTACGGGGAGTCTCAGCCAACAGCGGAGCTTTACACTTTCTATTCCCAAGCAGCAACAGACAACGTTGAATTTCACTGGGTGTAAGCAAAGACGGACTCAATCCAGCCAACGTAGCTTCAGACCTCAATATAAGGCAAGCTTCCGTACATTGATGAACGAGAAATTCAGAGCATAAGGTGTCCGCACTTTACGCCGTTCACCGGATTTTCTAGCAGACATTTGTTCGTGATACTCAGTCATCTTCCTTAGAGCAGCGAGAGGAATTTGTTGATCAACAATCAGGGACCGCACAACAGCAATTTTTTCGGGCACAGAGAGATGAGCAAATGGAGCGTGGTTATTTATAATCAAATCGTGGTTCAAATTCAAGTTTGTGCCCCGCGTACGGGGCGCTGCTAGCGGAGTAGCAGTTTGAACATCCTGATCGGACATTCCATCTCGCATATGAGATGTCTGGATTTCTCGCGAACGAGGCCTCCAGGGGGCTACAACATCGACGTCTCGCGGAGGAGGCGTCGAGGAGGGGGTGGGTACTGCACCAGGTCCACCCTTGGACACTGATGAGGCAAAGGGCTCCACACCTACGCTTGCTCCAGCGAGCCGTGGTGTGGAAACTGTGAGTAACTGATTAAGTATGTGCATGTCATGATACAAACTACGCACCTGTGGTCGACGACGAGCCCAATGTCCGAAGATCGAGGGAGCCGCAACTCAGATGCACCACAAGCTGTGGCGCAGAATTCTGGACATGGTGGAGCCAGTCCAAGCCAAGCACCAAGTCGCAAGGGAGAGAGGCAGCCACAGGGATATTGCTTAAGGACATAGAGATGACGCCCGCATCACAGGGAAGAGTCAGGGGCCCAGAAAGTTGGGAGTCGCGAGTACGGAGACCAGAATTGATGACCCAGTCGAGCGAAAGACAAGAGCTGGCAGCACGGCCGTCGAATCCAGTAGATATGGGCAAATTGCACAAGGTAGCAGTGGGGGAGAAATCAGAGATGCGTGTGCGCTGGCAGGAGACTCGGATATATCACTATTGACATCGACGGATACTCTCACGTCAACGGATACTGGCCCGAACATAAAGCAGAAATGACTAACACGTACATGCGACTTCGTGAATATCTTTACCATCTGCTGGCGCTCGGACATCGGGGCGAGCGGAACAAAACTGGAAGAAGAGAAGTTGAACAAACCTTTTGCATCTCATTTGCTTTCTGGTTTCCTGAGTCCTACTGGCTTTCCCAAGGCTTTCCGAGTTGTTCCGAATGGATGACGAGTTTGATATAACGACATTGTGTTTGCACTTGTAGCATAAAACAGGCCGAAGTCCAGGGCAGCCAAACCTAAAGGTTCTAGTCTCCCTAGTCAGACCAACCACGTGTTTTTTTCTTTGTAAGACGGAGATGGGAAAAAATTAAAGGTTCAGCGCTCAGCAATCACAATTCCGACTTTGAATGTTTCTGCACGAGGAAAGCTCAAACTGTTTTGGCATTTACATATATTGTATCCTTGGCTATTTCAATGTTAAAGCATCATCTCCAGCATCCTGAGTACAAAAATCCAAGGCTGCTGAATGACCTTTGTGATCACCGTTGATCATCAGCTTACCTAATCGAATTGGACAGAGATCACTCACCTCTTGGGAAAAAAAGGCAACTCCAACGTCTCCATTGGCCTCTTGTGAGCCTGCGACCAACTGGCTCACGAGTCTACCAAGTTCCTTCCGGCTCCGAGCAACTGGCATTAAAAGCCTCACGCCTGGGCCTCGTATAACACTCTTCTATTCCCATGATCGCTCGTGGGACAGGCGGGTATTATCGTGGTTTAATTTCGTTGCGTGGCATAAGGAGTCGCAGAAATTTAATTTTGCCACTTGGCAAATTTTCAAGGTACTCAATTTACATGGTACACCTCGAGATACTGCGGCGTTCGAGACTTCTCACACAACTGCGCCAAGCTCTGTCTTAGCGGCGGCGCAAGCCACAATCCTCAAATCATGGCTTACTCCGCGCTTCAGAGACCGGGTCCCCGGAACAGATATATACCCTGATGCCGGTCAAGCTTATATCTTATCCATTCAAGCCTTGTGATCTATCTTCTGCGCTACCGAAGACACCATCACCTTGGCACTATATTCTGTGGTTCAACGTGCGAGAACTGCTACAAGCTCTGTTGCGAGCCTTGACCATCCAAACTGACTAGAGGTGGAACTCGTTGAGACAAAGACTACACTTTTATCCCTCAATAGCCAGCTATGCATCCACGGAAGCCGCAGCCCGACGGGTTACCAATCTTCCATCTCGCAGCACCGCGTACCTCTCTTTCTATCAAAGCCCCTTCCGTTCGATCCATCTATCTCTTGACCCATATGAAACGCAATACAGCCTCAATGTACCCACGCTGTCTCACGCTTGTGTAGCGGTTGCTACAATGGCAACCTTTGCATTTGCTCTAGTGGATGCGGCGCCTCCTGTTTTCTCGACCACGCGTCTCCCCACCTTGCTGTCTTCCATCATCGGCGCGTGCGCAGTCCTTCAAATTCCCAAGGTCGCCTCCCAGGCTTCGACCCAAAGACGTCCAGTTGTAGACTTCGTCGTTGACCGTCAACAATCTTGACCATCTCATTCGCTCTCTAGACCTCGGAACTATCCGCGGTAGCCCCTCGGTTCTGGATCCTAACTTACGATAATGGCAACTTCGCTAGGATCACTCAGCAATTGTATTGTGACGCGGCCGGTTTCTCCGCCGCTTCATCTTCTATTCAATTTCCACAGATCGCAGGACCGGCCTCAGTAACTCCTTCGGCACCATATTTTATCTGAAACGCTAAGTTTTCGAGCAAAAAAATGTACTACCAGCGGTGTATAAAAGGATCTGGTACACGCCGTTTCTTTCCTCAGCTTCCCCTACTACATCGCTCCCAGTTCAACCAATGTTGTTCAGCGCCTTCTTCCTCGCTCTCGTCCCCGCAATTTTGGCGGCCGACCACGCCGTTACCATCGGGGCCAACAACGGTCTCACCTTTACCCCAACGTCCGTCGTGGCTGCCATTGGCGACACCCTCACCTTCACTGTGTACGCGCCCGCTTCTTTCTGCAATGACACCCTTGTAATTATTTGCGTATAAAATACAGCGTCTCGAGGAACCGTACGCTGCGGACGATCGTCATTTGGCTGACCTCTCACATGCACTTCAGACTCGGTCACCACGACTAACTTCTCTGGCGCAGTCTGCCCCCCTCCCCCCGGCGGTGTTGGCGTCAACGGCTGGGACTCTGGATTGTGAGCACGCTGTGCCCTGCACGCACGACATCCTAACCATCATGACAGCCTCTCCGACCTGGACGGCTCCCAGCCCAAGTTCGTATACACAGTCAAGGACACTACACCCCGTACGTATCCGCGACTTGCTTGAACTTAAAAAAAGAATTTCTGCTCACCTACCACAAAAGACTTTGCGGCGTGCATGCAGGCCGCCGGCGCGCACTGCCGTAAGCCGCCAACTTTTTCGGGGTACAACTGATTTTCTGACCGCCGTTGCGCTGTTCAGGCGCGGGAATGACGTTCGCGTTGAACCCCACGGCCGCGCAGACCTACGCGCAGTTCCTTGCTAACGCCAAGGCGTCGTGAAAGTCTTAGCAAAAGCACAGGCATGGAATCTAAGGGAAAAAAAAATTGAATCTCATTGGAGTTTTCTTTATGTTCATTGTTGTACTGTCATTTTGAATCGAAAAATGGTGTTGAATGAAAGGTGGAGGGTTGACAGCGCGTGCTAATCTCTTCTAGAATCTTCACATCTGCTCGAAGGCTTGAGACGTGGTCAATAATTAAGCGCCATAATTGTATGGGGGTATGAAATCTGAAACGCTTCAATCCAAGTTTGCGAACATGTAAGCCTTGGCGGTTCAAATTCCACGCGCGGATCTAAAAGCTGGGAAAAAATAGAAGTTGGTTGATAAACTCTTGTGATGAGTCAAGATGTACTCTAAATTTCAGATCCTATAAGCGGTGGAGGGTCCCACGCTCCTTGATTGGTTGGAGACTTGCAGGCGGATTTCGAAGATTCAGATAAAGTTTCGGGAGCGGTTAATGCTTCCCCCAGAAGCATTGGGCGTCCACCAGTCTAAGATAACAAAGAACTGGATAAATTATATACAAAGTTACGATAACAAATATAGCACGAGCCCGTATAAAATGTATGTCCACACAGGATCCAACGGAGATTAAGGACGTATTAATGGTATAGGATGAGATTGAGATATACGTTCATTTCTTTCGCGCGCACTGTCAGTGATACGAGTCGGCTAACGGCGCTGAGCCATGAGCTGCCGATGCCGCTGCACCGACCATTATGTTTGACACCGTCACCGCGACGAGAAGGGCTGTCCAGCAAGTCCATCAATGATGTTGGAATCAAGATGAGCGGAAATACCTCTTCGTCAAGTCTTTCCTCCTCGTCCGAGTCGTACACCTCCCCGTCAGCGTCTCGGAGATCGTCGTAGTCAGCGTTCTGGATGAGGCGGGGGATATTGGTATGCAGAGAAACGGGGCACAGCAAAGACTTGCCTCAGGCTCGGGGTCCACGTGGGATGTGCTGGGTACGAGAGCCAAACGGTTTTCTGACACGGAGGGTATCTGCAGGATTCAAATTAGCGAGTTGCACGGAAACCGACGACAAAACGTACTGCGCTCTCCTCTTCCTCCTCATCTCCGTCCTCGTCATCGCTGTCACTGCCGCTTCCTCCAACGTCATCATCATTGCCCCTCGCGCTCGTGCCTTCACGATTGTATACTTTGAGCATTGTCCTCGCCGCACGCGACACCACCTCGCCCTTGAGATAGCGCTCAAAAACGGTCGTGTCGTAGAACATCGGGGACATAGTTTTCTGAGGCCCCTCGAGTTCCTGTAGTTAATCAGCATCCCGCACGGTGCAGGCAAATGTTGCTCACCCCAGGTACGTCTTCCTGGGGGTCCTCGATCGGCGGCTGAAGGTGATCTCCGTGAGCATGGTAAGGAAGGATGCAGAGAACCGTTGTCATACCGCGCCCTTGTTTTTCCCCGGGACCATGATGGGCAGATTCGATGGAGTCTCGGCCGTAAAAAAATCTGTCTCGCGGTCCATCGTGATATGTACGGTCCAAGCCGCTGCAAATGTGGCTTGAGTATCATAACCGGCATCAGACGGGTGGGGAGACGCACCGCCCATGTCATACTCGTATATGACCCCCATCTGTCGGTTCGTGCACGCGCCCATGCTCGCGTTCTTCCTCAGCTTCTCGTTCCACACCTGCGACAGACGCAACTCCGCGTCCTCGACACGCTGCTCCGCGTCCTCGTCATTGTCAAACTCGTGCACCCGGACACGCCGGGTGTTCCGGCCCCGCGCAACGACCTCGTACTCTGCGATATCCGTGCGGTGCGTGTGCTCCCAGTACATGAGCATTGCCGCGTCCGCCTCGTCGGGCCGTTGCGCGTCCTTGCCATAGCGCTTGATGTGTCCCGCCTTGTAGTTCCCCGAGTACATCTCGATGTGCGAGTACACGTTCGCGCGGTGCATGTGGTCCCCGTGCCAGCCAAACATAAACTGGATGAGCTTGTGGAGGTGTGCGAAGGTGTAGTTGAGCGGGACCTGCGCGACGCGATAGACGCCCTTGAAGCGCGCGAGCTGGAAGCGCAGCTGGACCAGCGCAGCAGAGGGCGGAGGAAGGGTCTTGTACGGATTCACGGCCGGAGCCGCGCCGTCGAGACGTGGTTTTTTGGTGCTGGATTGGAGCACGTCTGTGCGACGGTTCTCCTTATCGACCTGGGAGTCGACGCGCGCGCGTTTGCTACTCGAATTCGCACGCAGGGATACGTCCATATTCACTGTGCAGGTGTGTTCGGATAGTTGTGACCGCTCGTGAATAGCACTGAGACTAACGGCAGAGTTTGTTCCGACAAAGTGATGTACACATTGTTACACAACACGTCAGGTCCCAAGATAATTAAATTGTGACAATCATCAGTACATAACATCAGACAAATTGTGACATTGTGCAACGCCAAATAAGCCGAGACAACACCACAGCCTTCACCAAACTAGCACAACGCCCACAATTCACAATGCCTAAGCCAATTTTGACAACCTCCCAACAAAAAAACAAAAAAAAAATGACCCATTGCGCTTGCCACCATTTGTGATTTCTTGACCTTGATTTTTTTTTGTTTTTGTTTTTTGTTTTTAGCAGACATTTTTTGACCGAGGCATTGTGACGTTGTGGACAATGCCACAAGCCCGAAGAAGCCCAACAATTCCACAACAAATTTGTCAAAAGGCTGGACACTTGCGATAGGTTCAAGAGATGCGGTTTGGCAAGCCGGCGCATGTGTTCTCGCGAGATCAGGGGAGGTGCGAATCAGGACCAGATAGTGTCGAAGGAGGTGGAGTACATGCTGAATATTTCCAGCAGCACCTCAGATGGGAGACAGCGGATCGGGGCGAAACGCTTTGGCATCTATCGGCGTACACCTGAAGCGCAGAGCGAGCTGAGACAAGTCGATCTAGGACCTGCTGAATTGCCAAGATATCTTCATCGTAACATGAGAGGTCGTGTGGTGCCAGTGAAATGTTGGATCGCAAACGGGATGCCAGCGGCTCGGTTGGCATGGTATTGGAGCGGAGAAGTCCATCTAGCTGGTCGTAGTTGATTATGTCAATGCGAGATGAAAACAGCCCCTGCACCAAGACTTGAGAGACTGGTATCTTCATGTCGTGGCAGTCACTCTCTTGGGACGTGTGGCAGTGGTCAAGTGCAACAGCTTTATAATGTCATGACTCACATGTGCCAGATGCAGTGTTGCTCTGCCGTTTTGCGGTTTTCGCCCTACGTTTCAAGGATGAGTCGGCAATATCGCTCAGTTCCCTGCCCGATCCGTGCGGAGGGCGCGGGGCTTTCAAACAAGAGGTTATACAAAGCTACGGGATTGTTGTATAGTACATGCAAAATGTTCCATGCCACGACAATTTCTAGAGTATTGTCACGGCCATCACAGTGAATAATAAAAAGGTGTATCCTGCGGATTTTCTAAAAGCACTGTTGGATGCCGACGAAGAAGTAGGATCTGCGGGTGATACAGGAGCCACGGAGGTACTTGTAGCGGTGCCCGACGTCAGGAAGATATCGGTTTGTGCACCTGGACATCACACGATGAGTTTCGGGGATGGTGCCAGAGTCCTGGGGCTGACCATTTTTGAACCCAAGCTTCCCGTTGTAGGCCGGGGACTTTGGAAAGCCCGACAGATCGTTGCCGTCAACCTCTATGTTGTTCCCCTCTAGCTGATTCCAGAATATCATCTGTCTGGCGCCAGTGGTGCAATTGGATGGGTTGTCCTCGCACCAGACGGGCGGCTTAGCCGTGTCGACTGTGGCATTACCTGTCACTCCGGTCACCTTGCATTTGAAGCCTGTGAGGAACTCATAAATAGTTATCCGTTTTGAATACGAGTGTCCGAACCTTGCATGTAGATGTTAGGTTCCCCGCAGCTGTTTTCTTATGAGTCGCGAGCAGGAGGATCAAAAAATAAATTACCCATTAGCGACCCATCCCCACTAATGAAGTCAATATATTTTGTGTGGTTGGAAGGATGCAACATACAGCACATATACATCCCCCCGATGGACATGCAGGCAGGTTGGGCACGGAATAAGTTGCGATACGTTTCCAAGGTGTACTAATAATTGAATCATCAAGGCGACGGGATTGATAAGGCACCGAATCATGCTCACTTATATAGCGTAGTAAACACGACTAGATTCTCCGGTGTCACGGCAGAAAGCTCTGACTATTGCCGATTAGCTTAGCTTGGGCCATATGTAATAAGAAAACCTGGTATGAGATTGCGAATGCGGTCCCTGCAGCCATGCTTTCGTTTTGTGTATGGACTAAGGCCAATAATATGAAGACTCCGCTAACGGGAGAAGGGCATAGACTCACTGTTGAGAGAGGTGATGCAATCTACTCCGCCAAGCCCATCGGTATAGTTTTGCCCGTCTCCGAACGCTGCAGTTCTGACCCCTCCGTAACTGAGAGTCGTGAAAGCTCGATTGACTGCCAGTTCCACAGTAAATTCGCCTCCAGCCGGCCTAGGTAATAATCGGTATACGCACACTTAGATTTTTAGAGAAGGGCTTACAGCTCTAGGAAGTCGCCATCCGCAGGTGGAAACTCATCGCACTAGATATCATTGGTCATATCAAACGGTCAGATGGAGGCTATTGTCTCATCAAGCCCACCTGGTTCATGTGGTGGAACCACCAGTCCTGTTTGGTAAGCTGAACGAGTTCAGATGCGTTTGAATTCTCGGGCATAACAGCAAATGAATGGGACGCACTTGGAACAACGGCTGTACCACCGAGTTGGTGTCCTCGTCGTTGTATCCGACCGTGGTACCATTCAAACAGTACATCGCTATCCAATGTATGAGATTTTTTTCTTCTTCGAATTCGAAGGATTCCTACCCTTGTGCCATGCCGAGAAATGGGCGGAGGAAACACCACCGAGCCCAAGAAGCACGCTAGCAAGGACCAGGTGACGGTACATCGAGGGGAGGAGGGAAGAAGGAGGATAGTCATCGTGGCGTGGCACGCCGCGCACTGTCAATCTATCAATAATTAAGGAGATAGCAACTGCGGAGTTCCAATTGAGTCGGAGTCGAGTCGGAGTTTCAACATCCAAGGTGGCACTCGGAACGTACATACAACTGAGGTTCTCAGCGGGAATCTTTTTGTCATTTCCCAACTTATTCCTTGCCTATTCTCTGGACTTTCAACCAGAATCTCTTCCCACTGAATGTGCGAGAGAATCGCTATCCAGTTTCTGCTCCTCACTGGCAGGCTGTGCATCAGCCATTTGACAAATCTGTTGTGGGGTTTTTGGTGTTTTTTGGTGTTTTCAGGTTTTTCAAAACCTGCGAACAGCCCAGTGGAAAAAGTGCCTGCCAAAAAAAAAGGAAACTGCTTTGAAATCACAAATCTTTCCCCGTGCAATGAGTTTTTTTTTTCTTTTCTGGAGGTTTTCAAAAATGACCCTAGTGTTGCGAAGTTTCCAGGTTGTCAGGTTTTGTGAGTTTTTTGGGCTTTTTTGGGCTTCATGAAGCCCAAAAAACCTTGACAACAGATCTGTCAAAAGTCTGATGATTACTAACCAATTGTTAACAGTTTTCAGCCCCCAAATTCCCGTTCAGATTCGCAATGGAGCTCCGAGCTTGTTGTGTCGCTCTATAGGCTGAGTACAGCCGCGCGTCAAGAGAATGGGATGCTTGGTGACTAGACCGGTACCTACTCGGGATCCGGGATTCAGTTCACTTATAAGCTTCGAAACTAATTTGGGCTAGATCATGGACTTGAAGCTTGAAGCTTGAAAGCCTGCCAGTGCCTATGCGATATTCACCGCGGATTCTAGAACTAATACATCCCACGGGTCAACTCGGGCTTCAAAGTCATTTCCGTAACCCCGTGGTTTAGGTTCGAACACCGTTGGCAAGACCCACAGACGCACACATACACCCATCAGACTCTCAACATCGTCTTTCTGTCAATGTTCTCGCAAGCCGTCGTCGGAATAGCCATTCTCTGTGCAACTGTGGCGTTGAAGGTCTTGGTCATGAAGAGGGCACCCGTACCGCCTGGGCCGAAGGGGTATCCTTTCATCGGGAATCTGCTCGGTAGACTCACTGAAATGCCCTCATTCTCTCCGCTGATCTCTCCTTCAGACATGCCATCCCGCAACGAAGGAAAAGTATTCTCCAGCTGGGCTAAGTCTTACGGTTCTCAGCTCACTCGCCGATCATTGTCGGTCATTCTTACTTACAGCGTGATATTCAGGTGAAATCACCTATCTCAATATCTTCGGCCAGCCTATCGTCATCCTGAGCGCTCTGGGGCCAGCTACAGACCTGTTAGAAAAACGTTCTTCCATTTATTCAGACAGGCCTCACCTCGTACGTACTTACCGCACATTGTCGCCCCCTTTTCAGTCATCTTAAACTGCCCCTTCACAGGTCATGGCCGGCGATCTGTGAGCATCCTCCTATTCACTAGCAGTCCCTTTATATATTCAGCAATTTCCGCAGAGTAGGTTTTGATCAGGGAATGCCCTTTGCGCCCTATGATGAGCGTTTCCGCGGCATGCGCAAGATTCTGCGTCCCGAACTAACTAAATCTGGGTTGGAGCCCTACTGGAATTTGCATGAGCAGGAAAGCAGGACTCTAGTGCGAAAAACGCTGCGCTCTCCGGAGGAGTTGCTTTCACTCATCAGGCAGTAAGCAATAAATGCACCCAACATGTACCCTGGGTTCAGCACTGATGGCATATACACACACTAGCTACTCTGGTTCGATCATACTGAAGGTGACGTATGGGTACCAGACTCAACCAACCGCCGACCCGTGGCTGGAACTAGCAGAGCAAGTGATGAACGTGTTCTCGAAGGCTGCGACACCCGGAACATGGCTGTGCGATCTCATTCCACTCTGTAAGTCACATCATCTCCGAGGACTTGAAATTGAATGCAAGAGCGTAAAATTGATCCAGTGAAGCACATACCCCGCTGGTTCCCTGGAAGTGGATTCAGACATGAAGCAGATGGTTGGCGGGAGCTACATGAGCGTGTTGTTTCGGAGCCTTACGAGTGGAGTAAAAGGAACCAGGTACACACTTCGACGGTTGTAAATACGTCCGATTAACATCTCGTAAACAGAATGAAGCAGCGATCGTGAAACCGAACTTGCTGTCGACCATCTTCGCACAAAATACAGACGGAACGGGTGCCAGTCCTATGGATGAGGCTCTTTTGATGTGGTCTGCCGGCTCACTTTTCGGCGGTGGTTCGGATACAGTAGGTTCACGAAGATTTCGAATCTGAGGCGAGAAATGATTGATTCCTCTGTTTTAGACAGTCGCAGCCATCTCCACATTCTTTCTCGCCATGGCACTCTTTCCCAATGTTCAGGCCAAAGCACAAGATGAATTGGACCGTGTCGTCGGTCGTGGCCGCCTACCACATGTGGCCGACCGTACGAGCCTTCCATATGTTGATGCTATAATGACAGAGTGTCTGCGGTGGCGACCCGTCGCTCCAATGGGTACGCCAGATAGTGCCTCATCGAACTTCGTTTTTCGTTAAGCACCGGCTCTTCCAGGGCTTCCTCATCGTCTGATAAAGGACGACGAGTACAAAGGATATCACATCCCTAAAAATGCACTGATTATGGTAAATTCTCGGTATGTGAACTTTCTAATTCTACGGAATATCGTCTTGTTACCATGAGAATCAGGCACATAATGCATGACGCTGGTACCTTTGCCGATCCAGAGACTTTCAGACCCGAACGTTACCTCAATGACCCGCAAGGGCGAGATATCGTGCATCGTTGCAGTTTCGGATTCGGGAGGCGGTGCGCATCCTGCCAAGATGTTCCTGTTCCTCCAAATTTTTAATTTGTTTCGTCAGCGTGTGCCCTGGACAACTCTTCGCTGAAGGATCCATGTTCGTGGCGATCGCGTCCGTTCTGTCGGCTTGCAAACTCAGTAATCCTATCGACGAGCACGGACAACCGGTAGAACAGGACGTTGAACATAAACCAGGGACAATCAGGTATATTCATACATTGATTGACAGTCTCCATTGCTCTTACAATCTTGGTGTATAGCCATCCGAAAGCGTTCACTTGCACAATTTTGTCGCGGCACGAAGCGGTTGAAGATTTGCTTCAGGATAATTCAAGCAAAATCTGAGCGTAACTCTCCAATGTTAATGTCGCTACGCTGCAAGGCTTTCTTCCGTCTCTTATTGCTACCTACTCTTCACTTTATATTGACTGTCTTTCCCTACACTTCCAACAGCAATACATGCCGCGGGAGGACTCGGATCGTACAAGTGAACACTGGACCAGCGGCACAAGTGCGATACCTGGGCGGTTTGCTCATTCAGTCTGATTTTTTTAAGCAAACTGAAATTCAATCGATTCCGAGACTTTTGTATTCAAATTACTATGAGATTCCAGGCAGAGACTACTTGAGTTACTACATTCTTAAGTGTTTGGTGACTCGGTGTCCCAGTGGGTTACCGGGCGATCATTCAACTTTTTGCATCCGGCACTGCCATCTGCACTGCCACCTTTGTGCCTCCGTTCCGACCTTGATCTCAACAGCAGGAGAAACTGCTCATCAGGAGTCCGTCCTATATCTCTTGATGTTATAAGGCGCTCACCTACATCCTCCAGTGAGTTCTATTACGAATCCATGTCTAGAGGCCAACCCCGACATAAGCGGCCGCGGCGTCCGGATCGCGTTCTATCTCCAAACACTTGCCCTGGGTGAGAGCACTGAGAGGCGCTAGGTTACCCTTGACACCGAAAATCTAACAAACTCCAGTGTTTCTCGCCGGACGCGCTCTGGACGAGGCTCTCAGCTCTGTGTGGACGCTGATCGGGACGAGCTTTGGTCTAACTGTATCTGCCCTCGTAACAGCAGTCCAAAATGAGCTGCCTCTGTACCAGGCCATCATCGTCACGGACCTGGTATGGCTAGCCCAATACGCGATCTTCATGGCGCTGGCGACGTACAACCGCCATCCTCACGGCTCACGCACCGTGCAATACGCCGCAGTTGGGCAGACATACATATCAATGGCATCCATTCTGTACCTCTGGACCCGCGCATCCTCCCTTGAAATTGACGCCCACAGGGGAAGAACAGTTTTCGTAATCCTATTTGCCTCCTCCTCGGCTACTGGCGTAGGCAGAACAGTCGCCCTCGTCATGATCAGCTGCATGGTTGTCATATATTCGCTGCTGGCCTTCCGCTTCCTCTCGCCGTTCTCCAGCGCCCGTAGTCTGCTCGGACACCCTGAAAATATCCAAGAGCCCCACGAAGAACAGCTGGCGATGACTACAATTCCAAGCCCCGCCCCCGACGTCGAGAAGGACGCTGCGCACGCTGCGGGGAGCCGCCCTCCGCCTGCCCTCCCATTCGATCCCCATCTCTTCACCTTGACCTGTTTCTTCGGGATTCCCTATGTTATAACTGTCACCTGCACCGAGCTGCAAATTAACCGGAACCGTCTGTGTGCCGAAAACTCTTTCTGGGGCTTCGGCCAGGTCTAGTTTCCAGTCTTTGTGTGCCGGCAGTCGCGCTGACTGGTAACATTACAGATTCTAGCCATGACTGTGACAGTCGTCCCCGTGTTCATCACGGTCAGGGCGTTTAGAAAGTATGGATTGAAGCAGAAGCCTCGGGCGCCCCAAGAGGGGAGCGATGTAGCTACTGTGTGATTGTGTCTTATTTTGTATCTAATTTTTTGTATTGGAGCCCTTTATTCATAGGATTTTGGGACATGAGTAAGTTACAGTGATAATAAAACGTTCAGACAGGATTGCAAATAGACTACACTTGGATGCGACAAACGAGAAAAATACTGCAAGCAGATCTAAGCATGCAAGACCTCTAAAAGATAAATCGATAACGGACGAAATCAAGTTAACACACCACGACTCAGCCCTTGCCAGGCCCCGGCCCCGACCTGCTCCCATTCCCATTCCCCTCCGGCCCCGGCAGCTCAAAGGTGACCCGCCCGCGCCCGTCGCCGCTGCCGTCCTCCGCCACCGGGCTGTCCAACAGGATCGGCGTGGACACGTCCTCGTGGCTGAACATCGACACCAGCGGCGTGCTCGTCCCGCTCGCAGGCCGGCTAGTCCCACCCGCACTCCCGTTCCCGCTCCCGCCGTCCTCGGCGAAGCGCACAGAGCGCGCGGGCGACGCATCGCGCGACGGGCGCGCAGAGTGCGCGAGGCGCAGGCTGTCCACGCGCGAGCGGCGCCCGCCGCGGCGCGTCTCGGTCGTGTGCGAGGACGAGGCGCGCCGGGGGCGGTACGCGTAGTCCGTCGCATCGGGGAGGGACGGCCGCGGGCCCGCCTCGTCCGGGGGCGTGGGCGTGGGGGACGCGCCCTCCGAGCCCGACGAAGCGGGTGTCGCGATCTCGGGGGGCGTGGCGGGCGCGGGCGCGGGCACAGGCGGCGACTTGTGCCGGTGCTCGCGCATGAACTGCTGCGCGTGGCCGATCAGCCCCTTCTTGCTCATGGACGCGCGCCGTCCTTTGGTCCTCGACTTGGAGCGCTTGCGCCGGTCGCGATCTGGAGAGCTAATAGCGGCTGCAGGCGCATCGCCGGCACTCGCGTCAGACGCCCATCCCTCGTCATCCTCTTCATTGGCCATGGCGTGGGTAGGGCTCAGAATAGGGCTGTGCGCTACCGCCCCGAGCCGCTCCTCGATGCCGCGCCAGAGCGCCTGGAGGTCCATCTCCAACATCCGCGGCGCGCCCCTGAGCTTGTCGATGAGGTGCCGCACGGCCGCCTCGGAGCCGCGGAACGCAGAAGACACCGGCTCCCCGTCGACATTGTTGCGTATCACCTCGACCTCGACCTACCACTAGTATAAGCACCCGACATCAAAGACAAGGAAAGAGAGAAACGCGCCTCCTTGCCAGGCCCCCTGCGCCGCTCGATGATCCGATGGTGCCCCTCCTGCCACTCCGACACGACCTCCTCCCCGTCGGGCGGGACGTCCCCCTCGGGGCGCGTGCCCGCGCCGACCTGCGCCGCTTTCGTCCTCTCGTCCTCCTCATCGCGCGATCCCGGTGGTGTGTCCACCACGGTCGGGCTCCCGCTCCTGCCCATCCGCACATCGATCTGCTCCAGCGGCCGCCCATCCAACTCGTCATGCCCATGCTCATGCTCATCCACCTTCTCCATCTCCTGGCCGCCCAGCCCCATCTCCAAATCGCCCCCCGCCGCCTCCGGCGTGTCGCGGTTGACCACCACCCCGCCGCGTGCATGCCGCACATGGTCCATCCAGTCCGGGTTCTGCGCCTGCGCCGCCGTCGCGGTCGACGCATGGCGCGACCACGTGCGCGACACCGAGTGCACGCGCCGCCCGAGCGAGAAGCTCGGGATCGACAGCCCGTGGATCGTGATGCTGCAGATGACCATGAACGCGCAGATCGGCTGGATGGTCTTCGCGAGCAGCACGACCTGCGCGTCGCCCGCGCGCGCGCGCGGCGACTCCTGCAGGACCTCCGTCGCGAGCGTCGAGATGAAGATCGCGCCGACGCCGATCGGCCCGAAGTGCCCGCTGAACACCGCCTCGCGCAGCGTCTTGATGTCCGGGATCCAGCGGTAGAGCGCGACCATGACCGGCAGGCGGCGCAGCAGGAACACGCACACGGCGAGCACGGTCAGGCGCCAGGCGCTCAGCGTCGTGCCCGCCGGGTCGTCGAACGACGCGAACGGCATCCACGCGCCGATGTACACGAACGCCGCGACGTTGAAGAGCAGGTCGATCACGGACGAGAAGACGGACTCCTCCGTCTGCCGGTTGAAGAACCCGTCCCACGCGAAGGCCGCGCCGCACGCGAACGCGCTGAGCAGGTCGTCCGAGCCGAGGAGCGTCGTGAGCCCGATGGTGAGCAGCGCGAGCGACACGTACTGCGCGACGTACGAGTGCCGGTCGATCAGCGAGTGGCGCTCGGAGAACTTCATCAGGTGGCGGAAGGAGAATCCGATGAGCGAGCCGATGACTACGCCAAGCACTACCTGGTCTGCAAGCATACACATAAGTACGACTAGAAGCGACACGGAATATACGGCGGCACGTACATAGCCACAGCTCGAGGAACCAATCTCGTATTGCGTCCTTTGTCGTATGGTCGAGGATAAGGTACAGCGCGATATACAAAAATGGGAATGCGGCGCCGTCGTTGCAGCCGCTCTCCGCTGCGAGCAGATGTCGGATATGGGCGGGGACGTGCTTATCGGCGTATTTTCCACCGACAACGGCAGCAGCGAGAATCGGATCGGTCGGGGTGAGGCATGCGGCGACGGCGAGGGAGGAGAGGAATGTGAGCCCTGGGATGAGCGCAAAGATGAGTGCTGCCGAGATGAACCAGCCCTGGGCGGAGAAAAAACGGGTCAGTAAGATGGACAGCGGATTGCGAGAAACAAAGGAAAGAGCAGTAGTGAGCTACAAAAGGCTAGCTGTCAACCATTTGTGAGATTGTTCGGAGCATGGAGCCGAATACTGCGACCTCTCACCGCATCAGGTGCCGTAGCGCGTCTCGATTGGACCCAAGACGGAGCAAGCGAGCGTACAGCGCGAATGAGATGTCTCCGCGAGCCCCGCGCGACAGAGTGCGTTACAGATAGCAGGCGAAATGCCACACTACGGCCGGGTGCCGTCACTCCGAGCGGCGTGCATCCCGCGCAACCACTTGCCCCGCCGTCGGGGACCCCGTATGACGTCGGTCTGGCGCCAGCGCCATGTCTCGCGACTACACCAGCAGAACGAAAATGAGGCACTCACCCAAATCATGATCGGCCCCAGCAGAAAGAACAGGCTCTTCCAGTGCCGCCGCATGTACGCCTTGGGCAACTCGACGCCAATGGCGAACACGCCGATCGCGAGGACGACGCGCGTGAACTCCAGCGTTATCGTGTTGGTCGTTTCCTCTGTGGGGTGGGGCGGTTAGACAGGCATCGCGGGGTTATAATAGATGAAGGGAGATATATAAGGTTGTGCGGATTGAAGCGGAAATTAAAGCAGGATATGATACATGCAAGTGACGGCAGACGATCGTCGTGGTACGAAAAAGAGGAATATGGGGATGAGCGCCGACTGGCCCAGAAAGCAAAGAGCACACGCACCCGAGTTGCCCGCCCATTCGCGGGGGTTGAAGATATTCGCGCCGTACGGGCCTGACCACGTCTCACTTTAGCGCTCGCCGGGGGCTACTCCACGGACAAGACGCACCGACGATGACCCCGAACAGAAACGCCCAGCATGCCTCGCCGATGTAGAGCTTCTCGCGCAGGAACAGGGAGAACATCCCGAACTGTGCGCCAGAAAAATTAGGGTTGGCGCTGGGGGTAGAGTGGGGCTCTGACGCCAACACACCAGGACGACGAACCCGCCGAGCGCGGCATAGGCGATGTGCGGGATGCTCACGTCAATCTGGCATTGGGCGGGTCAGCGTATGTGGTGTGCTGAACAGTGCACGCACGGGATCGAATTTGACCATCGTGACTTGGGCGAGTGGCGAAAATCGCGCAGTCAGATTTAGCGTGTGAACCGCGGTGAATGGCTGTCAAACGCTTGGACTCGAACTACGTTCAACTCGCCAGAAAGCGGCGACGACAAGAGAAATGGCTGCACGATGGAGGAGAAAGGAGAGGGGCGAGTATGATGACCAACCGGCGATCGAGGGTGATGATATTCTTGGCACAGGGCCCACTATAACCCGCTCCAACTGCTGTCGCTGACACCAAGTTGTCGTCTTTATATATGGGCGGCTGCGTGCCTGCCGCGGGCAATGAGGTCCAGGGATGAGCGATCCACGTGCGGCGGTTATCACACAGAGCCTGTGCGAGATATCGTCATCGCAACAGCTGAGCCTGTCTCTGTCGGCAGCGCACTACTCCTGGTCCCTGGCGCACTGCCCGCTGCTGTAATTTTCGCTTAGGCTTCTGGGCGTTCATCTCGGCACTGCGCTTGGTTTTAGCCAACTCAACTCTAATTTTTGGTCTGATCACCGTCAAACTTGCCCATCACATGAAACGCAGGTGCACCTCGCTTGGTTTCTTCCACTCTGCGAGTTTGAACGGGGCTTTGGACACCGGAATGCTGCTTGCTCTACGACCGAGGAGGCGCACTACTCCCTCGGCTCACCTACAGAGTTCATTTCAGCGTCGCAGAGTTTCACTGGCATGCACACGTGCCAAGAGATGATAGACTCCGAGTCTCACTTATTAGCGGCAGCCAGTCTTACCTCTTGCAATAGGTGGCTCGCGCTTGGACTCGTTCCTGACTCGCGCCATCTCCAAGCACGTCATTTGAATCCCTGTTCCTAGCGCAATCGTTATCAACGCCAACGCTTGGCACACCAGAAACAACCAGTGTTCTGATACTTGGCGAGTCTGTCAAGTCAAGTTCTTATACGGAATTCCCCGATATCTTGGCTTCGAAATCCAAGAGCCGCCTGCTCTGCAACGTTCGTTCTCGTCAAGCATCCATCCTTACTGCGGAGGCGCACTATTCCCTGGGCACCAATCGCTCTACCCCACATTGTCATTCAACCTGTCCACCCAAGGATACTTCGTGCACATCGTAAAGCCTTCGTCCAGGACGCCAAGAAAGCATTCCTTGGAGCCGCCGCACACCCACCCCTGCAAAACCTGGACTGCCGTCGTGATAATTCTACTTTAAAAGCAACGCAGATCTACTCACCTGGCGCACAAATGTTATCGAGGAGAGGGAATCGACGACACCAAACAAGCTAATAATTCGCCCCCTCACCAGGCGGGACAAAATCGATTCCTTGGAGCCGCGGTACGAAATCCCGGATGCCTGACCGTAAGCCTCCTTGGCAATAATTCTACTTGAAAAGGAAAATCTAAATCAGACTCACCTGCTCCCTGGAGCAATTTTTATCGAGCAAAGGCATGCTACGTCACCAAATTACTTGGGGCCGCCGCACAGCCTACTCCTGCTGTACGAAACCCTGGCTTGCCTTCGAAATGAGAACAGATCCACTCGCCTGGGCAGCTGGAGCACAGATGTCATCGAGCGGAGGGAATCTACGGCACTAAGCAAGCTGATACTAACTCACCAGCTCCAGCTCTCCAAAAAAAAAACGCTAGCAGACGCATATATGCACCCGTGAAGAAGGCGACGGGCTAACTAACCATCTCAAGTCGCTTATCAAAATGGGAACAAGACGCGCTGAATCACCAGGTACGTACTTTTCGCGTCAAATCGCTCCCCTCAAGACCCACTGACCTCACGGAAAACGCAGGAGACATCTAGCCCTGGTACGCGAGGCGGAGAAAGAGAAAGAGAAAGCCGATTTTCACACCCAGGGGTCACGGTCAACAATGCACGGCTTTTACTCAATCGACGTGGATTTGGCTCGGCTTGCCAAATCCCAGGCCATACCACTGGCAGCACTTCTCTCTTTGGCATACTACCGCCGCCACTGTCCTGGGAGTCTCAATCCCACAAGGAACAGCTGTGTAGAACCCCATGAGGATCCACGGCCGCGCCGACATCGATCGAGAATATCGCAGCGTCTGGTTGACCTTTCTATTTGCCTTATACATCCAGGGTGTACTCCCTTGCGCATTCCGCCCGCCTCCATCCCACGCCAAGCCACCCCGTTTTGGAACGGGAGCAGCCAAGTAAGTACGGAGATTCCGAATCTGGCTGATTCCCGCTTTTGTCGGCGCTATGTTTCGCTTATGCAGTGCTAAGCTATTATGCCAATGGCCAGTGTGGAACTTCGTTCAAGCCAACTCTTTATTTTACACCAAGTACGCGCCCTCCACTTGTCCGAGTCTCCGATCTCAGCTCCGTTTGCATTGAAAATCCCTTCCAGTTTCATTTGAATCCAGGGTGGCGTCCTTGCGTCAACGTTACATAACCCGTCCACCCACATCCCGTTCCGTTCCATTTTAGTGTGCCGCTGCCAAGTACGGAATTCGACTGATTTCCTTCTTTTTCCACTTCAACAAACGAGGTACAAGTCTCTCCCGCCCAACGAAGCGTCTGTCTATTAATAAGTACGAGAGACTATTTTTGTTTTTTCGCGCTGCGTTTGGGCCACCGACTTGTGCAATGCATATGCTTATTACCAATAACCGGTCTGAAACCTCGCATGCCCACCCCACGCCCTATGTACGTCTGACCCCCAGGCATTCTGGACTCATTATATTAGCCTCAGGCATATATCAACAACGGTTCGGAGGTTATAAATGTGTCCGGCCAATAATTGGCCCACCACGCTTTTGCGGTCGCCTACACGCCGGACAGAAACCGTCCTCTGAGCGACACGCCTGCAATTATAATTAGTGGTAGACGGGATCACCTGTGATGCAGAGTCGTATGCAACCAACGCACGCATAATGCATTACCTGTACTGCATGATAAGCTTGCTTTTGGGGTGCTTTTGGGTAAAACTTAGAGTTTGAATTAAGTACGAGTGCGAGTCGGCATCTTAAGCACTGATACTCGTGGTCCGCGGGCTTCAGTTGATGAATCAAACGACATGTTCACGAAATGGCCTGCCCATCATTGGGTCGATTCTCTGCGCGTAAAATTCCAGAATTGCCACTCAAGCTCAAGCTCAAGATCCAACCCACTTTCGTCAATCGCAGTTAAATATATTACTCCATCAATCACCCACTTCACAATTAAACACCTATCGAGAAATAAAGATCACAATCCGGCACTCCTCAGAAGAGCCCCTTGATGTCGTCGCCGAGGCTGGACAGGCCGCCCGTGATGGCGTCCCCGGCGGCGGACAGCCCGCCCGCGACGGTGTTCTCGGCGCTCGCGACGGCGTCAGCCACGCCGAGCTGGTCCGCACAGCCTGCGCATGAGGGGGGCTGCGTGGGTGGTTAGCTGTGGGTGAGGAACGGGAGAGCACAGAGGAGGGACACGCACGAAGGCGGTGGCGTCCTTGGCGGCGGCGATGAGGCAGCCGGCGTCCGAGAAGACGTCTGTGGATGGTCGTGAGTGTTAAAGCTGGCGAGGACACGGGGTGGGATGGGACGCACCGGCGCCGAGCTGAGCGGCGGCAGCCGCGCATGAGACGACGGAGGGCGCGAGGTCAAGCACACATGCTGCGGAGCGGGGCATGTAAGTGGCCTGAAGATTACATGACATTCGGTGGAGTACTACGCACTCGCGATGTCGCACGTCCCGCCGCGCATGAACAGCGGGGCCGGGGCGGCAGCGACGCCGGTGGCGAAGACAGCGAGGAACGCAACGAGGGAGAACTGCATCTTGATTAAACTTTTTTTTTTTTTTTTTTTTTTTTGGAGCGTTTAGGATAATGAAATTCAGTCTGCAGAAGCATTCAAAAAGTCATCCGCTGGGTCTACTAGAAAGTTCTAGTTAATGCCGGGAAAGTTGTCCAGGGAGGAAATGCCATTACGCACAATTACCAGAGTGTGGGACTCCAGCCTAGTAAATTTATCCTATCCCATTTCTTGAGTCATTCAATTTCAATGGCTGTATACCCACTAAAACCCCCACTGTGTAAGTCCAATCGTCCGGCAGAGCAGCTTCATTCATTAGTAGACCACTCCATGTTCTTAGGACAAGATCTTTTTTCAGCGCAAGATTACCAAATTTCATTTTATTGGTGAGGATTCGATCTCGTCCCAGTGCTGAATTCACGGATTTCAGCCATCTGTTGTGAATCTCAATGTCTGTAATGCTACGGTGTGGGTTCTTCAGAACCTTATCGTTCCGGATGTTCCAGATCGTGTGCCAGGCCGTAGATACCAGAATGGCAAATAATCGTCCCATAGCAGGGATAATTTTCCCATTTGAGTGTTTGAATTTAACAAGGTTACAACCGAGGACAAGGCCCCAGCTGAGGGAGGGCCACATGGGGTATTTCGTGGCCCAGAGTTTCTTGGTCAGTCCCCAAATTAATTTTGCGCCCGATGCATCACACTCCATTGCTATGTGCTCAAGGTTTTCGGGGATGCCAGATGTGTGACAAACAGAAAATTCTTCAAGATTATTCATGTGTGTCCAAAAGTCACCGACTCTGAAAATGTTGTGAATCGACTTCCAGAATAATTCACGGTGGGTTCGTCTCAAATTTGTGGAACGTATAGAGTTCCAAATCATTTCGTCTGTTGGAGTGTACTCAGAAATTTCATATATGGAGCATCGGATGCGGTCTAGGTTAATGAAAGTTGCCTTTCTAAAAGGTTCAGAGTGGTTGCCTTTGATAATTTTTGTAAAGATCCGTTGTGAGCCTTGTGAGATTAGAATTCCAGGACAGCTGAACATTAAATCTATTTGGGTATCAACCTCGAGTGGAGGGCATATATCAGTGTCCAAATTTAAGGTGACAGGAAAAGTGTCTGTTGTTTGCTTGAACTGTGTTCGTGCAACCCGCTCATTCAGCACTGCAAAAACCGCTTTAAAGAGGGGGAAATTAGGGTCTAACATGTTATTTTCAGATTTTGTTCGCTCCTTAATCAGTGTTTTGAGCAGAAAGTCAGATGGGGAGCATAGCAGTAATGGGGCATTATTTGGAATTTTCTGGAACAAGGAGAGTGCAGCTCCCAATATTCCGGATTTAAAGTTCATTTTTATCGTTGGGTTGTCAAATGTGAGATGTACAGTTGTGTCTTCCTCGAAGTCATCTGAAACAATTTTGAATCTTGCCATAATTTGAGGGTCATACTGACCAGCCCGCACGACCTTGATATGCACAAAAGCGGTTGTTAAATTTGGGGGTGGTTCAAATTGGCCTTGTCGTCTTGCAGCAATATCATGCATTGAATCGTCCCCAGCAAAGATGCGGAAGCCATTTTCAGCACTAGACACTCTGAAGTTCGGATCGTAGGTCATTGGTTGATCAATTTCAACTTGTTGCAGATTTGCATCCAATTCCACAGCTGTCAGTTTTATATCATCACAAAGGTCAGTCATAGGAGCCAGTGGATTCCACTTTGGCATAATACAGTCTATCAATATCTGCGCAGTGTCAATGCATTTGCCCACCGTAAAGGGTTCTCTTTCGAGGCCCACCCCTTCCCCATAGCCTTAACGGCACCCATGGGGCTGTAAACCCTTTTTTATATATGCATGGGCTTGACAGTCGGGAGGGTCAGCAGGAATCAACTTAAGCCTGCATCACATTTCAGAGATGCAGACGACAGAGGATTTAGTACTCTCCAGCCATGTGGGGCTACTAACCATCACATGCCACGGCCCGCCACCCACCGACTCTAGGGCAGTTTCCCGTTGCCTTCCTGGTTGCTTCGTTGAGGACTGGCACCTCGTACGGATCCGCATCCATGAAGACTCTCTGTCTCGCCGCACGCGCTACCGCCATGCGACTAACCACCTTGCACAAAGTGCCGGGCGCAGGGTGTCCTGAGACCTGCCGGTCCATTCGGATGGTTTGATAAGCAGTCCCCTGACTTATTTTCGCCTATCCCACAAGGGACCCTGCCGGGATTTGGCTAACAGCAGTTTTTACGTCATACTTGGGACGTGCTCTGCTCGGGCAGTCAAAGCATAGTTTAACCGTCTTCCCGGACGTGGAGTGTGGCACAGACCAACATTGCTCCCCCAGATATGAGCAGAGGGACTCCATTATGGATAATGCAAGTGGTCCACCATAGCCAGGCAGCGGGTCCACTATTTGAGGCATCGGGTCACCATTTTTCAGGCTTTCCATACCTGTCAAGCTTTCCATACCAGACAGCCAGGTAAACCATGCACGGGGCATCGGATCCGCTATTTTTCAAGCATTTCATACCCCAATCCAATAGCAGGGCATCGGGTCCGCTATTTTGCAAGCATTCCATACCCTGATCATGAGACGATGACTCATCACAGTGGATTGTCGGCTTCGAGACCCGGATCAAGAGAGTCATGTGCCGGCTACTACAGGCCCGAGAACCGGATGGTGACGTGTCCATCAACCATGTGACCCAAGATCCGAGATTGACACGAGAGTCGATAAGGGGGTCCCGACGCAAGCAAGGCAAGCAGCAGGCAGCACAGACAGCTTGAGGAAAGACCAGATAGTCCTGTGTGGAAAGATGATGTACTGCTCAAGAACCCACACCAAAAAACCACTGAAATCCCCGCAGAATATGCTCAAGAGCCCTGCCAAGAAAGAGTGATGGTGTATGATCCAAGTTCCGATAAACTTGATTGAAGCGATAGGCTGGGCAGTTGAACGAAAGAAAGGAGGGCTAGAACGTCAAGTTTTGAAAGAGAGTAAAAAGAATCAAGTGCGATTGAAGAAGAGGAAACGAGTTCGTTGGCTGAGGGAAGAGCTACCGCGGGAACCAATTTAAATGTGTGGGGCGGTATGGTGGCTAGTCCCTATCTGGATCGACAGGTATCAAAATCAGAGAAATCCGTCGTCTGTCATGGTTCGAACTTCGAATCACCGTTGGTACGGATTGTGTGAGCTATCAGATCACTACCCAAGCGCTACCAAAGCGAGTGCACACTGAAGTGGAGGCCAGCACGAAGGGAAGGGAATGGATTTGCGAGGCGGGCAAATTTTGAGACGTGTTCAATTCGACTTGGTTCACATTCTCGCAGGCTCAGCCAGCTGCGGTTACTTGCCAGTAACGATTTGGCAGCGCTCGTTGCAACTGGATTTTCAAGGATACATTAAAAACGTCCATGATGCCCTATCTCTCGAGAAGTTCTGAGTTTGCTATGCAGACGGCTATCACAATTCAAAAAGTATTCCTTGGCTGAGACTTGCATCGACACGGTGGCAGTGCTGGCAATCAAGGGCAAAGGAAAGCACTGCATTGTCGGCCGCCTGGCTTTTTTTTTAAAGGGGAAGCGTCGGAGCAAGTCGACTTGGTCGGTCCGATGATCTGGGTGGCGGGTTTCTGGATGATGCTGAAACAGCTTGGTGATGGAGAACAGAAATGTTTCTTGCAACCTCTAATCAAACGTTCCACAAAAAAAAAAAAAAAAAAAAACACTGCATTGATTGTGTGACATTTGTCGGAAAAACCTCAAGGTGTCTTATGAATTTTTCCTGAAAAGCCTTATAAGGACATTATAAGAATCTTAAAAGTGATTCCCAACACTTTTGGGCCCTTTTCAGTGAAAGTTGCCTTATTTGGCCCTTTTCATGATCAGGCCTTCTAAGAACCTTATAAGGCAACTTTCAGATTCGCTGGTAATGGCCCTGCCAGGCAGAGCCTGGACACCATCTTTCACTCTACTCAATTTCCTGTGCTTCCACTGACATCTCTCGGACCATCCCCATGACCCTCAAAGACAAGAACACTCAGAGTTCTACCTCCCATCATCTGTGCTCGCGGCCACCATTAGTGAAGCACAAGTACCATGCATTAAATACTATGTAATTAAAAGGTAGTCAAGTGAACTCCAATACCACGAGTTCCACGGATGACTCTGCATTATAAATATTATTTGAGCCTGTCCTGCATCCACCACCCACAGGTCCAAGGCAATGGCGGGATGTTGGGCATTCAGGACAGGTTGTGTCGTCGGGTGCATGCGCCATACGGTATTTGCCAGACATAGCTTGACATGTGCATGTGGCGGTAGTGCGAGACAACAAAAAAATTGGGATCTAATTGCTTGGGTAGCAATCTCATGCATCACGCTACTGCTGATCCAGTGCTGATGTGCAGGGAAATGGTCTTGGCGCAAACCCAGAAGGTCAAGGAGCAAACACCCCCTTGAAAATAACATGCCTAGCTTGAACACTTTATTGATTATATAAAATTGTAACTAATATCCAATAGTTGAAAGATCACCTGCAGAACGAAAAACAATGACTCATGGGGAAAGAAAGGACAATCATTGTACGAGCATTGTACATGAAACATCTCTAGAAAAACTTTGAAGCATTACTGGCTGTACACCAAAAATTACCAGATAAGGAAAACACCACCTATATTAGGCAGTTTTAAATGTCTACAAGAACCCCGACACTAAAGTGTCCAGGCATTATAGGCTAATTATTTTCTTTCCGGCATTTTTGCCAAGCTGCTGCACACAAACCTCAACTTTCGACCACCGCCACACATCCCAAGAGACATGAAGATACCAGTGTCTCAGTCTCGGTGCAGGGGCTGTTTCGTCTCGCATTGACATAACTGACTGCGGCCAGCTAGATGAACATCTTCGCTCCATTGCCATATCAACCGAGCTGCTGGCATCCCGTTTGTGATCCGTCATTGCATCGGCACCACACGACCTCTCATGTTACGATGAAGATATCTCAGCAATTCAGCATGCCCTAGATCGAATTGTCTCAGCTCACTCTGCGCTTCAGGTGTACGCTGACCGATAGATGCCAAAGCACTTTCGATGACCAACCGGCCATCGAGGGTGATGATATTCTTGGCACACAGCCCCACTATAACCCACTCCAACTGGGGGTCCCTGTCACTGGGCATACATACACCAGAGTATCGTCCTTTATATATGGGCAGCTGCATGCCTGCTGCAGGCAATGAGGTCCAGGGACGGGCGATCCACATGCAGCGGTTATCACACCGAGCCTGTGCGAGATACTGTCATTGTAACAGGTGGCCTGCTCACTGGCGCATGACTGTCCACTGCTGTAAGTTTTGCTTAGGCTTCTGGGCCTTCATCTCGGCACTGCACTTGGTTTTTCTCCAACTCAACTCTATTTTTTGGTTTGATCACTGTCAAACTTGCCACTCACATGAAATGCAGGGGCATCTTGCATGGTTTCTTCTACTCTACCTACGAGTTTGAATGGGGCTTTGGACACCGGAATGCTGCTTGCTCTACGACCGAGGAGGCACACTACTCCCTCGGCTCACCTATGGTTGTGGACATAACCTCATGACAAGTTGTGTCCAAATTTGGTAACCCTTACTACGTGCTCGGAAAACCTTTGGTCATCCATTTGAGAGTGTAAGTAGCACAGTAGGAAGGCCCTTTAGATATTCTATGGAGCAGAACTTGTAAAATCTAATTATTCTTTTTGGCGGAGAGGTTTCACCATTTGGTGGCTGTGCGTGGCTGTGTTCGGCCATCAAATCACATCTGCCGGGCCTCGTGCAGTCCACGTTGCCTCCTTGCTTCTTCCCACTATGCCCAAGGGCCCTCCAAAGTGATCCACTCCAGAGGCCCCCCAATGGGATGTTCCTATTAACTCAGTCTCATCCCAATACCTCTGGATCGTCGGATGAGAGCGAGAACCTCAGCAGTGGCTCTGATAGCGACCTAGGGGCATTGGAGTCTGATTCTGAGCTCAAGCAGGATCCAGATTACACAGAGGACTGGGAGGGGCAACCACAGCCCACTACATTTGAGGAGAGAAGGAAGATGAATAAGGTTCACACTTATAAAAGACGGCCACGGCGGTGAGTTAGGTACACTAACTTTGAAAATTTCAGTCAAAATTTCGCCATTTTCAACCATAGGCTAGGGTTACCCCAATCTTTCTGAATTGAAAATTTTGAAGGTAAACCAACCCTATGTTCCTGCTAAATCTCGAAGATCTAAGGGTATTGCTCAAAATTGCAATTTGACATGAAGCAATGTCCGCAACCATACAGAGTCGCAAAGTTTCATTGGCATGCACACGTGCCAAGAGATGATAGACTCCGAGTCACACTTACCATCCGGCAGCCAGTCTTACCATAGGTGGTTAGCGCTTGGCCTCGTTCCTGACTCGCCTCATCTCCTGGCGATCCCTGTTCCTGGCGCAGTTGTTATCAACGCCAATGGTGGCTGGAGAGCTTGGCCCACCAGAAAGAAGAACAGTGTTCTGATACTTGGCGAGTCTGTCAAGTCAAGTTCCTATACGGAATTCCCGATGTCTCGGCTTTGAAATCCTAGAGTCCAAGAGCTGTCTGCTCTGCAATGTTCGTCATTCTCGTCCAGCCCAGATCGACTAGGCATCCATCCTGACTTACTGCGGAGGCGCACTACCCCCTGGGTACTTATCGCTCTACGCCACATTGTCATTGTCATTCAATCTGTCCACCCAAGGATACTTCATGCACATCGTAAAGCCTTTGTCCAGGACACCAAGAAAGCATTCCTTGGAGCCGCTGCACAGTTGTACGAAAATTTGAATTCAGACTACCTGACTGTAAGCCGTCGCAATAATTTTACTCCAAAAGTCAAAAAACAAAATACCCACCTGGAACAGAGCAGAGGTAATCTCCCCACCAAACAAGTCACCAGCTCACCAAAAAAAAAAACCCAGCAGACACCAACACCTATTGCTCGCCTACGTCAGGCTCTCATCGAACGCACCTCGCCTGTCCACCCAATGCTACTTCGTCCAAAAACGGATTCCGTCACCGCACACCTCGCTCCTGGTGCACGAAAACTGTGCTGCCTACTAACCATCGTAATCATTTTACGTGAAAAGGAATTCAAGAAAGATTACGCACCTGGATCACAAATGCTACCCCACTATTTCATCACACAAGCTACTATGCACCTCGCCTGCGTGTAAAAAGCATGAATATGAAGAAGGTGACGACTGTCAGCAGCTAATTAAGCACCGACAAGTGTGCACATATATCGTTTCGGGACCCCCCCCCCCCCCCCCCAAGGACGCATTGACCTCACAGAGACATGTACAGAGGCGGTGGAGGAGAAAGACAATAGGGTGTTTCATAATTACTGTACTATTTCGACCATAGGTTCACGCCATGTCACCCGTCACCTACCAAGTTCATTTTTCCTAAGTTCATTCCTCGGCAATCACATCAAAATTCCCATAAACGGCAGTCCGGCGAATGCCGGAGATAAAATTTTGGTGTTTTTGAGCCTATTTGGGCCTGAAAACTCGACTGTCACCGTCACTGGTACCAAATAGGTTCAGTTCACGACCCTCCGTCACCCCGTCACCTGAACCTATGGTCGAAATAGTACAGTAGATTTTTGACCCCCAACTTCGACCCCGATTTTCGACCCCAACTTGGCCCCAACTTGGGTCACAACTTTGTCACATTTTGCGACCGGGAAGGACGGGGGATGGAGCAAATCGGCCAGTTCAAGTTGGGGCACCCAAGTTGGGGTCAAAGTTGGACGTCAGATCATGGTCCGGACCACATCTGCCATCCAACTTGGTGCCCCGATCTATTTCGTGCCCCCAACTTGGCCTCAAGTTGGGGTCGAAGTTGGGGCACAAGTTGGGGCTCAGATTTTTTAATTATGAAACACCCTAATTTTCGCACCCTGTCTTAGGCACGGCTTTTTACTCACTCTGTTATTTGGCTCGATGTTGGCTCTGCTTGCCAGGTACTTTAGACTCTCTTTTGGCGGCTTTTAGGATCTCCGCCTCAATGATGCATATTTCTTGGCACCGACCGACTCGAGCTCGGCACTGCTCCAAACTTCGGCCTGCCGTCTCGGGCAGTTTCCGTGGTCCCCCTTTGACCTCTCTGTTTCCCTCATATTCTAGGATGCCTTTTATTCAGGCGCATTCCGCCCAGCCTACATCCCACGCCAAGCCACCCCTTTTTGGAATGGGAACAGCCAAGAAGTACGGAGATTCCGAATCTGGCTGATTCCCTCTTTTGCCATTGCTATGTTTGAACCTTGCTTATGCAGTGCTAAGCTATTATGCCAATGGTCAATGTGGAACTTCGTTCAAGCCAGCTCTCTATTTTACACCCAGTACGCGCCCTCCACTTGTCCGAGTCTCCGATCTCAGCTCCGTTCGCATCGGTCCCCATTGAAAATCCCTTGCAGTTTCGCTTGAATCCAGGGTGGAGTCCTTGCGTTAACGTTAACCCGTCCGCCCACATCCCACGCTAAGCCGTTCCGTTCCATTTTAGTGTGCTGCTAAGTACGGAATTCGATTGATTCCCTTCTTTTTTCACTTCAACAAACGAGGTACAATTCTCTCCCGCCCAACGAAGCATCTGTCTATCAATAAGTACGAGAGACTATTTTTGTTTTTTCGCACTGTGTTTGGGCCGTTCACCTCCGCCGATTTGTGCAATGCATATGCTTATTTATTACCAATAACCAGTCTGACACCTCGCATGCCCACCCCACGCCCTATGTACGTCTGACCCCCGGGCATTCTGGGCTCATTAGCCTCAGGCATATCTCAACAACGGTTCGGAGGTTATAAATGTGTCCGGCCAACAATTGGCCCACCACGCTTTTGCGGTCGCCCTACACACCGGACAGAAACCGTCCTCTGAGCGACACGCCTGCAATTATAATTAGTGGTAGACGGGATCACCTGTGATGCAGAGTCGTATGCAACCAACGCACGCATAATGCATTACCTGTACTGCATGATAAGCTTGCTTTTGGGGTGCTTTTGGGTAAAACTTAGAGTTTGAATTAAGTACGAGTACGAGTCGGCATCTTAAGCACTGATACTCGTGGTCCGCGGGCTTCAGTTGATGAATCACAAGACATGTTCACGAAATGGCTTTGCCCATCATAGGGTCGATTCTCTGCGCGTAAAATTCCAGAATTGCCACTCAAGCTCAAGCTCAAGATCCAACCCACTTTCGTCAATCGCAGTTAAATATATTACTCCATCAATCACCCACTTCACAATTAAAACACCTATCAAGAAATAAAGATCACAATCCGGCAATCCTCAGAAGAGCCCCTTGATGTCATCGCCGAGGCTGGACAGGCCGCCTGTGATGGCGTCCCCGGCGGTGGACAGCCCGCCCGCGACGGTGTTCTCGGCGCTCGCGACGGCGTCGGTCACGCCGAACTGGTCCGCGCAGCCTGCGCATGAGGGGGGCTGCGGATGGTTAGCTGGGTGAGGAACGGGAGAGCACAGAGGAGGGAGACGCACGAAGGCGGTGGCGTCCTTGGCGGCGGCGATGAGGCAGCCGGCGTCCGAGAAGACGTCTGTGGATGGTCGTGAGTATTCAAGCTGGCGAGGACACGGGATATGGGACGTACCGGCGCCGAGCTGAGCGGCGGCAGATGCGCACGAGACGACGGAGGGCGCGAGGTCAAGCACACATGCTGCGGAGCGGGGCATATAAGTGGCCTGAAGATATGACATTCGGTGGAGTACTACGCACTCGCGATGTCGCACGTCCCGTCGCGCATGAACAGTGGGGCCGGGGCGGCAGCGACGCTGGCGGCGAAGACAGCAAGGAACGTAACGAGGGAGAACTGCATCTTGATTAAACTTGATTGAAGTACTATGCTGGTGGAGTTGAACGAAGGATGGCAAAGAACGTCAAGTTCTTGAAAGAGTAAAAAGAATTAAGTGCGATTGAAGAAGAAGAGAAAACGAAGGTGGCTCGGCCGAGGAAAGAGCTACGTCGGGAGGTCAATTTATATGTGTGGGGCGGTGTGGTGGCTCGCCCCTGTCTGGATCGACAGACATCAAGATCAGAGAAATCCATCATGTTGTCATGGGAACTTCGAATCACCGTTCACACGGAGTGCCGCTATCGGATCACTGCCGAAGAAGTGGAGTCCAGCATGAAGGGAAGGGAATGGATTTGCAAGGCGGGCAAATTTTGAGACGTGGTTCATTTCGACTTGTCTCACATTCTCGCAGGCTCAGCCAGCTGGCGGTTACCAGTAACGATTTGGCAGCCCTCGTTGCAACTGGGATTTTAAATGATACATCATCGTGCCATGATCGCCCTACCTACCTCGAGAAGATCACAGTATGGTAACCGGCAACCTGCCTACTCTTGTCCGAGCCAGGCCGGGGTTTTCATTGGCTACCTAGATTTTCCGCCCCCCTCTTGGTAGTACGTGTGTTCTATGTATTGATGGGTGACTTTTAGCCTACAAGAGTTACGATGTCATACTTAGTAAACTGACTGTTCCAATTGTGGGACCGTGTCAGTATAATATACCTCCTCCTCCTCCTCCTCCTATGCTCAAAGGCTATCACAATTCAACTTGGGGGTAGAGGGCCGTGGCTGCGCCCGGCAGGATCTCGTACTTATCTTTTTTCCCATCATGTCGATTACACTGCTTAGTAAGCTGGCCATCCTAAATCCACCTGGATATACACAGCAAACCAGGAAGTCATCGGAATCCAACGATCTGCCAAACCGTTGGAATCCAATGTAGATTGATTGCCAAAAATATTGTTTTTTTTAAATCAAGCCCACTTCTTGCATTCAAAAAATATGAAATAGAGTGCATTTGCACCACCCATTTTATTTTCGCCATCACTTGTCGTTTTAACCGACCCAAATGATTGATGTGATTTCGATGAGGCCCAGGCAGACCAGGCTGTGTATTTACTTCGGCAGGTCCAGGGCAATATTGAAAATTTGCTGGGGGACTTGGAAGGAGGTATATACTAGACTTATTAATGTTTGTACCCTCTGAATGAGCCTACAGGCAGGCATGGGACACGATGATCTTAGCTGAGTCACACCTGCCATATTCAGTTACACATCGGAAGTAACGATCAAGAAAAGTGGATTTCCGACTTGCTGGAAAGCAATGCTCATGGACAGAGACGGTGTCAAGCGAGAGGCAACATTCACCGTAGTGGGTGCACTGTCGGATATGGACTTGCCGCCTGTGAAGTGCACAATGTGTAGCAACTGACGATCAGGACAGATTGTCAGCCAGGAACGTTAACTATATCAGACAACATGCATCTATTGTCGGCTTCGACACTGAAACCTTCAATAAAGCCATTCAGAGCATTTTCAATATCGCATACCACGTGGAGCTCACTTTCGACGAGGTGGACATAACGCCTTGGGAACGTACTGCGATCAAGGATGAAGCCGCTGGACAGCCACTCGATGCAGCGTGTCACTATTTTGCTTTCGCCAAGGTTGCGCCAGCAGATCAGCTGGCAGAGTTTCACCGCAAAGTCGACCCCGCCAAAGTTCTTGGAAAAATGCTAGGTAAAGGAATCTTACACTGCATCGACAATGAAGTGTCATATCTCACGCTAGACGGCAAGAGGTGAGTGCAGTATACTCAATTAGGCACATAAACTGACAGCTAACAGGCTATTGAACAAGGACCCGTTGGGGTTTAGGATCGGAGATATCGTCGAGTTAGGGTTCTCCATGGTTGCCTTCAAAGGGCCAAGGGACTCGAGGAATGTGGTTAAATTGGTAATGTGTTCTTTGACTTTCTTGGATGGAACTATAACCTGGGTGAGCAAGCACTACAAATAATTAGCCCGGTAAACTCACAACTACGCAACAGACCGCTCGCGTCACACGAAACATGGACGAGGGTAAGATGCCCACAATGGTCAAGTATGAGAAGCCGAAGCAAAACACACCACGGAGGACATGGAAGAAGTAGGAACCGCGTAGAGTAAAGCTGGAGAGACTCGGAATTGAATGGACGTCTACTATTATGTGGTTGATGCCACATATACTGATCGCCGTACGGATTGAGAAGGCGGTGGACATTCAGCTTTCGACACCGCTTGTTTCGGCCGAAAGCTGTGGAGAGCCGGCAATACCAGGGAAAAGAGACAGAAGTAAATAAAAATAGCACAGCCCTAGGTCACACAGCCGCTAAAGAGGTAAGGAAAAAGAGAACAAAGTATAGGGACAGCCACTAAATAAGTCAGGCACAGCCACTAAGGAGACTATCTTAAAAAATCAGAGACAAGTAAAATAGGGAGACTTTTAGCCCCTCGGAAGAATGAAAAGAACGAGTATTATGTAAACATAAGTACTCGTAACAGGCGCAAAGCAAGTGCTGCAAAATAGGCTCAAACTACTGCTTCTTCTGGACATTTGACAGATATCGCCCAGTCCGTGCCCGAGTATCCTGAGGCTCAAACGACCACTCCATTTCCTTACGGATGTAACGTATGTCTTCTTTATTTCCGACTTTTCCGACTTTACTCGCTAATCCTTGACCTAGGTCTCCGAGCGCGTTGAATTTACGTATAATCTATCGTATTCTACGGTATTCAAGGTAAGTTATTGCTGCGTTTGATGTCCTTACCTACTAGCCTAATTTTCGCTCTCTGGAAATATTCCGCTTCAACCTTGCTATTCCCTATTAACGATTGTCGTGATCTGACATTATTATGGTCCGTGGAGCGCCGCCTGACATCTATTCAAACAAAAGGTATGTCTGGTTGAATTTCGAGTTTTTTACGACTTTTGCTTACTCGTGCTTCACTCTATGTGTTGAATATGCACAACTGGCGTCTAATTGAGGTGAGTTATAGCTTCGTTCGATGGCCTTCCAATCGACGAACCCGATTTCGTATTCAAGCCAAAGGTATGTACGTCTGATGAATTTCGAGATTTCTTGTTTCTGCTGAGTTGGCCCGACGGAATATTCAATCGTATTCAAGGCAGGGTAAGCCTTCATTGGATGTACCCTGACCGATATTCGACTTGAGTGTGTCTACTGGCTCGTACTAGTAAGATTTCATTTGAACTCTCATCCGATGCTTCAACCACCCAGATAACGAATTGTACATGCTTCCCGTGATTGGGGCGTGTCTACCGCGCATAGTCGTCCTCCGCACTGGAATGTCAACACCATTTTTCTTTTCGTGCTCCATTGCTGACCAGGCTTGCTTCCATAACAACTGGATCTGGATTTATTGAAGGCCAGTGAGGGCTTCGGTATCGCGATCCTCCGCACAGAGTAGCATTCAAGTAAGTACGTACACCCGTCGCTATTGACGACGCTCACGCTCCAGCTCCGGCCAATGCACCAAGGTATGTACGTACGTACGTACGTCTGAATACACCATCGTTGCTCGCTATGCCGTTGCTTCTAGCCTTCCGACCCTGACTCCAGTCGCACCGATGCAGATGGATTCCCGTTGCCGCGCTCGCCCGGCCTGCTCGCACGACGCCGACGACACGCAGCGCAGCGCGGACGCCTCGACGCGTACGCTCGGCCGCTGCCACGCACTCGACGCGCTCGTCAGGAGTGGGCTGGAGATCGCCGCCCGAGACCGGCAGCGCGCCATGATGCACGTCGACGGGCGCGCGCCGCGGCTGCCGAGCATCGCCGATATGCTCAGTCATTGGGAGCCGCGGATGCTAACCCCCGGGCACATTTTGCGCGGCGTCGTCATCCGCGGCTGGGATTGGACTGACGAGCTAGGCATGGCGTTGCTGGGGTGTCTTTCGCGGAGTGGGGTGCCCCTCCAGAGGCACCCCTCTATCAGACCTGCGCAGACCTGGGCTGGCAATCTGGCTTCTCAAGTCAGTCCCAGCGGTGGGCAGGAGACCCGGGTGAAGACTGAGCCCGAAGGTGCCATCATCCATCGGATAGACAGCACGATCCCCCGATAATCCCGTGCGTATCGGAGATAGAATAGAAGTGTTACATTACAGTAGGACATTTATATCGATATGTGGGAGGGCTCTCGGAACGCCGCGCGGAAAAGAGACCTCTTCTCCATCCTGTGTGCTAGTCACAGAGTTGTATCTGACGAGCCCAAAACTGAGCAGAAACTCAGGTTTCTTTTTTGAAAGCACTTGCCGTCAATTTCAAAAGCGCCTATGAGCGATTCAGGCTCAAAATCACTCGTCTTCGCACGAGTCACAGCATCTCTGAGCGCCGCGCCATCTGCAATTGCTTCCGCCCATGCAGGATTCAGTTTCCCCACTCTTTCCCAGATCATAGCGTTCAGCTCGATCTTTTCTTCTTGTTTCAACAGTGAAGTCTGGAGGAAAGGTGGCCGTCGGACATCCCAGATCGGCGCAGTCACGGTGCCTTCCCAGTCTATTACACCCGTAATGACAGTGGGATCGTCTTCAGATACTAAGACGTTGTGAATGCGAAAGTCCGGAGGCGCAAGTGTGATAGGGTGTGTCGCACTGTCCTTATACAGGAGGGGTAATTTTGACAGCATGGAAACATTGGCCTCGACGCGGATTTTTTGTTTGGCCTCGCGAGCTTTGCCTTCGGTTACGGGATCTTTCCAGTCGGGATGTATAAACATTCGGGTCTTGTAACGAAGTCGCTTGTTTGCCATGGCCATAATCCACTCACGAGGCGTCACAAATGGGCCACAGTCTTCTCGTGGGGGATAATCATACGCCAAGGTTGAGGTCGAGCACATCATCGAAAGGGGGCCCACGGATATACCGCCGTTCTCGTCAAAGCAAAGGCTACCAATGGCATCGAAGTGCAGCGATAAAAGTTGACTCCAATAGTCGGCGATCAAGAGAGAAACAGACCGTTTCTGGTCGCTGTTCATCGTTTTCCAGCTTTGTAGCAAGTTACGACCCGCGACCTGGATCTGGAATCAACGTCTTCTGATAGGAATGCAATCACCTACGTATTCCATGAGCATCCACGGGCCACCGACTTTACCATCTATATCATCGTCGTAGAAATAGATTGTGGGGACAGGTATAGTTGTCTTTTCCTTGACATATCGCATTGTAGCGACCTGTCGTTTAGTGAGAAATGAATATCGAAGGTCAGGTCATATCATCCCACCTCGGAGGATAGCTTCCAGGGAATACAAATAGCCCTGTCGGTAGATAAAACTTGGAAGGGGAAGTCAACACGAGCAATGAGTCGCCGCTCAGTCGGGTGACGTGTTTCATCCCTATCAGCATCAGTTATCTCGACGTCCATTATCACCTCGATGATCTGAGCGACAAGGATTTCAAGTCAGGCATCGACAGAAGGCAACTTGAAAGGTTCTTTCACCATACAGTATGGTGTCCCCCTAATGCATCCGCTTGAATGTAAGAGCGGAATAATCGTGGCGAAAGAAAAGGCTTGCCATGGGATATGATTGTAGCTCGTCGACATTTCAGGTTCTCCAAGGCGAAATATCTTTCGACGTGCTGAATGATCCCATCGATGTTGGGGTACGGAATTGCAGTCCCCTGCATGATCTGTTGAAATGACCCTAACAAGGCTATAGATTTGCAAGCAAGAGAGAGAAAACCAGCAACAAACTCAGGTGTGGAGATTGACGTACAGAGGCAAACGGTGTACACAGAGGCAAGCTAATAATGGAATACAAGGAAGATTACGTAACGTGGTTGACGACGACCGCGAGCTTGATGCTTGCTCGCAACCCATTCTGGTCCAGCCCGGAATAATTCCAACATGATCCCCAACACACATCCCATTGGGACTGAGAGATGACTTCGGAATGAAGACGAGCGACAATCGGAGTTCTCGGGCGTTCCATCAATCAGCTGTGGGCTCATGTGGGTCCATTGTGGACTCCAAAGCCAATCCTGATTCCACTGCCGCATGCCATCTTCCATTCCAATTTGTCGATCTAGGGTCTTCTGCCAAAGCACACTCCTCTGCTGTACTGCCAGTGGCAGCTTTAGAACGAAATAGGCCAACTTGGCAACTCCGAGTCGTCCGAATCCCTGCTGTGCAAATGAAACGGGGACGGCCCTTATAATATGAATCGGGATGTGAGTGGCACACTGGCACGTTAAGCTTTGAGGGTGAATTAATTTCACGGACTTTGGATGTGTTAGATACGAGGCGCACTGTACCGGTGACTCATTGCGCAAATACAACTGGACATCCGCTGGCTCTGAGTCGGAGGCTTGGAGTGTCAGTTTGGCCTCGTGTCCAGGTATCTTTGGCTTCTGACTACGCAAAGCTCTCATCTACACTTTAACAATAGCGCTCGTTTCAAGTTCTCGGACTCTTGACTTACTAGTAGGTTCTCAGAACCATCAATGAGTGACTCGAAGGACGCTGCTACTAGGTATCATTGGTTTTCCTCCTATCAAATGGAAGACACTCTGCATCGCACCCCTGTCTATTAAGGGTTCAACACTTCCCCTCTGGTTTCTTGAGTTTGCGAGTCACATCGCGTCTCTCTGTCCAACTAATCTCGTTAGAATCGGGAGGTCTGCTGAGTATGTGAGATTCCTAAGCCACGTATAAATTCTACGTATTTTCACACTTTCTCTTTCAATCGATTCCCCACCTTTATTTCCTCCTACTGCCCTCCTCTTTGAATTTTGCAATGACAACGCCGGCGCAGCAAACTCCGGAACAGTATACTGGTACTTCCGAGGAATGGGAACTCCACAGAGGTTATTATGTTGGAAACAAAGTCTGTCACTGGTTCAACAACCCAACGACTGGGAAGCGTTCACTGGTTGCATATGAATGCATTCGCAAGCGTGGGCACTTTCGATGGCCGACCCGATCTATTAACCCAAAACAATCCACAGACACCAGTAGCAACGAGAACGCTGTATGTGTTTGATGTTTGATTAATTTATTCCTTTCATCTTACGCTCGTACTTTCTTGCAGCCCTACACTCAAGTCGGAGCGCAATATTGGAAAGTGAAACCTAAAGGTTTCGGCGTCAATTACTGGTACGATCCCAACCGCCCCCTCCACGATCGCACAGGCGGCGGTGCAGGTGGACAAGGCAGCTCCAACCAAGGTGGACAACTGCAGTATGGACAAACACAGCATGGAACGCAGTATGGACAAACGCAGTATGGGTATGGACAGTATTACTATTAATTGTATACACCGTACCCTTGCTATGTCCGCTTCGATTTCGACGCCTTCCAAGTTTCCGTTTCCATGTATCCCTGTCCTCCCTCTCTGTTTCCGTTGTATCAGTCTCGTTCACGAATTTTACGATTATTCATTGCGGGTAGTTTCTTACTCCCTGATTGTTGCACATTCGAATTGGCGCATTTGTGCACCCAATCAATTCGGTCGGCGGAGTGAGCAGGATGCCGCAGCATTGAGATATGTAACAATAAGTCCCGATCGAAGTTCCATTCCAATTCCCTGCATTGCGCCGGTTCTTGCGGCCACTTACTGGAGCAAGTTGAAAAGCCAAAGCAATCTCAGCGCAACCACCTTCACTTGGGTGATACCCAACCAGAGCCCGATCAAAGCCCCGGACGAGGGAAAGAGGGTCTCGAGTCGCCCGTGCCCCTGGAGCTGGGAATGAGATCGTACTCAGAGACAAGAATGAGACGGAGGTTTACACTTGGTTTGGACTTTGACGATGGCTCCGAGTCGTAAACTTCCATCATTTTTTCAAGCTCAGATGGATTCCCGTTGCCACGCTCGCCCGCCTGCTCGCACGACGCCGACGACACGCAGCGCAGCGCGGACGCCTCGATGCGTACGCTCGGCCGCTGCCCCGCACTCGAATCGACCTGGACGCGCTCCGCTCGGTCGCCACCCCGCGCGCTTCTGCGCGCACGAAGCCGTCTCCAACCGCACCCTCGGAGGTCGTGCACAACGCAGTCCCGCTCGTCGTCGGACCCGCGCGCGGTTTGCTCGGTTCTGCGCACTCGGCCGTCGACTCAAGCGCGCCCACTACGGGAGCTGTGCGTGCGGACGCTCTCGCCCCCGCTCGGCCAACTCGCCCATGCGCACCGCTCGGACGACACGACCCAGGCGACAGGCGTGCATCAGGCGGCATCGCCGTGGACGGACTCGACGCGGACGCCCCGGCCGAGGGTTGGGCGCTGCGCTGGCTCCCTTTGCGCTCGACTGGCGACGAGTCGAACGCACGCACTGCGCGCACCAACTGATCTCTCGCCGCTCGACCGTCCGGCCTCCCGCGCTGCTCGGACACGACCCAGACGACGAGCATCACAGCACACGTGCGCGCACGGACTCGACGCGAACGCGCCGTGTGCGCACCCGGCGATGGTCGGTGCGCGAACTCCTCTCGTGGTCCGTGCGTGGACTGGGCGCAGTGCGGAGGGTTAGGCGGCGAGTGCGCGGACCGCGGGAGCTGCGCACGCGACCTGGGTGTGCGTTGCCCGTTCGCCAGCGACGCGCGGCACTCTGCTGGCCTCACGCCGACTCGCGGTCCTCGCTGTGCCTCCCGACTCGCGGCACCGGGGCAATGGCCGTGGTGCATTCGACTCGGGAGGGAAGGCGAGGGCGGGATGGCCGGTTCGTCGCAGGGAGGGCGGCGACGCGCGGGAGGGACGGAGAGTGGCGGGGTCGGCGCTGGCAAGGCCGACTTGGGAGAGAGTGCGAGGATGGTGCGGGAGCGGCGGGGATGAGCTTGAGTGAGGGAGGGCCGGCTAGATTACTTATAATTGGCTTGTATGCGCAGATGCAAGGAAGACATACCTTGGTTGTTCCAAGAGGAGCATGCATGGCGGGCGGGGAAGCAGTGCGGCCAGTGCCTGTGTTGTCGCGATTGGTGGCAGTGGTTGGCCGACAGATCGGTGCCACTTTCGAGATACCGGTATCTACCTGAGAATGTACACCACCGCGGTCTGGAACCTCAGGATACTACTCGGGCACGGACTGGGCGATATCTGTCCCAAGAGGCAGGCGGTAGCAAAATTTCCGACAGACCTCCAAAACAGTTGGACCCCGGATACTGGGGAGGGGGGGGTCTAAGGGGAGGTCAGTTTCCAAGATTCTGCTACCGCCTAAGTAGAAGAAGATGGCTCGTTGTAAAGGCAGGTATGGCAGGTTTGCGCCTGTTTTGCAACACCCTCCACTGAATATTTCAAGTCGTTCTGGCGTCTGTTTAGCCACTGCCATTGGGATCTAAGCCTTGGGCGTTATGTCCTAACGTCTCTGTAAATTTCCTTTGTTTTCAGTACAATTGTTCTGCAACTTACACATTATGTATAGAAAGTCATTTCTGTCACCCGTATCAGACGAGGCCACCCTCTATCTCACCTAGTCATACGCCAAATGTCTTTGTGAATATCCTTGTATATTTTTCGGTCCCACGCTCATCTGTCTAGGCATGAAAAGTAGACTTGGATGAAGAATGCGAGCCAGACAGCTATGACCCGGATAGAGGGCAGCACCGCCCCGAGCATCTTGTGCTGCCCCAACTGCCTGCGCACCGAATTCAGCTCCCTGCAGGGGCTCTTCAACCACGCGTGCGGCACGCACTCGCTCGCGTGGACTTCGCACGACGAGTGCGTCCGCCAGTGCGTGTGTGCGCTGGAGGCCCTGCAGGGCGGCGTCGTCGACTTCGCGGACCTGGACGTCGACCCTGCTTTCTCACGGGCGGAGGTCGAGGTTGATGTCGCGCCGTACGCCATGATATCCGTCCTAACGAAGCTGTTCGTCCGCGCGCTCGTCAGGACTGGGCTGGAGATCGCCGCCCGAGACCGGCAGCGCGCCTTGATGCATGTTGACGAGCGCGCGCGGCGGCTGTCGAGCATCGCCGATATGTTCAGTCATTGGGAGCCGCGGATGCTTACCCCCGGGCACATTTTGCACGGCGTCGTCGCCCGCGGCTAGGATTGGACTGATGAGCTAGGCATGGCGTTGCTGGGGTGTCTTTCGCAGAGCTGGGTGCCCCTCCAGAGACGCCCCTCTGTCAAACCTGTGCAGACCAGGGCCGGCAATCTTGCTTCTCAAGTCAGTCCCGGCAGGAGAGTCGCGTGAAAACTGAGCCCGATGGTGCCATCACCCATCGGATTGACAGCGCGGTCCCTCAATAAATCCCGCACGTATCGGAGACAGAATAGAAGTGTTACATTACATGTACAGTAGGACATTTATATTGATATGTGGAAGGGCTCTCGGATCGCCGCGCGGAAAAGAGACCTCTTCTCCATGCTGTGTGGTAGTCACAGAGTTATCACCCCAATGTATCTGACGATCCCGAAACTGAGCAGAAACTCAGTTTTTTTTTTTTGAAAGCACTTGCCGTCAATTTCAAAAGCGCCTATGAGCGATTCAGGCTCAAAATCACTCGTCTTCGCACGAGTCACAGCATCTCTGAGCGCCGCGCCATCTGCAATTGCTTCCGCCCATGCAGGATTCAGTTTCCCCACTCTTTCCCAGATCACAGTGTTCAGCTCAATCCTTTCTTCTTGTTTCAACAGTGACGTCTGGAGGAAAGGTGGCCGTCGGACATCCCAGATCGGCGCAGTTACGGTGCCTTCCCAGTCTATTACACCCGTAATGATAGTGGGATCGTCTTCAGAGACTAAGACGTTGTGAATGCGAAAGTCCGGAGGCGCAAGTGTGATAGGGTGTGTCGCACTGTCCTTATACAGGAGGGGTAATTTTGACAACATGGAAACATTGGCCTCGACGCGGTTTTTTTCTTTGGCCTCCTCGGCTTTGCCTTCGGTTACGGGATCTTTCCAGTCGGGGTGTATAAACATTCGGGTCTTGAAACGAAGTCGCTTGTTTGCCATCGCCATAATCCACTCGCGGGGCGTCGGAAATGGGCCACAGTCTTCTCGTGGGGGATAATCATATGCCAAGGTTGAGGTCGAGCACATCATCGAAAGGGGGCCCACGGATATACCACCGTTCTCGCCAAAGCAGAGGCTACCGATGGCATCGAAGCGCAGCGATAAAAGTTGACTCCAATAATCGGCGATCGAGAGACAAACAGACCGTTTCTGGTCGCTGTTCATCGTTTTCCAGCTTTGTAGCAAGTTACAACCCGCAACCTGGATCTGGAATCAACGTCTTTCTGATAGGAAGGCAATCACCCACATATTCCATGAGCATCCACGGGCCACCGATTTTGCCATCTATGTCGTCGTCGTGGAAATAGATTGTGGGGACGGGTATACTTGTCTTTTCCTTGACATATCGCATTGTAGCAACCTGTCGTTTAATGAGAAATGAATATCGAAGGTCAGGTCATATTATCCCACCTCGGAGGACAGCTTCCAGGGAATAGAAATAGCCCTGTCGGTAGATAAAACTTGGAAGGGGAAGTCAACACGAGCAATGAGTCGCCGCTCAGTCGGGCGACGTGTTCCAGCATTATCAGCATCAGTTATCTCGATGTCCATTATCACCTCGATGATCTGAGCGACAAGGATTCCAAGTCAGGCATCGACAGAACTTACAACTTGAAAGGTTCTTTCACCGTACAGTATGGTGTCCCCCTAATGCATCCGCTTGAATTTAAGAGCGGAATAATCGTGGCGCAAGAAAAGGCTTGCCATGGGATATGATTGTAGCTCGTTGACATTGCAGGTTCTCCAAGGCGAAATATCTTTCGACACGCTGAACGATCCCATTGAGGTTGGGGTACAGAAATGCAGTCCCCTGCATGATTAGTTGAAATAACCCCAGCAAGGCTATGGATTTGCAAGTGCAAGAGAGAGGAACCAGCAACAATGTAAGATCGACGTAGAGAGGCAAACGGTGTACACAAAAGCAAGCTAATAATGGAATACAAGGAAGATTACGTAAGGTGGTTCATGACGACAAACTTGATGATCTCGCAACCCATTCTGGTCCAGCCCGGAATAATTCCAACATGATCCCCAACATACATCCCATTGGGACTGAGAGATGACTTCGGAATGAAGACGACCGACAATCGGAGTTCTCGGGCGTTCCATCAATCAGCTGTGGGCTCATGTGGGTCCATTGTGGACTCCAAAGCCAATCCTGAATTCCACTGCCGCATGCCATCTTCCATTCCAATTTGTCGATCTAGGATCTTCTGCCAAAGCACACTCCTCTGCTGTACTGCCAGTGGCAGCTTTAGAACGAAATAGGCCAACTTGGCAACTCCGAGTCGTCCGAATCCCTGCTGTGCAAATGAAACGGGGACGGCCCTTATAATATGAATCGGGATGTGAGTGGCACACTGGCACGTTAAGCTTTGAGGGTGAATTAATTTCACGGACTTTGGATGTGTTAGATACGAGGCGCACTGTACCGGTGACTCATTGCGCAAATACAACTGGACATCCGCTGGCTCTGAGTCGGACGCTTGGAGCGTCAGTTTGGCCTCGTGTCCAGATCTCTTTGGCTCGGTATACGACCCTTCTGAATACGCAAAGCTCGCATACACGCCACACTTTGACAGTAGCGCTCGTTTCAAGTTCTTGGACTCTTGACTTACTAGTAGGTTCTCAGAATCATCAACGGGTGACTCGAAGGACGGTGCTACTAGGTGTCATTGATTTTCCTCCTATCACAAGAAGACTCTCTGCATCGCACCCCTGTCTATTAGCGGTTCAGCACTTCCCTTCTGGTTTCTGGAAGGAGCTCATTGATTATCTGAGTTCGCGAGTCACATCGCGTCTCTCTGTCCAACTAATCTCGTTAGAATGGGACGGTCCGCTGAGCTCGTGAGATTCCTGAGCCACGTATAAATTCCACGTATTTTCACGCTTTCTCTTTTCAATCGATTCCCCACCTTTATTTCCTCCGACTGCCCTCCTCTTTGAATTTTGCAATGACAACGCTGCCGCAGCAAACTCCGGAACAGTATCTTGGTACTTCCGCGGAATGGGAACTCCACAGAGTTTATTATGTTGGAAACAAAGTCTGCCACTGGTTCAACAACCCAACGACTGGGAAGCGTTCACTGGTTGCATTCGCAAGCGTGGGCACTTTCCATGGCCGACCCGATCTATTAACCCAAAACTATCCACAGACTCCAGTACTAGTAGTGACGAGAACGCTGTACGTGTTTAATTAATTTATTCCCTTCATCTTCCGCTCACAGTTTCTTGCAGCCCTACACGCAAGCCGGAGTGACATATTAGGGGCAGTCAGAGTAGAGGATTCTGGTAGGATTATGGGTCGGGATTATGGAAGGTTTCTGAATTTATTTAGCGTGGGAGAATCCCTCGAATTCTTAATCCCTCAGAATCCTCGAAGCTCCTCTGGAGGAGATTCGGAAGGGATTGTGATTATGGCAAGGATTATGGGTGGATTATGGCTTTAAACATAATCACGGATTAAACCTCTGATCATAATCCTTCATTGCAGTTCTGGGTCGGTCAGAGTAGATTTGGATTATACCGTGATTATGCTTGGATTATGGAGGATTATGGGCATTCCAAAATTCCATAATCCATCCTTAATCCTTGCCTTAATCCCTCCAGAATCCTCTACTCTGACTGCCCCTATTATTGGAAAGTGAAACCCAAAGATTTCGGCGTTGATTACTGGCATGATCCCAACCGCCCCCTCCACGATCGCACGGGCGGCGGTGCAGGTGGACAAGGCAGCTCCAACCATGGCGGACAACTGCAGTATGGACAAACGCAGTATGGGTATGGACAGTATTACTATTAATCGTATACATAGCACCCTTGCTATGGCCGCTTCGATTTCGACGCCTTCGATTTCGATGTATCCCTGTGCTCCGTCTCTGTTTCCGTTGTATCTGATATCAGTCCCGTTCACGAATTTTACGATTATTCATTGCGGGTACTTACTTACTCCCCGGTTGTTGTGCATTCGAATTTGCGCACTTGTCCTGTGAACACCCAAACAATTTGGTCAGCGGAGTGGGCAGGATGCCGCAGCAGTGAGATATGCAACAATAAGTCCCCATCGAAGTTCCATTTCAATTCACTGTATTGCGCCGGTTCTTGCGGCCACTTACTGGAAAAAGTTGAAAAGCCAAAACAATCTCAGCGCAACCTCATTCACTTGACCCAACCAGAGCCCGATCAAAGCCCCGGACGACGGAAGGAAGGGTCTCGAGTCGCCCGTGTCCCTGGAGCGGGGAATGAGAGCGTACTTTGGCCATCCTAGCCACGCCCACAGCGACGAAAGAGAGGGAAAAAGCCGTGCATAAATTACCGCTCCGAGTCTACTTAAGTATGTATGCAGATAAAAATACGCCCCACACCACTGTATTTAATTTTAACGATCCCTATATCCTCCCACCAAGTACCCCTCCACAGCCTATATCCGACAGCTCAGATCCGCACCCACGAGCGCGATCCCCGCGCCGAGACACCACCCCAGCTCCGTCCCCGCGATCCTCTTCCCCAGCACGACCTCGCGTGCGCCCTCGAACTCGTACCCGCGCCGGAGCAGCGCATGCATGAACGTCAGGTCGAGGCACCACTCCGGGCGCCCGTCCAGCTCCGCCAGCAGCGCCTCCGCCTTCTCCTCCTCCGCCTTGCCCCTCCCCACCCCCGGGCCCCAGCGCGCCTCCCACGCCGCGCGCCCCTTGCACACGTCCCCGGCGACCTCCGCGATCGCGTCGACCGCGATCGCGCCGCCCGCGGCCGCCGCAGGCAGCAGCGGCGCGAGCCGGTCGTAGAAGTACGAGAGGAGGAGCACGCGCCCGCTCGCCGCGGGGAACGCGTCGAGCAGCGCGGGCTGGTACACGCCGGCGAACGCGCACGGCACGACGGGGCACACCGCGTCCTTCGCGAGCACCAGGTCGACGACGCGCGCGCACGCGGCGAAGCCGCCTACCGCGCCGCCGTCCATCGTCACGGACTCGACGGCGTCCGAGGCAGCCGAGGAGGAGGCAGCGGGCAGGTCGATGGCGCGCCGCGTGCCGCGTGCAAGACATGGATTGGCGATGACGGTCCCGGCGGGCTCGCGTAGGCCGGCGGTGAACGCGACGAGGCGATGCACGTGGCTGCGTGCCTTCATGAGGCCGAAGCCGAGGTACGAATGCTGGTAGAGGACCTGATAGCAGGTGAGCATCATGAAGAGAGGGGTGAAGACATAAGGGAAACGCACCCGCTTCTTCCCGCCGAACTCCAAATCGTACTTGTGCTCCCCCGCAACGAGCGCGTCGTCCGGCGTCGCGAACGCCGGCTCGAACACGATCTGCGTGCTCGCGCCGCCGAGGTCGAGCACCGCATACGTCGGCACCATCTCCGCCTTCGCGCCCGCACCCCCCTCGCGCCCGATGCTCCCCAACAAATAGTTCGCCGTGATCCACGCAAACACGCCCTCGTCCGTCCCGTCCATCACCACCACGCCGCCCTCCCCGGGCAGCGCAAACGGGTACTCGCCCTTCAGCCGCCCCTCCACGGCCTGCAGGATGTCCGCCACCTGCGCGCCGGGCAGCAGCCGCAGCCCCGCGGTCGCCTTCACCGCGACGGGCGTGCACTTGTGCAGGTCCGTGGGGACGACGCTCAGCGCGGCAGCCATGAGCGGGTCGAGCGACGCGGCCGCGGCATCGGGGCGCCCCGCGTACTCGGACAGGCCGGGCTGCGTCTCCTCGAAGACCTCGTACTCGTATGCGGGCGCGGGGCCGCAGTTGTTGAACTTGTAGATGTGGATGCGCGAGCCGGTCGAGCCCGCGTCGAGCATGAGCGCGTACTGCACGAGGGGCGTGTTGGGCGTGTGTGGCGAGGTGCAGTGCGGCGTCTTGGACGGGTCGGAGTCGGTCTTGAAGGACGGGATGACGTCGTCGTCGGCGTGGTCTGCGGGTTGAGGGTTAGGGGCGACGGGGAGGATGATTGCGGGACGTACTAGTTGCTGGTGTTACGGGCGGTTCTGCGGGAGTGTCAGAATGGATCGTTGAGAGGGAAAGCCTGTGGGATGCTCACTCGTTGGTGGTCTAATTGGTGGCGATTCTACGGCTGCGTGGGGTTAGCGCTCGCTCCTGCATATATAGAGGGCCGCTACTTACTATCTGTGAAATATAGTCAGTAAAGATCACACACATTTGCTGGGGATAACAGGATGGAACAACGCAAGACTGGGAGGGACGGAAATACCACAGGACTACTGGAGGCGGCCGTGCCCTCCTCGCACACAAGGCCACACACGTCGCTCGCCGTGAAACACGTACTGCGCCGCGCGCCGCCCTCCGTCTCATGTGTGCGCAAGCCCCTGTCCTCCTGCCTTTCGTGCGCTCGCGTGGTGCGCGCGACCAAAACGCCCTACTCCGCCCAAAACCAAAAACCCACGCACTGTGCGAAGAGAACGGCGCCACACGATCCCATCCCAGCCGAGTCGCGAATGCCTCCCCACCAACGTAGCCCATTCGCGTCCGAGCCTCAGAGCACGACGCCCCTACGACGCAGAACACGCTTGTGTTAGGCAGCATAAGCGCTGCTTACAGACGTTTCGTCCGCTTAGCACATCGACGCCCCAGCCACGCGCATTCGCGGACAACGCGTCGCATTCCAAGGCCGCGCACCGCCTGTGCATCGAAAGGTGCACACAATGCGTACAGCTTGTGGGGCACACAATGTCATCTGAACGGTAACTAGGGGCTCGTCCGCAAGGGGGACGTCCGTCGTCAGCCGACGACGACGCCACACCTCCGACGACGTTGCGGCCCGATGACTCGCGCCGCTCGAAAGACGGCAAGGCAACACACGACGGCGTCAAAAGGCAGCCCTGGCCCCAAAAAGCAGCACCGCACGCGTCGTCGTCCGAGAGGCGCACATCGCATCGACAGCGCACACCGCGATCGTCTTGACGGCGATGTCCGCGCTCGACGCCGTGCTCCAAACGCGCGCATCCACCAAACGAGAATCCAAAACCAAAAAACGCGAACGAAAGAAAGAGCCAGACGCCCGACTCACCGTCGACGTGCGTGTTCGGCTTGTTCTCCACCGTGCCCGTATTTGTATTCGTGTTCCCTGGGGACACTTGTCAGCTTTGCGGTACTGCAAGGACGGGCAGGGACAGGAGTAAAGGCGGGCGAGGAAGGGGAATACAGCTCGGAGGGAACGAAAAAGGAAGCGCAACGAATGGAGGAAGAACGGGCATAATTAGCGCAGATGCGGGGGGAGTGCAAGGCCGCGTGAAGGGGGAGGAGCACAAAGAGGCAGAGGCACGCACCCGGCCGCGGCTTGCCCTCGTACGGCGTGTTGCCTGTGAGCGGTCAGCGCGATGCCACGTCGGCAGCAACAATGGGAGTTGGGAGTGGCAAGAGGAGCACAGAAGAACAGAGGCACGCACCCTTCTCAAAATCCCCGCTCCCCGTCCAGCCAGGCAGGCGCGCCGCCTCGCGCGGGACGAACAGCCACACGAGCGCGAGCAGCACGCCCGCGCCGATGGCGAAGCGCTTCCACCGGAAGCGCTTCTGTGCATTCTTCTTACTACTGGTGTGTGCCACCCGTCAGCGGGCTCGGTCGCTGCAAAGAGAGGTGGGGCAGCGCACCCGTTGATAGAGGAGGTCGGGGAGCGGCCGGCCTCGAGGCGGTCGTACGTCGGCGACATGGGCGCCATGGGGGTGCGCGGTGTCAGGGCGGGGCGCGCGGGGGTCGCGGTCGAGTGGGCGGTGGCGGCGTCTGCGTCGTCTGGAGGCGAGTCGGAAATGAGGCTGGGGTCCGCGGCGAGGTGCGGCAGCGGCAGTGGTGGTGGAACAGATACAGTTGCAGGGGGCGTGACCTCCGAGTCTGAATCGGGTGGCTTTGAAGTCGGCAATGCCACCATGCACTCGCACTTGCAATTCTATACGGCGCAGCGTACACGTATACCGTCTCGGCAGGACTCGGAATAAATGTGTTTCTGATGCACTATGTAAGTATGTCCTTTCGGGTTCCGGTATTCCGTCGTCCTCCCGACGCCCGCGATACCTACAACACAACGACGCGATGACGACCAGCCCTCGTCGCTGTGTCCTTTTCTACGCGACACTTGTCAGTAACGGCGAGCCCGCCGTACGCCTTTCATTCACCACTCCTTGAAAAGCCGCCCCCTTCCCGTCCTCGTAACCATATCGTGAGATGTTTATATACTCAGTATGTAAGCTATGATGACCATAGCATACATTGGCGCTGATGGATGTAGGTACGGTACCTGCTTGTTCCTTATAGGGACCACTGCAGTAATGCATCCGCCTCCTCCTCCTCCCCTCAGTCAACGTCATCCACTCAAGTCTATAAATGCCTTTTCCATTCCTTACATTCCTTTGGTTTCAAATTCACAAAAACCGCCAAGAACACATAAGATCCTATTTGTCAACTGGCGCATGCATAAGTATGAAAACACGGAGACGATTGATTGCGAGCACTAACTACGGTATAGACGGAGGCGTACACGAAAGCTTCATTCAGATTCACTACTTAGATATACGAATACTAGACGAAGTTGGAAGGGAATGTTGGGAAGGGGGTACGACGATGCTCTTCAAGTGGGTGGGGAGTAGTGAGGGAGGCAATGTAGTGGTGGTAATACACGAGTCATCGAAGACGAGGCGGGTCATGCCTCCTTTAGTTCTGGAATGCGAGCAACGAATTGGGGTATGCTGATGATGACGGGAAAGCGAACGACGGCGGGAGGGACGATGGAAATGCAGACGGGCGGAACGACGGTCGAGCGAGTCACCTCAGTCACTCATCAAACCCGTCGAACGGCACCCCATGGCTCTGCAGCAGCTGCTGCCCCATCTCCGCACGCGTCCGCCAGCGCTCCACCTCGCACTTGAGATGCGCCACCTCCTCCTCGAGCATCTGCTGGTGCTCGAGCTTGCGCTTCCGGCTCTTGCGCGCCGCGAGCGTGTTCTGCCGCCGCTTGAACTCGATCGTCTCCTGCTCCGACGCCGTCGGCGAGAGCTCGCCCAGCTCCTCGTCGTCGCCGCCAAACGCCACCGAGTGCGCGCGCTTCTTGGACGCAAAGACCGCGGGGACGGCCTTGCGCGAAGTCGCCGACGGCATGACGTACGTGCGCTTCTGCGTCGGTGCGTCGACTGGGATCAGGGACTCGGGCTTCAAGTTCCGCCGGGTCCCCGTCGCCATGTTGCGTCGCCGCAGCGTGGAGCCGGTGCTCGGGCTCGAATTCGAGGAGGACGCGCCGGGCGTCTGTTTTGGGAAGACAGTCGTCGTCGGGTCAATCGTATCGAACGACGGCGTGCCCGGGAGATGGTGTACAGCGGCGCGCCTGCCGGGAGTTTGGGCGCCGACGACAATGCTGGCGCGGTGACCTCATACGTGGGGAAGGCCGCGAGCCCGCCGAAGAGCGACATGTCGCCGTACCCGAGGTCGTCGACGAGCGCGCCAGTGAGCATGTCCGAGTCGCTTGCCTCGGGGAGGACCGGCGTCGTCAGGAAATCGCTGTACGGTGAGTCCTCTGGCGAGCCGTCGTCAAAGTCGTGCAGCGGCGTCGGCATCGGTGAGGTCAAGTACGCGTCCATCGAGCCGAAGGTGTGTGCATCCTCGAAGAGCGGCGAAGAGTCGAAGTTGTCGCCCATGGTTGTGAACTCGGGCGAGGCTGAGAGGCGTTGAGCAGGCGCGCGGCGGCGGCGGAGAGGGAACGCATTACCTAATAGTTCCTCGAATGCCTCACAACTCATCGCAGCACCGTTTGAAAGTTCACCGGGTGCGATGGTGGCCGTATCCGCGGCCGCGGTGGGGGTGTCGGTGGGTGTCGAAAGCATATTCAAATAATTAGAGCAAATGGCGCTAAAAGCGGGTGGAGGGGGAGTCGGGTTCGAGTTTGGTTTACTGATTGTGTTACGGGGTAATGGGCGAGGTGGTGGGGGCAAGTTCTGGGGTATGCCATAATGTGCAGCGAGGTCCTGGGCGGAGGAAAAGACCTGAGATGTCCGAAGACGTGGGCTATCGGTATTTATCGAGACATGGTGGGGGTCGGGAGCAAAGCTTGAAAGGGGACTTTCAAGGGGAGAGTGAGAGAAGCCATGGAAGCGAGGTGCCGGTGACGGTGGACGGAAAGAGGCCGAGGAGTTCAGCACTGAGTGAACATCTTGGCGCTGAGATGTAGTATTGTTGTGGACTGGGACGGAAATCGCGACGCGCGGGGGTGGTGCGTAGGTGATGGTTGGTGAGGGCGACACGGGGCTATGCGGCCTGGGTCTGAAATCCTTCGTCAGTTGTCTGTCAAAGTCGAGATCGTCGGCAGCGGCGGAAGCCGGGAACATTGGGGAGGGGCGCCACTGATATCCAGGCGAGCCCAATAGGGGCGAGGCCATTGAGTGGCTGCCCACGAAGGGCGGGGAAGGACTGCCCCTGTAGGGCGACTGGTGCGACTGGTGTGTCCACGTCTCATCCATATTCACAGATTGCATCGATGCGATATACGCTGGCACACACGTAGACGCACGTAGGCGGATATCACGATACGAGACAAACGGAATAGCACTCACGGGAGCCTCAGAGACGCGCTGCTGGGCCAGGGAACGGCTGAGGCAGATTAAGGATCTGCGTCAGTCGTGTGGTGGTGCGGGTGGAAGAATCCAATAGCCCGCAATCTGACTCGGTCGCCCTTATATATCCCGGCACAGCATTTGAATCTCCGCAGCAACTCAGCTGTTCCCCCGCGAAACACGTCGTCCGTATGCATGAGCTGTCCGCCCAAATGTTCTGCCATGTTGATTATGCTACATTGACATACAACATCCCCCTAGGCCTCTGAGACTATCCCTCTTCGCGACGAACGAGCCCCTCTAGCCGTGCGGGTTGAACTCACCGTGCCATCAAAATCCGAGTCATTTCCGGATCCGGAGGCAATGGTGACAAACCTCCGCGTAACTCGACACGACTGTGCTGATTAATTGGTCATTCCTCCGAGTCCGCAGGCGGTGCCATCAACAGATCCACGCGCCAGGCACAGTGCGGCGGGCGTCTAGTCCGACAAGTTGCGGATCGCCCCCGCCCTGTGGGCGTCCGCGCCAGAGGCGGGCAGCGGTAGTGCTTCCCTCCAGCACGAATACGTTTTATTTTCCTCGAATACAATCGCCCCTCTCTGAACGTCCCACGACGCATGGCGCGCTATCTGATTCTATGATGGATATCAGCACTGCGATCGATGCTACAGCACTCCACCTAGTGTCGCCAAGCCGAGCTGCCGGTAAGCGCCCGACGCCAGTGCAGCGGCCACGACGCAGCGCACAGGAATCCGCGTGTGATCTACGCCACATAGCCGCGCAGGCGCAGGATGCGTGGCAGCCGCGATGTCGACGTGCGCACATACAGCACTTACTTACTCACAACGACACGAAGCGACGCGAGGAACAGCCTCCGAGCCGACAGCTACGCATGCGTACAATAGACACAGCCGGTGAACAAAGAATACAGCTTCGTCGCCTTTTGAGAGCAGCATGCGAAATGGCTAAGCCGAGGAAGCGCCCATATGTGGGAGAATGAAGATACGGCTTTTTTCGAGCATGCCGAGAGATTCGTCATACATGTAGCCGCAACAGCTTAGTCGGTGGTGTGGTGCAGAGCTATATATAGCCTATAAGCGCCAGTAATAAATACGGCGGGCTCGGTTGACGAGGAGGACCAAAGAGAGACGACACCAGAAACAGCCCAGCAAAGATACGCGAAGACAACCAGAAAAGGGGGGCAAGAGGATGAACAATCTCATGTCGAAGGTCAAAGCCGGAACGCCAGAGGAAACGACGAGAGCCTGTCCGTGCGGGATACGACTATAGCGGAGAAGAGGACCAAATCCGTGTCTGCGATCAAGGGCGGCCGTTGGGCCTCCCCGAGCAGAGGCGGGGACAGAAGGTAGCACTACTTCCTGAACCCACTAAATCAAACGCTCCACAAAAAAAAAAAAAAAAAAGAAAGAGAAGAGGATCAAATAGTATCAGTCGCCGTAGCCGAAGACGCACGCATACACCGCGTGCGTCGAAAACACGCAGAAAATTGCAAGGAAGACGTCCGCAGAAAGCATCACGGCTCGCAGTGGACACTGTATCGGGATTCGGGATGCTTGCGGGGTATGGATTGGCGGAGTGGCGCAGCTGGTGGAGTGGCGCAGCGCCGATGTGATTTTGCGTGCGGGAAAGACCGGGGGAGGGGAAGAACGAGGCAAGAGCACCAGCCGTGCCAGTGGGCGAATCGGCGCCAGGAAAGACGGGAGAGACCTTTGAAAATGGGTCAGTGGCCACACGGGATTGATCAGCGCGATCAGCGGTCATGTCTCTTTAGTCTTGAGACCAGGAACTTCATGGCTATAGTGAGCCTGCACGAGAAGCGGAAGGAGACGGGCGAATCGGCGCCAGGAAAGACGGAAAAAGAAGGAAATTGGTTGAGACCGGGAAGGCACCACGCGCGAGGAGACGGGCGACCCGCCGCCAGGAAAGACGGGAGAGAGGAAAGAAATCGGGGTCAGTGGCCACACGGGATTTATGAACGGCCACACCACATCTCTTCAATCCCGAGCCTTGAAATCCAGCTCCCACCGCGACCGCCGACCCTCGAAAACGCAGCGCAGCGCACCAAAAAGCAGAAGGCGGAAGAGAAGACGAAACCCCCCAGCCGCGACTCGCGCTCGCTTATATACCGCGGAGCTCTCCCATGAGTCACCGTGATCCTCGTGTTTGAGTCAAATATCCGCTTTGACTCCATGTTTGGGTCACGTGTGCGTTCTGGACGCTGAAAGCCGATGGGGCCGAAAGCCGACGGGGCCGAAATGCCGAGTTGCGACCGCGATTTGTCTACACTCGCCGAGGCCTCGTCTTGCCCTCCGCCATGGGATTCGCCCTGATGATGCATGGGACGTGTTGAGAGCCATCGCACCTGCGTGAGCCACCCTGACTCGCGAGTCACGAGAACCAAGGCCAAGTCAGGTTCCGTGCGTTGAGTCAATTCTCCACGGTTAGCCTGTCGGCATTGGTCCCGCTGATATATTTTTGACCACTAGCACCGGAGCTGAACGCGACAGTTAAGATCTTTTGTCGATTTCTGGGCCACTGGCAGCGACGACGGACCCGCCGATTACTCCTCCTGACACCACGTCGGCGGGAACTTTACGATGCCTAATACGCTTCCGCTGGCTTTCTCGGGAGCTACGACTTGGAGCCCTGTGGACTATTGCTCTCGGGACGCTCCCCTGCGTCGTGAAGGGAGCATAGATGGATTCCCGACTCTGATTCAACCTCCTTCTCATGATCTTATCGTGTTCAGCGCAGGCCGTTTCCATACTGAAAAAACTGCACCAGGCTTCTGGTGCTCGATCTTCCGGCATACACACTTCGTCCACTACAGTATCTGTATCCACCCTTCCGTCCCTGACACCCGCCCCTCGGCATATCGAAAAGCACCGCATCCTCCCTGCGGTCGTTCTCGTCTCGCTCGTCATCTTTGAATCGCCTCTCCCTGCCTGCTGTGCTGCGCCGTCTTCTGCAGGCCATGGACTCTCTCGTATTTTCCTTGGCCCGAAAAGACCACGTGAGCTCTGGAGCACTCTGCAGTATCCCGATGTCCTTCCATGGGCGCGTATCGTAGACGGGGCAGGCGTCGACACCTATGACGCCCTTTTGAATATACTGCAGAATCGACGAGAATCGCTGTTCCGACTCCACAGTCGCAACATCGACGGTGCAGGAGTGAATTGTCCCATTTGATGCTAGGTTCCACAACTTTCGGATGCGGACAACGATGCCGCCGACGCGTGAAGTTATCACTTCGATAGTTCGACTACGGTGTGATTCGCTTAGTCACCACCAACTTTAGCATCAGTCAGCCATCCAATCTCTTGCCTATACAAATCGTGCTATGGTCCAGGGAAAACTTCGTTTACCATCTACTTTTTACACCCGGCTTAAATGTCTCTGCCCATTCTTTCGTCGAGGACGACTGCCGACGAGGTCGCCACCACCTTTTCTCAGGAAATTGCTGGCAAAAATGGTATTCAATGCGATCCTGTTCACGCATTGTGTACCCATCTTATTTTCGCACAGTGCTGATCACCGGCACGTCGATCAATGGGATGGGCTTCGAAGCAGCACGCGTCATTGCAAAGCACGCTAACCTCGTCGTGATCACCGGCTACAACTTGGAGAGGTACCTTCGTTGTACATTCCAGTTTTCACCTCCTTGCTTATCACTCTGACTGCAGCCTAAAGCTCTCCGAGGACGCGATCAAGAATGACGTGCCATCGGCCAACATCCGGAGGTTTTCCCTGGACCTCTCCTCCCTGACCGCCGTACGCAAGGCCGCCGCCGAAGTCAACGCGTACCCAGAACCGATCCACGTACGGGTCATCACGATTTGTTGAATCGCGCTGAACCAACCAACCACCAGGTCCTGATCCACAACGCGGCCGCGAGTATCGGGCCCTTCAAGCTGACTGCCGACAAGCTCGAGAGCCAGGTCGCCACCGGCCACATCGGCCCGTTCCTCTTGACGAAGCTGCTCACGCCCAAGTTGCTCGCCGCCGCCACGACGAGCTACACGCCCCGCGTCGTGTCCATCTCGAGCAACGCGCACGCGGCCGGCTCCGGGGTCGACTTCGACACGCTCGGAAAGCCCGACGCGGCGAAGTACACGAGCCTGGACGCGTACTTCCAGACCAAGTCCGCGAACGTGCTCATCGCGCTCGAGATCTCAAAACGCTCCAAGGGCGCGATCAACGCGTACAGCCTGCACCCTGGAGGTGGGTTGAGCTCGCTCTCGGTGCGGCTGTCGTGCGGCTGAATGGGTCGTGCCAGTCGTCTACACGAACCTCATCCAAAAGGAGGAGTCGATCCCGATTATGCAGTCGAGCGGTCGGCATTCTGATTGTGCATGCAGATGAACTACTAAAGGATTTTCACAGGCATCCTCGGCCCCGACGGGAAACCCAGCACCGAGAAATTCGAGTGGAAGTCTATTCCCCAAGCCGCGGCAACGTAAGATAAAGCCACATCGATTGGTGTTATTCCGATTAACTTGTCTCCCTCAGCATCATGGCAGCTGCATTTGACACCAGGCTCAATGGTCGGTAGAGTTGTACTTCTGATGGTCTAATCTCACGCGCTGGAATTCTAGATAAACCTGGTGCCTATCTTGTTGATTCCGCCGAGGCGAACAAGGAGGTTGCCCCGCACAGTTCCGATCCCGTAAGTGCTCGGATCTATTGAGTGGGCCATTGTACTGAATATCGTTTCTGTGTAGGCTAATGCTGCGCGCCTCTGGGAGGTCACAGAGAAGATTATTGGAGAGACCTTCGGCTTCTAATCGAGTACTGTTCAATAGACAAATGAATGCATTGTATGTGGCCCGAGAGAGATCGGTTCAGCCATGGTTCGACTTGCGCAAAAGAGATCCGTCTGAAACATGACTTTTCGCCTTTCTGCAAAGAAATACCCAGTAGATCCGCGAATACACTTAAAACAAGACGATGGAAGGAAGGCACTGCCACAATGACAGTGCTATGGCAGTGATAAACACGTGCATCCATCAACTTCTTGTTCCCTCCTTCACTCATGTTCTCCAGAATATCGTCCCACTTGCGGCCGCAAACCCAGGCGACAGTGCCACGTTATGCTCCCCCATTAGGCCCCCCGCCTGCTTCAAACCCGCCTCCACCCGATTATGCACCAACGGCTGGACAGTCGGTATGCCATATACAATCAGTTACGGTGTGGCGCAGGCATATTTCTAACACCTATACTAGCATGAAGATTCTGACAGCAATGCGACACTGGCAGACTATGAAGCAGCAGATCGGTTCTGCCAGCAGAATCCCAAAGTGTTTCCCGCCAGATTTTACCCAACAACATATCAAGATCTGGATATCAGCCACTGGAGTCTCGTGGTTCCCCGCGCCTCGAGAAATGGAACGGCGGATGGCGACCCAGATCTGCTCATGAAATCAGTACGGGTCAACAAGATGCCCAGGAAGACAACTTGGAGGGAGCCAAATCATCGACTGGCGTTGGTTCGCTTTGGTGATGACACGGCGTACTTCCAGAATCGTGGTGACACATGTTTTGTCAGTAATCTGCCGATAATTGCAGGCCAGTACGGTAAGACCGGGAAGAAAGGAGTGTATTACGAGGTAACCATCCGCGAAATGAAGGGGGACGGGACCATAGCCCTCGGTTCGTATAATTCTTGCCACCTACCAGTTTCGCAGATTGAGAAATATGCTTCACAGGAATGCAATGCCTTCCGTATCCCCCGCACAGACTACCAGGATGGCATCGGAAAAGTGCAGCTTTGCATCTTGATGATCGCCGTATCTACTTCGACAATTCGGAAGGCGGCAGCGATTACATGGACGAAACGGTCGATGAGAAATCCGGAAAGCTCAGCAAGAGGCACTGCACCCCCCATATCCGACCCAACGACACTCTTGGTTGTGGATACGAATTCAATAACGGCCTCGGCAAGATGTTCTACACGTACAACGGCCAGCGCCTTGCCACCGCTTTCAATCGCATATTCGATCCCCAAGAGAACGACGCCGATATTCAAAGCGTCGACGGCGATCCGAAGATGGATGTGTTCGCTGCGATTGGAGTGACCGACGGCCCTTGTCAGTTTGACGTCAATTTCGGCCAGCACAAATTTAAATGGGAAGGCGGTCCTTCGGACGTCGGATATTGGAGCGTTGAGCAGTGGAATGTAAAAGGCCTCTTCAACCGCTTATCAACTGACGAGCCTCCACGGTACGGAATTTGAGCCAACAATTCCAATCCAACTGGCCCGGCGAATTTTGAACTCAGTTGTTCTACGAGGTACTTATCGTAGTACTACAGCTATTGTATTATCATGGGTTTAGTGCCGGCGAATTTTGGGCCGGATAAAACGTGGGCACCTGACCGCGAAACTTGTTTGATCCGGCAAACAGCATTGCCGCACTCCGACTCAAAACCACCACATCCATTGTGCAACGAAACGATTTTCGAACGCAATGACCTCTAAAACAGTCTCGAATATCTCTCTGTGCTTCCCACGTCCCTCGGCTGGTCTGCTCCATAGGGAGGCGGCTGAGATCGCCCTCAATTCAATTCCAACACAGCTTCCCCCGAATCATGTCCTCATTAAAGTTGATCGCTTCGGCTTCTCTGCCAACAACATAACATACCAGGCGTTGGGAGAGCAACCGCATTTTCGGTTCGAGAATTTGAACCGGTCTGAACTCTTTGCTAAACATCCAGCAGCTATTACGACTTCCATTCTGCACCGGAAACCAATGAAGTTTCCGCTAAGACCCACGGCCTTGTCCCTGTGTGGGGATTTGGAACAATCATAAGCTCTACGCACTCAAAAATATCCCCCGGAGAACGCGTATACGGGTATCTCGCCCCTAGCCGATATGTTCTTGTTCCAGTTAGTGAGGCGGATGTAAACAAATACGCATTTTATGTGCCTCGACCGCATCTTCCCGCTGGTATTTGAACTCGCCTCTTCATTTCGCAAGGCCCCCGCTCATGCGAGAAAACAGATAGACGGCCATATAATCAAATCATTCGATGCGCTGCTGACCCTGAATATACACCCACCAGGTTAGGGGAGGACCTCACAATGCTTTATCGCCCTCTCTTCTGGACTGCATATTGGTTCGAAGACTGGATTTTCTCCTTGGGATATCGAGGCGCTACCGCATTCCTCATCTCCAGTGCATCAGCCAAAACCGCATTTTGTGCCGCATATCTCATCGGGAAACGCAACTCCAGGGGAGAAGCCCATCCCAAGGTCAAGATCATCGGGCTGACGTCGAAAAAGAATCTTTCGTTCACCAAGGGGCTCGGCCTTTACGACGAAGTACACGAGTACAGGTCGTTCGCGTCTGCCCTCGGCCAAGAGAAATGGGTGTATGTGGATGTGGCAGGCAACGACAACTTGAACAAGCAGCTGTTCGAACACTTTCGCACACCAGAGAGTGGACAACTCGTCACTTCAGTCGCTCTGGGAATGACGACTCTTGCTCCCGCGTCCGACAAGGCTTCGTCTCTCGACTGGAGTACCAACACCTTCACGGATTCTTCCGCCACTCCTCAGAATTCTTCCAACACCCTCCAGTTCGAGCAGTTCTTTATGGTCGAGTGGCTGAACGTGCGCAAGCATCAGCTGTCGCTGAAGGAAATATTCAGCCGCCAGCACCAAGCATGGAAGGCGCTCATGGTTGACTGCATTCCATGGGTGCGATTGGAGCATGTCTCAGGAGCTGATGCAGTCAAAAAGGCGTACGAAAATATCGCAAGCACGGGATTCTCCGCAGATGTTGGTTTCGTATGGAGTTTGTGGGATGATGAGCCTGTCAAGGACGTCGGGGCGAAGTTGTGATTATGTTGTATCTCAAAACTAGGTAGTTCCCTGTTGTATCCGGATAGTCCGTAAGTACGATATCTGTCCTTCGACGTTCAAGCCATTAAAGGCGCCTGCTGCAAGATTCTATGCATGCTCAAATCAAGTTTATAATCTGCCAAACCTCAGCCTCCCCAGTTGAGTATTGCGCGTTCCGCGAGGAAAAATGTTATATATTTCCAGAGCAGTCCTGATACTGAGTCAAGAAGGTAAACGGCACGAAATATTCGTTAGTCCACTTTTCTCTTCCCCTCCATTCGCAACTGCTGACCCCAGCCAAAAACGTTCCAAACGCACCACCCAACCACAGCCAGGACCCACGAGCCTGCATATCCCAACAAACTTCTTCCTCCGGTGGCCTCAAACAGGTCGAAGAACTTGACTAGAACCCATACGCTCGGCGGCTCCCTGTCTACGTCCAGGTCGATTTTGAAGGGCAGCGTCTCGGTGCTCGGGATGAGGTGGCTCGCGGCATCCAAGCCGGACGCGAACCCATCTTCGTGGAACCCGTATCGGAGGTACGCCCCGGCGTACGAGATGCCGCGTGTGCGTTGGATTTTGGGCATGCTTTTTTGGGCGCGGACAGCCTGGTGGTGTGCATGAGTCAGTGATGGTGTGGGATAGATATCGGCGGTGTGAACGAACATTCGCATCCAGAACGGGGTGATCGTACTTGTACCGCCCGGCTACCGTACCTTCGCTGGGTTCGAAGGGCGGGTTCAACGTCACAAGGACGGGGCCGTACTTGGACTCAGGGATGTGTTGCAGGTCGTTCATTCCGTCTACGAGCAGTTGATAAGTTGGAAAAGGAGGGAAGACATTGAGGACATACACGTCCTAAAAGGCGTGAGGATAGATACAAATATGGGATAGCAAAGGAGGACTTACAACGAAACTTCATCCGAGTTTGCCTTCCGGCGGCCCTGGGAATCCAGCACGGAACGAGTCAAGTAATTCCAGCACGACCACGCCAGCCGGCTTTTCGGCATAAGCTTGGCAAACTGATAAGAATTGAGTGTATGTTGAGTGAGAGGAACATACTTTGACATCTGAGTGCAAGACCGCCTCGTTATGATTCCATTGGAACATACTTAATATTTCCTTCTCGTCCGTCGTAATACCCTCCCCAGCTTGAAGAATAGAGAGTACTGTATCCGAATGGCAGGCAAGGATAACGTGATCGTAGCTTTCTGTTCCTTCGTTGGTTGTCAAGTTTACAGTACTGGATCCTACTTCGGTGGCGACCGATTTTATAGGCGTAGAAAGATGGAGTTGTGCCGCCGGGAGTTTTTCTAGAATTCTATTGACGTACATCCGGCTACAAATAACGTCGGCATACGGATGGACGATAGAGGTGTGTGCACTGACCTGCCACCTTTGAGTGTCAACCACGAAGGCTTTCCAGTTATCTGAAGCAAGTGATGATTATTCAGAAATTGGATCTGAAAGCGGTTCAATATGTTTTCAACAAGCGTAGCTTGGAAAGACGCACCAAAGTTCTAGCCGGGAAGTCCATTGCGCATTTATCAGGTGGAGTGCTCCATATACACGCTGTCATGGGCTAGAGATAGGCTCAGAAGCCGGTGGAAGGGGATCAAAAGAGGCTTACTATCAGATAATTGTCTTTAAACGACTCGGAATATCCTTCTTTATTTAAGTATTCGCCTATGGAACAGTCGGCAGTAGAATCCGCGCTAACAAGTCTTCTGGCGCAAGCGTTGAACCGCAGAACATCATAGATGAGACGCCACATGTCAGGGTCAATCAGCCGGTATGGCTGGCAGAAAATAGTCATCAGGTTGCTACCAGCCCACTCGAATAGACCGCCATCGCGGGAGACGCTGAAGGTCATTTCGGTCGCAAGAATTTGGATATCGTGCATTTTGAGAAATTTGAGAAAATTTGGGTACGTGCTTGGGTTGCACACGATCTGAGAAACCCGATTTTCAGTATTTTACGCAGCAGGCGTGAGTTGGTATGTACAAAACCGCTGAGGGCAGAAGTTAGCTTTGGTTTCACAGCATCAATCCACCTACGTGTCCACATCCACGCCCTCCTCTGGCGTCTTTCCTGGCGGAGCAAATCTGACGGTATTGGCGTGGCCTCCTGGGCGACTGTCCGCTTCGTAGAGATGAACCTCATGATCGCTGTACTCGTTCAGCAGCTACATGATGGTTTGGAATCAGCTGGAGAGCATATAACACAACAAAAACACCAACCCAGGTGGCCCCAAGACCGGAGACTCCTGATCCAACTACAGCGACTTTCATGGCGGAAGAAACGCGTATTCGCGCACCGTCACGACAGTACAGTAGTAACCGTGACGTTAGCGCGTGATGACGTTGCTTGGTTCTGTATAGGTCCAAGTGTATCGGAGTTTCAATTCGGGTTGTTCTCTCCCGCCAACCTGTTGAACTTCGACTCTGGTCCTTCAGGACCTAAGATTCCCCCTTATGTTGCCTCCCGACAATAAACACATCTTCTCTTGTCTGTTTTGAAGTCGTCCTTCTGCTCACTGCAGGTTCGGATACAATTTCATTCAAGTTCAACTGTCGTCAGGTAGGACCTTCCCTGGCTGTTAATGCCAATGCCAAGGCCAGTGCCCACGCGGTTGCACCTGGGATCCTCTGCTAGCGGAAGATCGGATACTCGCGTCGTTTCGGTTGCCAGATCCCGACCGAAATGGACCTATTATTAGACCACTCTGGTGCATGGGCCATTGATCGATCGCAAGCTCTCGCTTTGGCCCCATAGTACACTGTTGGTGGACAGCTCTACAAAACATATTCTACGCCTCGTTAATCGTCGAATTTCACTTGGATATTCTTACGAACAGCAGCTGTTCTGTTTCACTAAGCCCGCTGCATACACACAACTCTGCGCCAGTCGGCGTGCCGTTCTATTTTCGTATGATGCATGTCAGTTGCATGTCCCCTGATGGTCGCACACTGTCCTGATCTGATGACCAGCCAACAGCTATGGTGCGCATCACCTAGCTGCCACCACCACGTGCTTGAAAATTTCCGGGCTCAAAAAAACATATATTTCTTATCCGTCTAGTAGAAGTGTTCCTTTTGAGTGTAGGAAGATAACTGCTAGAGGGATTTTCGATTGGATCAAAACTGAGTGAGCTCGAAATTTCTTCCAGACCCAATTTGGCCACATTCTCGAATATATTCAAAAATCGGTCGTCAGAGTCGTAAGTAGGCTTAAAATGACGCTAAATTACAGGAGAGTTCTACTGGTCGAACTGCCGTGCAGCGCGCTCGAAAACACGACGGTGGGAGGTGTATTTAGTCGAACTGAAGGCACGAACCACCCGTTGAGCCTCTTTCGGCCCCAAGTTATTGCGATAAGCTTCCATCCAACGAATCATGCGATGCTCCCATTTGCGAATCACGGAGAGTTGAACGGAGGCAAGTGCAGCCGGCATGTTTGTTTTCAACCCCTTGTAACTGTAGTCACAGTGGTCACGGAGGTATTTCTTGACGGCGCCCCAGAAGAACTCGATAAAGTTCAACTCGCAGTGATATTTGGGGCAGAAGATAAATAGATGGCCTGCTGCTTCGATTTTTTCTGCCACCATTGACCGTTGCTCGAGGAAGTCAGGCTGCAATTCCAACAGCCACGTTGCACAGCAATCACGGGCCGCGGTGTGCAGCCCTTTCTTGCACTCCTTCACGGGACCGCCGAGGGTGAATATAATGCACAAAGTAGGCTCCGGAATCCACTCAGAGGTACACTTAATTGAAATTTTTTTCTCCGGCCAATTTGGCCACTAAATTTTGGTGGCGGCAGCTAGGTGATGCGCACCATATATATACAGACCCACCCGCAACCCATTTTCTATTCCTCTTCTTTCGGCCGCGCCACTGTTCTTTTTTCGCCTTCGCATTTTATTCTTCGAACTTGACGTTCTTCTGCCTTTCTTTCTTTCGTTCTTCGTCAACCTATCATACGTGAAAAGATGCAGTTCTCCCTCATTGCCATTCTCTCAGTCGTGGCCGCCACCGTCTCTGCCGCCCCGGCGCCGCTTTTCCTGCGGGATACCTGCGACATCAAGAGTCAGTATTCGCCTACTTTTTTCTCTGCGATCGGACAAGTGCTTACCGTTGCTCATAGCCTGTGTGCTTGATCTCGCGCCTTCAGGTACACCCCCAGACCATCAATCTTCCTAGGTCCGACATTAACATGCACGTAAATCACAGTTGTCTCTTGCGGGTCTGCCGCTGCCCAGCTCGGAGTTGGTAAGCCCCCCTTTCACCCTGCCCTACATCCGTGAGTTCACATCCGCAATAGACCCGTTCTCGGACGCTGGGTGCCTCATCGCAGCTGCCAACGACGTCGTACAGCTGGTAAATCATACACGTTCGTCCAATGCTACGATTCCCGGCTGACTGTGTTCCCAGCCTCCGTCCTGTGACGGATGTGCCGCGCAGTTCGACGTCGCAAGCGCCTTCGACGATGCTAAGAACAAGATCGAAGGCCTCTTCTGAGAGGCTTCTGCTATGCCCAATGACTTGTAATATTTCTTTATCATAGGCGACGCACCTTAATTGTAGTAAGCGAGGTGGTAATATAATGCGATAGGCAAAACCTTTATGAAAGACACGAGACGTGAACGATATGAGACAGTCTCAATTCTGGTATCAATTCTGGTACTGCTGCAGAGATGTTTCTGTGACTTCGAATATGGGCCAGCAACACCTCACGCCCTGGTACATTGAGCAGTAGTGTTACAGTGTCCGGGTACAGGTACATTACTACAGCGAGAAGAAACGCTGAGCCGCCTCCCACCCAATTGCTTCTCTTCCTCGGCTTCCTCCATCTTTTTGCAGAACCGCTTTTTTTGCTGCAGTCCGAATTTTGATTTCAGTCGTCGCGCCTCGACATCGTGAACGCGCTTTCCCACGCCGGCACCCCCTCGTCCTGGTGCGCAATCCGCCAATTCCCCACAAAATTGTGCCCGCCGACGACAAACCCGTAGAAAAAGATGGTCCCGAGGCGCGGGTCGCGCTGCGTAACGCAAAATTGCTGATCTCAGCAAGCAAATCTGGCTACAAGCACAAATCCACCCACCGAAAAACGCAGGATCCCGATCAGGCCGTCCCACGGGCGCAGGCGCCCGTAGAACTCGTAGTGGTTCCACGCCTGGCCGTGGCGCTCGTCCGTCTATGCGATATAATGATATGGCCGCGTCAGAATGCGTATGCGAAAAGAGAATCCATGATGCGGGGAGACGCACCGCGCCCGTGAAAATGATGTCCTGGATCCCATCGCACTCCGGCACACGGTGCGGGACGTACGGCGCGTCGTCCATCTCGTCCTCGCCCTCGCCCTCGCCCTCGCCCTCGCCCTCGTCCGCGTCCACCGGGTCGCCCAACACCAGCCCCACGCGCGCGAAGAGCTCCTCGTACGCAGCGGCCGCGCGCCGCGTGCGGATCCGCCGCCGCCGCGCCTCACGCGCCGCGCACTCCGCGCACTCCTCGGCATCGTGCGCATCTCGCGACGCGTACTCGTACACCTCGTCATCGCCGCCGTCGCCGACGCGCACGGTCAGCCCGTGCGCGTGCGGCACGAAGCGCGTGTGCGGCGGGAAGTACGCGTTCGCGAGCCCGTCGTCCCACCCGTCGCCGGCGCCGCCGCACGGCACCGGCGTGTTGGGTGCGTACGAGCGGTGCTCCTGGATGCGCATGAACAGCGGGATCGTCGTCGTGCCGAGGTGCCCCTCGTCGAAGGTCGGCGGGTAGTCGCGCGTCGTGACGAGCTCCGTGAAGTGGTGCTCACTGGGGACCTGCGGGCGCGGTGCTCCGTGAGCTCATGCATCATGCCACGGTGAGAAAGGGAACCCACAAGCATACGCCCCTGCCAGAGGCCAGTAAAGCTCCCCGGCGCATACGTCCTGCCCAGCCGCCGGTCGTTCTCGCGCCACGCGCTAAAGCACCCCGCCGCACGACACCAGTCGCTGTCCCACCGCCTGCTGAGCGGCTCGTCCGCGTTGTCCTCGTCCCAACCCGCACGGACCTCCGGGAGCCGGTTGTTCAGGTGCGCGTTGATCTCTAGGATGTCCTCCTGCGTCGGGCCGACTTGCGTTATCCCAGCGGCGAGTGCGTGCTCGCGGTTGAGGGGAAGGTGGGGCGGGACGCCGAAAGGGATCGTCTCCCGCCGGGAAAAGTAGATGAGCTTGGCGGCGACCGTTACGAGAGGTGGGATGATCGTCGGACGCGTGCCGAAGTGGACCTGGGACCATGCGCGTCGCGCGTCGAGGTACACTGGGTACGGCCCGTGGGCGGTGATGAAGGAGTTTGTCTCGGGAGTAAAGGCATTACGGAGGGGAAGATTGAAGTGGTTCTGAGGCACAAGCGCTGACGCATACTGTACCAGAAATGAGCTATCGAGCGGAAGGCAATCTGTAAGCGGAACTCACGCGAAACGGAACGAGGACGTAAGGGAGCACCAGTTTGATTATTTGGTTACGGCGAGCCTCGGATTCTGCCTTGAGTTTCGCTATAAATCAAAGGACATAAGTGCCACAGCTTATATGGAAGTTGGGTTCTCACCGTCAGTCGTAGTCATCCACATCAACCAAAGTGCACATGCATTCGCCACGCCATCCACCGGCCAGCCATGGGTGTCCTCCCTGCAATCCCACAATCTCGTGCGGACGTAAAGGTCGAGATATGAATCGAGCCCAGCGTGTTGTAGCTGGGCAGCATTTTTGCCATCGTGTTCGAGCATCATCAGATATGCGCTAAAGAGCACGTCGTCGCAGTCGTCTGCTTGGACCTGCACACACAGTTTGCTGAGCTGCTGGCAGTAGAGGACGAGCTGGTCGAAGTACTGGCTCGGCGTCGGGTCAAATGCACGCCGTTTGACTGCGCTATCATCAAACTTGAGCTTGAAGATCCGCGAAAAGAGGGCCGTGTTGGCAGAGAGCCGATTATTGAGGCTTTTGCAGGTCAAAAGTAGCGGGATAAGAGACGACGGCGGTCCGAGTGGGGTGAAGCAGGTGAGCTCGTATGCAATGTTCTCTAGGATTTCTTGTGGAACGGCGCACAGCGGGGACATGGTCCCCAGCGAAAGCATGTCGGTGAGAGGGTGTGAGAGAGAAGCCGAAACGATACATGTATAAGAAAAGCAAGGTGCCGAATGTACGTGCGGCAAGGTGGAACGGAGGTGATTCGTGAACGGGCCTAAGTGATCGTTGATCGGCAACCCTTTATAATCAGTTCGGTTGCACACAACTCCTCAATCACGCAAATCAGGCACATACAAGGGCGAGAAATAACACACAAGAAGAGACGAGCACTCGTTGCGCTCATCCACCTCCATGAACTATCTTTCTCAGTCCTGTTTCTCCCCAATTACCAGCATTAAACTTGCTATCGCCGCGTTCGCTTGCAGACAGAGTTTGGGCATCTTGACCCGACGGAACGGATACTTACGGCGCAAGATTGATATTTAGAGCGATGACGGAAGCGGGGAAGTTAAGGGGAAGTGATCCCAGTGTGATCCAAGTTCAAGTTCGGAGTTCCCCGCGACACCCTTCCCAGGCCTGTCCGCAGAGATACGCGTTCATTTAGTAATTCGTAGGAAGAAATAGCAGGCTTAGGCTCGGACGACACTTGATAAGTAGCGACAATCGCGTACTTGATTGCTCAACCGGTCGAGCGTAGGGTTAACTTAGCAATGGACCTGTTCATTCAATAAGTTACAAGCCCAGGCCAAGGTCACACGTACAAGTACGTTATGACATACTAAGCGTGACAGGCTGACCGTAAAGTTGCCCGGAAAGACGCGTCGTCGGCCGTCGGAGAACAGCGGAGAAAAATGTGGCCGATAGAAGGGAAAACTAGGATAAGGACGTGTTGTTACTATTAGTATTGTTCGATATCCATACCTCCATCGACGTCACCATCGCAAATCTCACCCCATCTGAATCGAGATTCTTCGAGAGTCCTGAATAGCCCTGAGATGTCGACTGACCCCGTGGTGGCAATAAGACGCGCTAATGACTCTGAGAAAGGGGTGCGTTATTTGGTCCGATTTGGTCAACACTCGTGATGGCAAACAATCAGGAAACACATGGAAAAATAATATTTAATCCAGAGATTGCAGGGGATATACAGATGTGGGTGAATGCTGGAGACAGTAACTCTATAACTTCTAATGAGCCCTACAGGCCAGCAGCAGCCAGCATTTTGGAGAAGTTTGGCGTGCCAAGACCCTGCAGTGAGGCGCGTTAGCTTGACAGAAGAAAAGAAGGAAGCAAAGCGACGCACAGTGACCGGGTCCCACCCAGCCTCGGCCGCGAAGCCCTTCGCGCCACACCCGGGGTTGCTGCCCGCGGTGACGTCGTTGAGCATGTCCGGGTTCGAGTAGAGCCACGGGTTGAGGAAGCCGAGCGGCGAGTTGCCCGCGGCGAGGAGCTGGTCGTTGATCAGGCCGATGACGCTCGCGAAGATCGGCGACGAGCACGACGTGCCGTCGACGCCCTCCGTCGTGCCGCCCGACACGATCTGCACGTTCTCGCCCTGCGCGGAGACGTCGGGGTACCCGCGTCCGCTCGCGTTGAACAGACCCTTGTTCGTCGAGCCCTGGATCTGCAGGAACGCGGCGACGGCGTCGGCCTGGTAGTCCGGCGCGCCCCAGTAGTTGGAGAAGCCGCCGCTGGAGAAGGTGGATGCCGTCTCCGGGGAGGTGCCGTGCACGGAGCCGACGGCGGTGAGGTACGGGCAGCCAGCGGGGAACGAGGCCTGGTATGTGGTGCAAGTCTGGGACTGGCCGCCCTCAACGCCGCCGTCGCCGGAGGCGAAGAGAACGGAGGTGCCACGGGCGCCGAAGGCCATGTAGGCATTGCAGAGTTTTCTGTAGCGTACTTAGCTATGAGAAAACGGCCACGAGAATATGAGAGGTGCTCACAAGGCCAGAGCCTCCGACATGTCGCTCTCGTTCTCGCCGTAAGAGGTGGTCATGACCTGGGGCACGTCGTCCTCGCCCGAGAGGAAATTGACAATGTCGAGGAAGCCCTCGAGGTCGCCATCCTGATAGTTGTCGCCGACCGAGACGAAGTACACTGGAACACCAGTCGCAACGCCGACAGTGTACTGGACATCCAAGTTCTGGGCAACTTTGTTAGCATAGCACAAGGAGACGGAAACAGAGTGCTCACAGCCTCAATACCAGCAGCGCTGGCACCTTGAGAGTTCTTGCCGCCGTCGATTTCTTGAACGGTGAACGTAGTACTGGAGTCCATGTCGGTGCGGAAAGACGTGAGGAAGCTCTTCAGGTCGGCTTTGCGGGCGAACTGTCCGATGAACCCGGCGACGGCGATGCTGTTGGAGGATTCGGTGGCGGCGGTCTTGGGGATCCCGTAGAGGGAGCGGAGACATGCTGGAGGTGGGTCAGACTGGAGAGGAGGCAAAAAAGGCAGTAAAACATACTGGGAGTGATAGTGGTTGCGCACGATGCGGCAGCAGCGTCCGAAGAGATGCTGGAGCCGGGCTTGGGGCAGAAAGGACTGGGCTCAATGAGAGCGGGTTGTTGAAGGTAGTAGTGGGGTGGATGTGCTCGACGAAGTCAGCAACGTCAGCCGGGAGGGAGTAGGAGAGCGTCCGCGCGTAGGTCTTGCCGGAGGAGATGTGCTTGAAGGTCTCGTACTTGGCGGACAGCATCTCGTTGGCCTTCGAAACAGGGACGGTCACGGCGAGCCAGTCGCCGGCAGAGGACGACGTGTTGGCGGTGAGTCCGTGAGACGACAGCCATGCTTGGACGGCGGCGACAGCCTCATCCGAGGGGGCAACGAAAGCATTGACCTGGCGAGTTGGATGAGGACTGGTCGTTACACGACGATGTTGTTACTTACCTCCTCCTTGGTGAGGTGGTTCCCGTAGTTTGCGCTGGACGGGGTGCTGACGTCGAGGAGCGCCTTCTCCAGTCCAGCGATGTCCTTGGAAGGGAGCGCGATCCGGAAGTAGACGGGTGCAGAGTCGGCGGCGACACCGACTTTGGCAAAGCCTTGGGGTGCGCTGCTAAGACTTTCTTGGACAATGAAAGTCTGGGCAGCGGGCACTGCGGCAGCGAGGGAGAGAAGCGAAGCCAAAAAGAAGGAGGTAGCGGACATGATGCCGGATTCTCGCTGGTTGATTGGACAGGGGATGGAGAAAATACTGCCAAGAACCGTTTGCTTTATATTTTCGCCTTGGCGAGAGGACATAGCCCCTTAGGTTGCCGCAGAAAGAGCATACCAACGCATATCGCAAGTGGCGCATGCGGCAACATACGGGTATGCATACGACGGCATCAATGACGCAGGTGGAGGGTATGTCACAAACATGCGGGATTCCAAGTATAAGCGTGGGTTCTGATGCTTCTCGAAAGTGCTGTTGGGTTCGCGGCGAAGCACTGCAGCCTCGGGAGTCGGCATGGCAGAAAACCCTTGAGAACATCAGTCGATCTTGAAGCTACAGACGAGGAGTCATTGCAGCAGCTTACCCGGCTAACAAGGACCCATTTGACAGGAAAACTGACGTTGGGCTCCTCCGAGACGGCTCAGATAGAGTAGAGGGGCATACCCAAGCAACTGCGAGTGTCGCATACATAGTAATTCTCGGAGCACCAAGAACCGGGGGCCATCTGGACTCTAGAGAAGTCTCCGTCATCAGAGACCGATGGAGAGTCCCGGTCAACCTGTGGAGGCTTCGAAAGCAGGAGAACTATAGCGCGCGCGCAGTGTATACGCCATGACAACAGTATGCCAATGGGGTGATATCGGGGAGAACCTGTGCACGATAAGTGGGCTGAGTTGTGCTCGTCACTACATATCATGCGTCGAAGACTGACGAAGAAACGGATAGAGTGATTTTGATTGTGAATGTACGCATGGCGTCTCGGGAAGCAGTGCCTGTGTTATCGCGACTGGTTGGTCGACAGATCGGAACGGCTTTCGAGACACCGGTGTCTACCTGAGAATGTACACCGCTGCTGGCCTTGAGCTTCAGGATACTCGGGCACGGACTTGGCGATATCTGTCCAGAAGAAGAAGCGGTAGTTTGCGCCTGTTTTGCAACACCCCCCTTCAAGTCCACTCCATCCTGGATATTTGAAGTCGTTCTTGCGTCTGTTTAGCCACTGCCATTGGGATCTGATCTAAGCTTTGGGTCTTATGTCCTGTAAAATTTACTTTGTTTTAGCACAATTGTTCTGGAACTTACACATTATGTATAGAAAGTCATTTCTGTCGCCCGTATCAGACGAGGCCGCCCTCTATCTCACCCACTCATACGCCAAATGTCTTTGTGAAGCTCCTTGTATATTTTTGCGGCCCCCGCTCATCTTTCTAGGCATGTAGATAAGAAACAAGAAGTGGACTTGGACGAAGAATGTGAGCCAGACAATTATGACCCGGAAGACACGTACATGCAAGATATCGCGTCTGACATGGCCCTCGAAATCGGTCTTCGAGAGCGCCTGCTTGAGACGGTGAAGTCACGCATAGCTTGGGCTCTACTTCTCAAGGAGTCTTTGACGAACGGTACGCGCACATATTCTATGGGCGACTCATAAGATGAGCCGTCCTCTAATAGAAACTTCTGCTGTTCTTCAAACGCTTCCTCAAACGCTATCCTTCAAAGAAGCCGCTCTCGATGCTTTGGCCGCAATTGAAGCCCCTTCTGAAATATTGTTCGTGCGCGACGAACCGATACCTCCTTCGGACACCCGCCGACAGTCTGTTACGGCAAAGCTGCGCAAGAAGCCCACCGCGCGGGCGCAGCCCGCCATGAAGGGGGGCAAGTTCCTCTACATCCGCCTCGAGGGCAGCAACGCCCCGAGCATCCTGCGCTGCCCCAATTGCCTGCGCACCGAATTCAGCTCCCTGCAGGGGCTCTTCAACCACGCGCGCGGCACGCACTCCCTCGCGTGGACGTCGCACGACGAGTGCGTCCGCCAGTGCGCGTGTGCGTTGGAGGACGTGCAGGGCGGCGCCGTCGATTTCGCGGACCTGGACGCCGGGGTCGAGGTCGGCGCCGGGACGGGCGGGGTCTTACCCGGGCTGCGGAGACTCTTCGAGCGCGCGGTGGACGAGGACGACGCGTTCGACTTGGACGGCGAAACGGCGCTGAGCCGGACGCTGGGCTTCCACGTGGACACGCCGGCGCTCGCGAGCTTCCTGGGCAGGAAGCCGATACGTAGAGGCGTGACGGTGTGGGATCCAGATGCGGTCGTCGACATCGACGGGTTTGGTGCAGACGAGAAGCCGCGGGCTAAGCCTCGCTGGCGCATGCCGTTCACCCACCGAAACGTCTTCACGGAGCTTCCGCCCCAAGTCTCCACCCCGCTGCCGCCTGTCAGTTCCGCTTCTCCGCCTCCACCCGCCACCAAATCACACACGTTGCCAACATCGAGCAGTCGATTTCACGTGGTCACCCGCATCGTTGTCGTCGACCGCAGTCTGTGGCTCCCGCCAGGTCCGCTCAAATCTGGTTCCTCGCTTAATCTGACCTCAATCTCATAGACCAGCGCCTCGGAGCGGACACCCACAAGTGGATGATCTCCGTCCACGCGCCTTCCTACGTTCGTCTCGCCGTCTCTCAATATCCAATGCTGACGTCCGTGGTTTCAGGCACACCACATAACGACCGTCCTGCAAAGCCTTACGGTCAAGTCCCCCACCTCGACCCCCTTGCTCACCACGGCGCCGCCCTTCGTCGTCATCGGCACCGCGGACACGCCGTTCCTCGCGCGCGTGGAGCTCGCCTTCAGTGGCACGAGCGTCGGCGGCGCGCAGCAAAAGGTCATGCTGGAGCATTGGGTCGAGGTGCGTTCCGCCCTTCTTTCGTTCTCGCACCGTGTTGCTCACCGAATGGCAACCACAGCTGGACCGCATGCAGAGCCCGAGCGTCGTGCTTGGCGAGGAGCAGATCGTCGACGTTGAGCTCGACCGCGGGACGCTGTTTTTCCCGCTCCGGAGCGGGTACATGCCGGTTGGGACGCGCGCGCTCTGGGATATGGCTCTGGAGACCCAGCGGCATACTCCAGTGGAGAATGCGGCCGCAGTCGCGGGTCCGGTTGCTGGGAACGCCAAGGACGAGCGAAAGACGCGGAACGCTCTTCCGAAGGTCAAGATTCTGGGAGGTATGTGGGCTTTGGTTTTGCTTCTACCGGTGTCGATACTAAGAGGTTGTTGACCTATAGGCTGGCAAGATGTGCTAAAGAAGCTGATAGAGCGTTTCCCTCTAACGTTGCAAGGTAATCATTCTTGCCCATTTTATGATACAAGGTTGGCTTATCGTACCCCAGATGTCAAAGGCGGTAAGCCACCGAGCCCAGCGCTCCCATACAAGCTTGCCGCAAATCCCTCCCAGTTCTCGGCCCTTGTCATGGGCAGGAAGAAGGCCATCGAGGTGTGTCTCGACATCCCTCCATTTGGCCGTATCGTGACAACCACTGCAGTGGGGCCGTGCCATGGCTATGCGAGACGCATACAGCGACGCAGTGCTTACCGGATTGACTGAGGACGTCACCATGCTAACCACTGCGGATATCTTCTCCTGGCTCCACACCAACGGCCATTTCCCGCGGGGCTTGGCAACGCTCAAGAAAGAGAAGGATCTGCAGATCCTCAACACGGGCTTCTGCCACGTCTGCGGGCTCGCATATCGACTGCATGCAGTGATTAACGATCCAATCGGGGGTGCTGTCAAATCCGAACTGCGCAATAGCATTGAGTTCAATGGTGTGGGGGATTCGTTCGTGTGCCATATCACCCCCACCGAATGGCAGTTGAAGCGTATGCCAATGATTGACATAAGCCGACTGCTGCCCTGGCAGCCTCGAAATCTTGCACCATCGACGACGTTGATAGTACCTCTGAATGCCCCTGAACATAAGCGATCTGAAGCTACTCGAGGTGCTACCTGGGAATCCCGAGCGCGGGGACTTCTTGCACTCTCCGACCCCAAATTGATTCAGGCGGTCCGCCCACTTGTTTCAGCTCTCAAACTACCGGCATTCCACTCACCTCGACCTCCATCTCCTCTGGGGCTGCCGACATTTCCCATCGACCCTGCTTTCTCGCGGGCGGAGGTCGAGGTTGACGTCGCGCCGTACGCCATGATATCCGTCCTAACGAAGCTGTTCGTCCGCGCGCTCGTCAGGACTGGGCTTGAGATCGCCGCCCGAGACCGGCAGCGTGCCTTGATGCATGTCGACGGGCGCGCGCGGCGGCTGCCGAGCATCGCCGATATGTTCAGTCATTGGGAGCCGCGGATGCTTACCCCCGGGCACATTTTGCGCGGCGTCATCGCCCGTGGCTGGGATTGGACTGACGAGCTAGGCATGGCGTTGCTGGGGTGCCTTTCGCGGAGTGGGGTGCCCCTCCACAGGCGCCCCTCTATCAGACCTGCGCAGACCACGGCCGGCAATCTTGCTTCTCAAGTCAGTCCCAGCAGTGAGCAGGAGACCCATGTGAAGACTGAGCCCCAAGGTGCCATCATCCATCGAATGGACAGTGCGATTCCTTGATAAACAAAGTGTTACATATACAGTAGGACATTTGTATCATATGTGTTAGGGCTCTCGGATCACCGCGGAAAAAGAGACATCTTCTCCATGCTGTGTGCTAGCCACAGGCCCACAGAGAGTTATCACCCCAATGTATCTGAAAATCCCAAACTATAGCAGAACTCGGGGTTCTGTTTGGAAAGCGCTTGCCGTGAATTTCCAAAGCTCCTGCAAACGATTCGGGCTCACAACCACTTAACCTCGCTTGCGTCACAACATCTCTGAGCGCCGCACCCTCTGCCATTGCTTCTGCCCATGCAGGATTCAGTTTCCCCACTCTGTCCCAGATCACAGTGTTCAGCTCGATGTCTTCTTTTTCTACTCCCCGGAGGAAAGCCGGCCGTCGGACATCCCAGATCGGCGCAGTCACGGTGCCTTCCCAGTCTATTACACTCGTAATGACAGTGGGATCGTCTTGAGATACTAAGACGTTGTGAATGCGAAAGTCCGGAGGCGCAAGTGTGATAGGGTGTGTCGTACTGCCCTTGTACAGGAGGGATAATTTTGACAGTATGGAAACATTGGCCTCGACGCGGATTTTTTCTTTGGCCTCGTCGGCTTTGCCTTCGGTTACGGGATCTTTCCAGTCGGGACATATAAACATTCGGGTCTTGTAACGAAGTCGCTTGTTTGGCATCGCCATAATCCACTCACGAGGCGTCACAAATGGGCCACAGTCTTCTTGTGGGGGATAATCATATGCCAAGGTTGAGAGCGAGCACATCATTGAAAGGGGGCCCATGGATATACCACCGTTCTCGTCAAAGCAAAGGCTACCGATGGCATCGAAGCACAGCGATAAAAGTTGACTCCAATAGTCGGCGATCAAGAGACAAACAGACCGTTTCTGGTCACTGTTCATCGTTTCCAGCTTTGTAGCAAGTTACGACCCGCGACCTGGGTCTGGAATCAACATCTTTCTGATAGGAAGGCAATCACCCACGTATTCCATGAGAATCCACGGGCCACCGACTTTGCCATCTATGTCGTCGTCGTGAAAATAGATCATACAGTGCAAGTCACCACTTCTCTGCACGTGTTTTGCACAGTCAAAGAAATTTTTGTATTTTTTTCCTGATTTTCTGAGCCACGAAACCGGCCAAAAGAATGCGATTGGGCACAAAAACTCAATTTTTCCCACGGTGTTTCACTTTTTTCGAGGTCCGAAAAAAATAAATTGTCTCCTGGTGGGTTTCCTGGCCATGATCAAGTTCAACACATCTAGAAGTGTCCTAGATGTGTTCACCCTTGCATTCGGAGATGCCCTTGGGTCCCTGTGAGCGAACCGCGATCGGCCGTCTCCGAAATGCACGTGACCGCTAACCCTACCCGATATGGGAATTTGATGCCATCATTAGGGTTTGTTTCACTTTTCTGAGGGTGAAAAAGTCAAATCTTTATTGAGCAACTAACCAAGCACAAGCTGGGTTCTTTACTGTTACTTTAAGTGTTTCCAGGTGTTTTCAGACCAACCCAAGATGAGGGCATAATGCTATAGCGACTTCAAAGTTTTGACTTGTTTACTGCCAAAAGCGGAACCGTGATGTGATGACATGCACTGTAGGGACAGGTATACTTGTCTTTGACTTGACATATCACATTGTAGCGACCTGTCGTTTGGTGAGAAACGAATATCGAAGGTCAGGTCATATTATCCCACCTCGGAGGATAGATTCCAGGGAACAGAAATAGTCCTGTCGGTAGATAAAGCTTGGAAGGGGAAGTCAACACGAGCAATGAGTCGCCGCTCAGTCGGGTGACGTGTTCCATCCCTATCAGCATCAGTTATTTCGACGTCCATTCAAGTTGTCACCTCGATGATCTGAGCGACAAGGATTCCAAGTCAGGCTTCAACAGACAACAACTTGAAAGGTTCTTTCACCGCACAGTATGGTATCCTCCTAATGCATCCACTTGATTTTAAGAGCAGAATGAGGCGCAAGAAAAGGCTTGCCATGGGATATGATTGTAGCTTGTCGACATTTCAGGTTCTCCAAGGCGAAATATCTTTCGATGTGCTGAATGATCCCATCGATGTTGGGGTACAGAATTGCAGTACCCTGCATGATTTGTTGGAATAATCCCAGCAAGGCTATAGATTTGCAAGCGCAGCTCAATTCTGACTTGTACAGATCACGTGTCCTTCCCTCTCTATCCTGTATTAGTGTATGAGGGTCAATGTTGCTAGGGCAGAATCCAGGAGTGACTCCAGATGTTAGTGGTGGGCTATAAGTCATGCTCCACATGGTGACAGGGTGGGATGGCTCTCAGGGGGTGCTGTGGGTGTTGGCAACTTGGATCACTGTCCAGCACATTTTGATGGTGGTGGTAGGAGCGTGAGAACATCCTCTTACAGAGATTAAAATCCCTTAGGATGACGGCAGCCTTCCAAGTATTTCGCTTCCAATGTATTGAAATAGGTCGCCTTGATCATTGTTGTCGTGGTCGTGCAGGGTAGTCGCCGTCTTTCTCGCAAACTTAATTAGGGGCAGTCAGAGTAGTCAGTTCTGCCCGGTTTTGACGGTCGGTTTTGAAGACGGTTTTGATTTATTTAATCGTGGGAGAACCGTTTTAAATCGAAAACTGCCTGTAAAACCTTCTCTGGAGGAGGTTTTACACGGTTTTGAAGACGGTTCTGAGTATTATCGTGCTCCATGGTCGTCTAAATGCACGCAAAAGACCTCTTCTGACCCTCTAGCTGCTGAAATAATACAGGCATTGTTCAAAACCGTTTTCAAACCCTTTTTCAGAACCGACCCCAAAACCGCCAAAACCGTCTACTCTGACTGCCCCTATTGTTCTGAAAGCGAATTCTCCGTCCTTGTTTTCGGAGAAGTCCCAACGTTCTACGGACGCAACATACGAGGTTACTGGGAAAGTGTAGAGAATCTGGCAGTCCCGAGGAGAGTGACTAGTCAGACTACCTTCTGATCTCAGAGGACATCCCTGATGAGAAAAGGTGAGGCTGGCAGTAGAATAGAGCAAAATTCGATGGTATAAGCAAGTACTCAAAAGCTGACCACTGGCATCCAGAAAGACGGTATTTGACACTATGCGGTTGATTTTGGGATCCTACTAGCAGTGGGTTGAGCTGGGCCATGATACACTCCGTCCCAACCAAACACAATTTAACCGACCAGCCATACGAGGCTTCTCCTGCCAGCGGCGTCCCTTTAGTCCAAGCGGAGTCTTGGTCATCTCAGAAGAACAGAAATAGCAGGGCCGTCACCAACGTCGACTTGAAGGCCGTGGATTCAAAATAAAAAAACACTGGTTGAACATTTCAAAATTTTCACCTTCTTTTTCAGTGAAAAATGTTGTTTATTTTTCAGACATTTTTCACTGAAAAAGCAGGTGAAATTTTCAAAACATTTTCATCACTTTCTTATTTTATTTCAAATTTTTCACCTTGAATTGAGAAAGTGCTGAAAAAGTTTTAAAATTTTCACCTTCTTTTTCAGTGAAAAATGTCTGAAAAATAAACAACATTTTTCACTGAAAAAGAAGGTGAAAAAATTGAAATGCTCAACCAGTGAAAGGAACATACATATATGTCTCCGATGTTCCCTTACACTCGTTATTGCTTGAAGTCGTCTTTGAGTCGTCTGGTAAATTTTAGACTCGCGAGTAGTTTGTAGTCCTCGTAATGTTTGCCTTATTAATGCGTCACATGATAAACATTTTTGCGACTTGGACGCGGAGTCCGAGGTCGGCGGCTCGCCGACTTCTCGCCACATACCGACTCGATTCCGAACCACTGACACAAGGGTCGCATTTTCTTACGCGAAGTAGATGTGTCACACAGGGCGTATATAGTTCATCCGTCTCAATCGAGTCTTTCGCTTGCTTCCATCCGCGACTTAAGACTCACGCGCCTCTCTCTCTTCGCGCCAAATCTACAGCGGCGGATATGGGCACCCCCGAGGCACCTTCGGATGAAAGCGGAGACTCGTCCATGACGCACCCAACTCTTAGCGGCGATGTCGCACCTGGATCTCCCCGGCCTGCCTGGAGATCCGTGCTGCTAGTTATAACTTGTACGCTGGCGATGATTACGAATGTGAGCGGTGCCTTCGTTGGATTTAACGGCGCCTCTAACTTCACAGATTCTAGCTCGCGTCCTCTACATCTGTATCAGTATATCTCCCCGTGATTGGAGAGGATCTAGATATTCCAGAGAACCAACTGCAATGGCTTGTCTCTGCATTCTCGCTGTCTGCTGTGCTTATTCACCCTCCCTGAGACTTCAAGTTGCCAAAGCTAATTGTCATTTCGCCAGGGATGTTTTCTTCTCCTACTCGGCCGCCTCGCGGACCTTTACGGCCGAAAGCGGTTTTTCCTTATTGGAACGCTCTGGCTCGCAGTGATGTCTCTTGGCTGCGGGTTCTGTCGAAACGCGACTGCGCTGTATATCCTGCGCGGACTCCAAGGACTTGGGCCCGCGTCATTCGTTCCCGCTTGTGTCCGTATCATCTCGAGAAGCCGCTGTAACGATCTTGACTCAATTCCCAATAGATAGGAACTCTCGCACACGCGTTTCCTCCATCTCGGGCTCGGTCTGCTGCTTTTGCTACCTTCTCTGCAGGTGCTCCAATGGGGGGAGCAGTAGGAACGCAAATCGGGGCGCTGTTGACTCAATACACCAAGTCAGACTCTCTCTGCACGCTCACTCCAATATTCCTCACCTTTTTACATGTAGAGCCTCGTGGCGTTCCCCCTTCTTTCTGGTAACAGGCGTTGCGTGCCTCTGCGCGCTGGGCGGATTTATGTTCATCGACCCTGACGTGCCTAGCACCGAAATCGACAAACGAGTCGACTGGGTGGGTGCCTTCCTCGTTACTGGCGGGCTCGTTCTCCTGGTTTTCGTGCTCGGCCAAGGTTCGGTAGCCCCCCACGGTTGGAAAACGGGCTGTGAGTGCCTTCGCTTAATTTCAGCCGCCCAACTGACATCGTCGGCAAAGATATAATCGCCCTGTTGATAATCAGCGTTGTTCTCCTTGTAATGTTTCTTCTCTGGCAACACTATCTGGAGAAGCACGAAGGAAATCTCCCCCCGCCACTTATGAAGTTGTCGCTTTGGTCGCGTGCAGAAGGCAAATTCGCCGTGATGCAAGCCATTGCGTTTATGCAGTGGGCTGCCTTCCTCTCGTGGTACTTCTGGGCGCAGGTCTGTTGCACAAGCAGTCTGTGATCCTACTTTCCGCTTAACCCCGGGAACTTTCAGCTATATTACGAAGACTACATCAAGCTGCCGCCAGTGCTGACCGCCGTACGAATGCTGCCCATGACTATTGCAGGTGGTCTTTGCAACGTCTTTGTCGTGCTCGTTGTTAGCCGCATGGATCTACTTGTTCTCATCGGTGACCCTTTTATTCCTCGTACATGACCTGGTCTTGACTATTCACCAGTGTTTGGGACCTCCTTCACCGGCCTGGGGTCGCTGTTATTCGCGATAATTAACCCGTCTGCACCCTATTGGGCCTACGGGTTTCCTTCCACAGTCGTATCCGTTTTCGGTGCCGACTTCATCTTCGCGGCCGGCAGTCTGTTTATCGCCAAAGTCTCTTTGCCACATGAGCAGAGTCTCTCGGGCGGGTTGTTTCAAACCTTGACGCAGGTATGTCATTCCAATTCCCCCAGCGTGTCCGTCGTTGCTCACAGCTCCAGCTTGGCACCTCCTTTGGTCTTGCGATAACTACCATCGTTTACAATTCGATCCCGGGCGCCGCCCAAGACCATGCCCCGCTCAGAGCCTACAAGGCCGCCCAGTGGACCGCCTTTGGGATGGCGATGTTATGTGCGTGGCTTTTGTGTTTGGCGGATGCATACAGGATTGATGGTTGGTTATCTGTTCCATAGGCACGCTCTTGGCTGCAATTTTCTTACGCGGGGTCGGTCCTGTTGGATCAGACGAGCGGCGGAAGGATCAGGAAATCGCTGAAGAAAAGGGTCTTCCCGACGATTCGCTACCAAGCAGTTCATGAAAGGCAACATAGATTAGATTATCACATCAGGGTGAGTTTTTGTTCATTTTGCGCATTCTCAGCAATACTAATGCCAGCCCTTAGAAATTAGTATCTAAAGCTGACAAGTTAATCAGGCCCTTGGCCCTAAAGTAATCTTCACGACCATGCTCCAGGGATTTGGTCTACCAAATATGTGCTTCACTCAATGACCTCAACCACATGATTTTTACAGTAGTACACGCCGGATATTATGCGAATAAAATTACTAGACCGCGTCGACTCGCTCAGCTCGTGCTTCTATTGCTCCGGGACGACTATTCGCAATGTTCACAGCTTATGAAGTTGTATTTTGATTAGTACTTGTGGCGGGATGCCGCCGCCATCAATTGTCCAGTCACAGTCGCGTATCGAGTCACGCAACACTCATCTTGCGCATGACCACCAACTTCAAGCCGACGTTCCTGCAATCCCTCGTTGTGTGCCCACATTGCTCTGTGAAATGAAATCCTCTAAGACTCCTTAGGCTGGAGGACTGGCCGGCACCGCCGTGGACCTTCTATTTTATCCAATTGACACGATTAAAACGCGGTTGCAGTCCCCGCAAGGTTTCTCTGGCGCCGGGGGATTCAGAGGTATCTACAAAGGTATCGGGAGCGTTGGCGTTGGGAGCGCGCCTGGAGGTACTGGCCTTCGACCTCCATCTGGTTCCAAATGATTCAAAATCAGCTCGCCAGCCGCCGCGTTCTTCGCAACGTATGAGGGACTGAAGCAAATCTCGCCGCTTCCTCCGCATCTGGCGCCGCTGACACACATGATGTCCGCGTCCACGGCCGAAGTGGTGAGCGCCACCTATTTCTCGACGTGTTTTTTCGGCCACCCTAATCTTTGGGCAATGATTCGAGGTCGCGTGCTTGATTCGGGTTCCCACTGAGGTGATCAAAACGAGAGCGCAGACGTCGACCTATGGGTCTGCCAGCAACTCCTCTCTTTCCGCCGCCAAAATTGTCCTCGCAAGTGATGGCTGGCGGGGATTCTATCGCGGCTTCGGATCTACTATAATGCGCGAGGTCTGCCCATCGCAGGGGCCCTGCGCAGCGCTCTGATTTGTAGAACAGATCCCGTTCACCTCTATCCAATTCCCCCTGTACGAGCTCCTGAAGCTGAGCTTGTCGCGTCAAATTCAGCGCGAGCCGCTCTACGCACACGAAGCCGCGATGTGCGGGAGCATCGCGGGCGGCGTGGCCGCAGCGCTCACGACCCCGTTGGATGTCTTGAAAACGCGCGTCATGCTCGATCTTCGCGTACGCACCTCCTGTGCGCGTGCTCAGAATTTCTGTTCTCACACCTGCATAGGACCCGACCAAAGAAAAACTGCCCTCCCTGCCTGCGCGGCTGAGGGGCATATACGTGGCCGAGGGCCTTCCCGCACTGTTCGCCGGCGTTGCCCCGCGCACTCTGTGGATATCGGCCGGTGGCGCGGTATTCCTGGGGGTATACGAATGGGCCGTGCATGGCCTGAACAGCTACTCAGATCGGAGTACATAGCATAGAGGTATAGACGGTAGGTACAATTACAACTAATAGACTATCAGGAGTCTGGTGCTGGCCCAAGGCGCAGGATAACGCGAGGAAGCTTCTTCCCCGAAGCACTTGGCGGTGAACCGTCCGATGAGCTACTCTCAGAGTTTGACAGCTCCATTGTTGCAACTGCCTCTTTAGGCCCATGCTTGCTCCGCGGCGACGCTGCCGGACTGAGCCTTTTGCGGTTGCGCAACATCATCGAGCTCGGGGGCAGGGGCACAGGCGTGCGTGACGGTGTCGCTGAATGCGCCGGACTCCCGTCGAGCGACGAAAATATCGCAGCCGCCCGCTCGAGCCACGGGTGCGTACTCGCGGGCTGCAGCGACTGCCTGCCACCGCGCCGTTTCTTTGTCGCCTTCTCGAGCTGTAGATGTGCAGGTGAGAACCCGACAAAAGGCGGCGAAGGGATCTCACGAGGATGAGGTTCTCCGCATTCCACCACTCGTCGTCTAGAGCATTGGGCAGGTCAACCAGCCCAGAAAGATGAGCCATTGAGCCGCTTGTCAAGGCGCGGTCGCTGTAACCTCCTTCCAGAACGCTGATGAGTTTGCCCCCGGCGTAGCGGTCGCTGAATGCGCATGCATCTCGCGCAAAACGATAAAAGAAAGATGTGGGGACGCGACGGTTGTGTCGCGACATGGACGGCATCTCATGCTCCGACGCATCAAATCCACAACTAGTAGATGCTCAGGAAGCCGTGAGAAGGGACACACGGAAAAATGCTGACCTGATGAATACGAGCACATCTTGACCGGGCCCGCCCGTGCTATCGAGAAACTCTTCTGCTCTTCGTAGGATCTTGCTGTACTGTTCAGTGTACAGCCGATCCCAGTGTTCGGGCGATGTGTAGCTCTGCAGGTGAATATTCTCGATGTACTGTCCGTGCGAACCGTGAATGGACACGGAGGCTGCTTGCACGAGTTGAGCTTTGCCATCCTGAACCAAGTTAAAGGCACACGATTAAGACGGGGGAATAATATACACCTCACAAGGATACGACAGAATATCATGGATGGAACCTAAAGTCTAGTTGGAACTCGAAAAAAAAACAAGATCGGTAAATTTCACCGTAGTAAACTTGAGGACCTTTCTTTGAAGGTGGCGCGCCACCTTCGGCTTCAAGGGTCTGACGATAAGTTTCTTCGTTAATCTGCCACACGATCGACTGCGTTCCATTGCCTGGAAGTACATGTTGAACGGGCGAATTTATATGCTGGGGGAAGAGACACTTGCCATGGTGCAAATCGATATCAAAAATAACAACGCGGTTGACACCATGCTGGAGGTGCGCTGTTCAACGTAAGAATGCAATTTTGTCCGATCAGACAGGACCTTCACCGTGTGCAGCTCCGATAGCTACGTTGTTGACGAAACAGAATCCGGAAGGTGTGTCCTCGCCACAATGGTGTCCAGGAGGGCGGATGGCCACGAATGCCCGGTTGATAGGATGCACTGGGGCCCCCACAGCTTGGTTGGTGAACAAGGGCCGCGAGGATCCCGCAATCGCGTCGACAGCCTCGCAAACAGTGCCGACGGCACCCTGCATCGCGGCAATCGACTCTGGACAGACTGGATAGAAGGATGAGCGGCGTGTGTGCCCGCGGTAGTACACTACTCACGGTAAAGATCGCCTTGTGCAAGATCCGCAGGAATCTCGGATTCACCGTTGTCGGTTTTCTCTTCGGATTCTTTTGTCCAGCGGACGAGATTTTCCAGATACGTATCGCCGTCGACGTCACCATGTACATATTTAACTGCGGGGTGGCTCAAAATGTCGACCGAAGCGGAACTCTGCACAATGGAAACAGGAGAGTAGGCAGCAGTCGCAGAGTCTATGTTCAAACGCTCGAGCTGCGAGGCCAGGTCGTCAGGTTCCAGTGGCGTTCCTGGCACTTTAGATCTTGAGCTGGACTGTGCCGTTGCCTCTCCTTCAAGTCGGGAGATAGCAGCCGCCAAACCAATGGTAACAGCACGCAGCCGTTGGGGGCGCTCCACTATGGCAGATGTATCACGAGAGCGTATGTAGCGGTGGAGAAAGCACGCGTCTTGAAGAAAAATTACCGGCTTTGCAGCCGGTGGCACGGACGAGCCAGACGCGTCCGATTGTGTGTCCATCGCGTTGGATAGTTGGGAAGCAGACCGCGAGTGGCGTAAATACCTTTTAGGCGCGTTGTGGTTGTGGTTTCGGCAAGAGGTCGCACATCTCTGGATCGGATACACTGATCCAAACCCCCCCCTCCCCCAAATCGGGAATTGTGTGATGTCAGCATCACGTCGCCGTCGCGCCGACGCGCCTTGCTGTACCTCCCTCACTACGTTCACACTCTCATACCACCCACTGCGTATCTTCTGGGTACACTACTCTGTCTCAGATATGAGATCTCCTCTTTCTTCTCTGTCTTATATAAAACCTCTCGGCTTCGCTCAATTCCTTCGATGAGGGTTCAATGCATTGATTCTTGTCAATGCATGCGTTCTAAGGGTGTAACTACATTCTGTATCATGATAAATCTTGTATATTCAGAAAGGTTTCGGGCGGTGGTACCCAAAACAGTGAGCACCTGTGGTTCGGCAAACTCCGTGTGGGGCTTCCACGTGAGCTGATTTTTTTTTTTTTTTTTTTTTTTGACTCTGCATTTCTATACCGCAACAAGTACACTATCTACTAAGACGCGGTGCCCGGGGGCAATAAATAAAGAGGGGGTATGCGCGAGGACATCGTGCGGTGGTTTGTGTAGAATAGTTTTGGAATGGTGTGGTAAATGTGGAGCACTAGGTGCAGTAGCGGGGCGTTCGTCGGTGCTTAAAACCATAGACCATAGCGCATAGAGAGAAACCAATAAATAAAGGGTGTTTGTGGGGAGGGCCGTAAATGGGCGGGGGTATCTTGGGTGTGTGCCCGGGTGTTTTCTCCGTCAACTCGCGCATACGTGAGCTGATTAGTGTGCGAAAATAAGGTTCTTGGGTCCACCTTTGGAGGCTAGGTCACAAAAATCCCGGATCCGCCGTTTTCTGTCCGGACAGATTTTCCCCGGATTTCCCAATTCTTGTCCGGACCGGACCTAGCCTATCCCCAAATGCCAAAATTTTGGCCGGACACGGGGGTATAGCCTAATTTTAGCGGTTTTTCGCTTCCTCGTGTGTCGGTGTGCCTCAGAACTCGATATTTTCGCCCTCCCCCGCTCCTACGACAATAAAATAAGTAAATTTGCCCATGATCTACTCCCCATCCTCATCTACATCATCACCCGAGCCCTCTCCCGTGGCTGCCGCCCTTTTCCCGTGTTTGCAGAAGAGAACCATGGCCTCGTTGAATTTACCCAGGCCTCCATTCAGCTTCTTGAACCGATCCACATCCTCTTGCGCTAGCTCGAGGCCGGTGGGGAGAACCTTGGGAGACTTTGATAATAGGCAGCGAAAGTTGATGGAAGGGATGTGGGCAAATTGTTTCGTCTGTAGCATTGCTGTCGCCGTGGCAGCGTATTGGTGCTCGAAGACCCGTACCGAAACGTACGAAATTGCCGTAATAACCGTCCACGCCTGCGCAATTTTTCGGCTTAGAAGGTCAAGAACAGCGAGCATCAGGAAAACCGTAAATGGCTGTGAAGTACTATGCAGTACTGGGGACCACTTTTGGGAAGGGATGTACCTATGCTGCACTATGGAGTGCTATGCAAGTGCTGTACAGTGCTGCATATGCTTCATAGGTACATCTCGGCTACAGTTTTCCTGATGAGGGGCGGGACAGTTCTGTTCCTCAAAAGCGAGGTATTTGTTGTCGGCGCGTCTTTGGAAAACCAGATTTGACTCTGGCCCAAGACGAGCTCCGAGGAGTAGCGTGGTAGGTCCAGCTCTACGAATTTAATGACCGGCATGTTGGGCGGTGGAATCAGATCCACCGCATGCGCAGGAATTTCGAGTACAGCAATCTTTGCGGATATGACTTGGAACGGTACTAGTAGGTCGCCAGAGTATGTTTTCCCCATCCCAATCCAGTCCGCAGGGATGAAAGGGGGACAATCATCAATGTCCATGGGAGGATTTTTCAGGCGGCGGCAGGTACGAGGCGCTGTGGGCGAGCGTCGTGTAAAAAAAAACCGAATAATTTGTATTTGTATGGCTACCTCTCTGGCGAAGAACGCCCCAGGAACGGCCGCCAAAAGCGGAAAGCGACGAGCGAGGCTCGAACGCACGACCAAAAGTTGACCAACTAAGAAGCGACACTAACCTCTCCGGCCATCTTTCTGTCCGGACAGGGTGTAGCCTGCCGCTCGATCCTTGACTCTTGTCCGGACGGGGACCTAGCATTTTCATCTAAAACCCCCATTTTCTGTCCAGAAATGACCTAGCCTCCAACCCAAAATCGCCAAAATTTTGTCCGGACCCAGACCTAGCCTCCAAAGGAGGATATACAAGATGGAGTGCGCACATAGATTTGATGTCCGGCACATAGAGATGATTTGCGACACATTGCACAAACGCGACACATTCCCATTTTGGCTATGTGCTGCACTTGATTAGTCTCTCTTGACAGACTCCCTCGCTCGTTCCTCGTTCTGAAGTCTGTTAGTTACCGCGCCCTGATTGCCGTTAGGTCTCCTTATTATGTAACGATCACTTTAACACAACCAAACAACTCATTTATCCGGACGCGTCATCGCGCGTTTCACGCGTTTCACCGCTCCCTGAGGCTGCGCAACGAGCCTGCTACCACCCGATGAGCTTTCCCTTCGGCCACCTGAACCCAGCGGACTTTTACGGTACTCCGCGCCCTTCTACTCGTGCCCCGCGGCCTCCGAATCATTTCCCCACCCCTGGCGCTTCGAGCTCTCCCTTCCCCCCGAGTCGTCGCAGCCGCGACTTCGCACCAAGGGTAGAACTAAATGGCAGAAGATGCACGACATCCTGGGCACCATCACGAAGGATCTCGACGGTCTGGGAATATTCCTCGAGCTGCTGTTCTACAATCGGCCACACGGCGTAAAAGATGCCCGGACGAAGCGGCATAAATCAATGGTCTCCGCTTTCCTCGGGGGACAAAATACCGGCGCCCAGACTGTGAAAATGGGTCGCGTTATCGAGCTCATTTACAATCATCGCCAGAGCCAACCACCAACACACACCCCGGAACGCGAGCTCGCATTCTCATCGAAAATCCCGCACATCGACATTTCCTACGCACGTCCCAGCCTCTCGAGCTGGGCTTTGGTCCTCGTCGGCAAAGAGGCTCGCAGACAGATTGGAAACCTGACAGAAAACGACGCCACGGATCCTACGGATACTACACAAATCCGGGCCGCCACCAATGGGCGTGTCCCTAGAAATGCCCGTGCTTGGCCCCTCGACGTTGCCAGCTGGGAAAAGCTCATGAGAAACCTGAGCATTCCTTATGTGGCAAAAAAATACGAGACGCGCGGCCCCGTCCCCTGGTATCTGTCGGAGATGATGGCTGCTTCTACCAAGGGCGGGGTAATTGTGCGCCGGCAACGGCGACCCCACACTACCGTACCCATTTTGCCTTTTGTATTTAGCTCCATGCTGATCAAAATATATAGATCCAAGTCGGCGCGATCAGCAGCTTTGTTCTGTCAAGGAACCGATATGCGAGCGGCTACCTCGCGCTTCCCCTCGCCGTGTGGCAATTTGCCTGCAAATCCCACGTCGATGAAAAGCGAATCTTCAGCAGATTTGGTTTCACTGTCCATGATACGACGGCGCGGGCCTGTCTTAACTCTTTAACTGATACCAGCAGGCGGAATTGCGAGCTTCGGTTGCCGAGGGAGTCGCCATTGGGGAAATGCGATGGCAGTATGTTCTCGACAACGTCCAGGAGTGGTGTCGCCAGCGTGATATGCGCCTCGGCCGCCAGGACGTTCTTAAAGTCGGCTGTGCTGCGACGGCGTTATTGCTCGAGGATTGCGCTCCGGGAGCCTTCAATCTTCAAGATCACCTGGACCGCGTCATGAAACAGGAGCGCAAAGAAATGACGACAGAGTCGTTCTGCGAGGACATCGACTGGGACTACATTCACGAGCTTACGGCGCTGCACTGGGTGCGAATTTTGGTCACATTTATTCCCCAACTTGCATACCTTCGCGTGGAGGTTGCCGCCGCCTTCGACTCCCCTAGAATGACAAAACACCGACTCCGTCGTAACAGGCGGACAGTCGCCCAACCACTTATGACCAACGCGGAGAGGGAGACCGAGACGGCGGGTATGATGCGTGCAATGCTGGATTTTGAAGGCCAGATGGGTCTTGACGAGCAAGCAATGAAGGATCTCATGATTACTCCCCGCGGCGATGGCGCTTCAATTGCTGCAATGTGGCGGATCAAAAAGTATCTAGCCGCCCATCCAAACCACTACAAGGCCTTTCGCAACCGAGTTCCCCCTGGCCCCGAGATCTGGCACACGCGCTGGACTAAACTCAATGCGATTGCGAGCAATTGTTATGGCCCATCGACATCTACTGATCCATCGTCGCTTTCTAAGAGTGCGACGGCAGCTGGTGCGAAGCGCCCCACTGATTTGAAGAAAGTGGACTTCTTTCCCACTTCCCGCAGCATGACGCTGTTTTTTGAAGCTCGAGTCCTTGACTGTTGGCGGTTCGTACCTTCGCACTGTAGTCCTTCAAATTCTTACCCACCGTGTTCTTTAGAATTTTCTTTGGGGCCAACGATATCATCACGTACTTCCAAATCTGCACCTTCGAGAAGCCGGATCTTGAAACATTGTGGGCCGGCGCTCGAAAATTGGTACGCCGTTATGCATCGCAAGAGGCATACCATCAAGCGCTTTCCGGCGATTTCGCTGAGTCTGCGAGCGAAAAGATGAAAATTCCGAGTGGAACACCTTGGACTGCTCCAATCGATCTCAGCGCGCGGCCAGATCCGGCGGAGGTCGAGGCCGATCCGGAAGAAAACGTAGAGGGTGATGCTGGGGACACATTCGTCGAACCGGGAGAAGAGGCGCTGGAGGAAAATATTTCCGAGCAGGACGAGACTGAGCCAGGGAAGAAGAGACACACGAAGAAAAAGACGGCGGTGCACACTGAAGCCCCGGGTTTTTCCGGGGATCGATCCCTTGCAAACGAGGTCTTGTTTCTACAGGATATGGGCTGGTGGGTGATAGCAGCACATGCAGTACCCGACGGCGAAATCGGACGAGTTTGGGAGATTATGAAGGTTTGATTCAAACATATTTCCTGGAACAGACTGACATTTATTCCGTAGATTTGGACGCTGTGCTTCTCGGGATCATCGAACCGCAATTATGCGAACTACCTGCTCGAAGCCTACTGTTTACACCGCTACGAGTCGTCGAAGGACTTCTCTGATGCCATGCTCAACAACTGGCTCGTCAATCTGAGCGGGAAAAAATGGACCGAGTGCGACTTTTCTCAGGAAGGTTTCAACAAATGGTTGGAGGAAATGGTGGAGCACAAGGGAGGTGATTTTGACGACAATTTCTATCGCCACACACTCTCTCCAAATGTTCTTCACTTCCTTCGCATCAAGGAACAGATCCAAGAGGCTTTCGAGCTCAAGCATCGGAGCAAGACACACAGCGCACCTCACCTGCGAAACGAATTCCAGCAGCTGCTCCGGATGCACCGGGAGGACGAGCTTCATTTATTCCGACCTGGTCGCACGATGGGACATGCCGCTGTCAATTATTTCGAGCGTGGATATCAACACTTAGAGGACGGACGCATGGATCATTTCATCGAACAGAGCACGGCATACTCAGACATCATGATTGACGTCCTTCGACAATCGCCGGATGACCCCGAGCCCACGGCGTCTCGTACGGAGCAGGAGGAGCTGGACCGCCTCATTCAATACGCCATCGAGAACCCCGACATGTTCCCTGATGACAGTGATTCGGAAGAAGAAGACGACGGCGGCGATGATGAAACAGACAATGAGGGAGACATTGGGATCCACGGTCTGGAATATTCCGACGACGAGGAATTTGATGATGCGCCCGAAGGTCACCACGGACGTGCAACGGATGAGCTCGAGGCTGACTCACAGGATGATGAGGGGTTAAATTCGTCGGAGGGCGAGGAGGAAGATCTGGATCAAGATATCCCAATTGGTGACGAAGAGGAATATAGTACAGATGAAGAGTAAAATAAATTTATGGCTGCAGATGATTAAAGTATGTTGTTCTCGTCATTAGAACGCCGAGTGCGGGTACGCCTGGTATACCGGGGACCAAACGACTCGGTGACGGCAGAAGCACTCAATTGGGGTGCGCGTGCTGCCCGTGGACGTTTTGCGGGCGGGCCGCTTGCACTGGCTTGAGGCTCGGCGTCGTTGGTGCTGTCATCCAGTGCCATCCGACGCTTTTGAGGCCGGCTGGTGGCCGCTTGATCAGCCTCGTCTACCGCCATCGATGGGATGGCGCCAGTGTCGACTGCCTGTGACATTTCCTCGTCCGGCTCCGTCGGGGCCTCGCGTCTTGCCTGGGCTTTAACGCGACTGTCGGTGTTCTTCTTCTGTTGTGCTTCCTTGAATTCGGCCCCAAAAGTTGCTTGCAGACCCTGGAGAAGCGCGAGAAGTGCGGACCCGTGGCGGGCGTGGTGTTTCCACCTCGGAATATGTGCCGTCAGGATTTCGGCTGTGGAGATTGAAAGAAGGTTGTCGAGGAGGGAGGTTATAGCCGGGTTAGGTAAATACGACGATGCGGGGGTGTATCCATGTGACGCGCGATCTCGCTCCACCTTGTGAACACGCTCCTTGAAGAGTCGAAGTTCTGCCTCGGCTTTAACACGCATTGCCTTCGTCAATTTGCGTGTTTTTTTTGGCGCAGCAGGGTCGGAAGGTGGAAATGGAAGTGGAAGTGGAACCGTGACGGAAGCGAAAGTCTCGAGAGGTGCGGAGCCGATTGGAAGGGGAGATGGAGGAAAGAACAATGGCCCGACAAAGCGGGGTAGACAGTTACTGCATGGGAGGCGGCGCTGGGCCTCGATACAATCGAGAAGGGCGTCGTCTCCGCTGTTACCAAACATTTTGTTGAAGAACGCGATGAAGCACAGCTTGACCGTGAGCATGAGCGCCTTCTCGTTGTTCATCTTCGTCAAGCACTTGCTATTTTTTTTCGCTTTAGCTCGGCGTGCGGGATCTGTGAAAACGGTCAGTCTCAATATCGAGGAGAAAAAGAAATTAATTTGACCTTGCGCGAGATACTTCTCCGCTGATTTGAATGCCGCCGCCTGCACGAAAACCACAGCCCGACCATTCGATACCTGGTCTCGCCCCACGCGACCGGCTTGCTGAAGTGTTTGAGCGACGGTGGTCGGCACACCCAACATGATGCTATCAAGCAGGACCCGAATATTGAAGCCCTGGCCGAACGCGACAGTGGCCACGACGATCTGGCATTCGGGATCATCGCGGATCATCCTGACGGTCTCCTCGTTCTCGTCCGGCCAGCACATGGCATGATAAAGCCGGACACGTCTGAGTCGCAGGGGTCCGGGGGGGAGTAGCCGTAGGAGGTAAATGTAGACGCGCCAGCATAGCTCGATGGTCGCGCAATAGATGATGGACTTGCGATTGTCGTTTAGGTACTGCATGAGGTCGGGGAAATGGTCGCCTCCCAGACCGTGTGTCAGACGTGACAGGATAAATTGAACGTTAGGACGCTCATTCGAGCGCCGTACAAGGTGGAACATCTCCGTTTGAAGCCCGAGACTACGGCAGATGGATCGCGTTGGAGCTCCAGGCTGGAGGGTGGCGGTAAGAGCGAGGACTGCAGTGTGTGGAGGAAGACGGCCGCGGATAAATGACCCGATGTGGCGAAATGAAGGCCGGAACTCGTCGCCCCACTCGTCGATCAAGTGGGCCTCGTCGGTGCAGACGAAGGCGATGTTCTCGCGGAACAGCTCGGAATCCGTAATACGTTCCCACTGCTTTTCCATCAAGTGCTCCGGGTCAATGCAGATGATTGACCACTCGCATTCGGCAATTTCTTTCCCAAGATTACGGCCGCTCTTACGAGCTTCCGTAAGAGTCTCGCTGGTGTACGCCAGACCCTTTACACCGTGGCCAGCAAGCTCGGTAATCTGCATCATATATGAGAGGCAACATAAATTATTAATAATGAGTCTCTAACCATGTTCGCCGACAGGCCTTTGGTGGGAGAGATCACAATCGCGATAGGTTTCTTTTGATTGGAGAAGTGGGGGTAGGCGGCTGGATCCTCGGCCACGGCGAGAAGCACGATTACGGGAACGGTGAAAAGAGCCGACTTGCCATCGCCTGTCGCGGTAACACACAAGACGTCCTCGCCGTCGAGAATCCACGCGACAATGATGAGCTGCCAGCGGTAAAGGCCCTTCTTCCATCCGGGGATCTTTGCCTTGACAATACGTTGGATGGTTGCGTATCCGAGGGGAGTCTGCCAGCGCCGTCCTCGGGAGGGAGCCATGAGAGGAGGACGTGCGGGGAACGCGTGTCGAGGTGCGCGTCAACAAAAAGGGCGCGTCGACGCGGTTACACGTGCCCTCTGATGTGATTGGCGACACCCACCACCACTCGATCACCAGCATCAGCCACCGAATCTCTCCCTCGTCGGAAGAAAAACCTGCAGAGGACATTAGAATGGGAAACAAGAGCTCGCTATATGCAGGGACACAGAATTCGAAGCACAAGCTTACTTTCATTGGTGGCGGACATGAGAGAAACGACAGAATAATTGCATATGGGGGTTTTTGGATCATCCAAATAATGTAAGATCTTACTATACGCGTCAATAACTATGAAAGTCGCGTCTTGTCAAAAGGTACGCGTCGTTCAATGAGCTTGAGCAGTTCGGTGAAGCCTGCACGTGCCTTCCCAAAACGGAAGCTTACATAATAAGGAGACCTAATGGTAATCAGGGCGCGGTAACTAACAGACTAGCACTTGATGTAAGATCGGATCACCGTAGCACGTGCCAACGGGCGAAAAAAATGTCCCTCATCCTCGTACCACCACCACACCAGCCCCCTACGTGACGCGCAGCTACTGACCTCACAGGTGATCCCCTCGTGTGCACCGCACACTGCAAGCATTCACGCTGCGCCAGGAGGACTCTCCCTAGAATGCCGCATGGGTTTGCTGTGAGTGTGCGTAGAAGGTGCGCCGGCTGTGCGGCCGACGGGCGCCTTCATAGCAATGCAGCAGCACAAGGGGAAGACACAGCAGCAGGTACACACCAACCCCACCCCCCCGCTTCGCCTGCTGACTCCATTTTTTCAGCTTCCTCCAACTGTGCACACGCCGCGCGAACGAGGAGCTGCCTGCGTATCGGGACGGGTGGATGCGGTGCGCTCAGGTGCGTCCCAAGTCCCCGATGTATGCGCAGAGGTGAACCGGTACGTGCCTGATCTTCTGTCCCCCCTTCCTCACTCCCGCCCGCACCACTTCCTCCTCGAACGAGTGTTCGCTGAACCACGTTGCATGGTGTGCAGATACAGCTTCCTACATTGCTGTGAGGTGGGGGGGGGGGGGGGGGGGGGGGGCGCGTGAACTGCGAGTGCCGCACAGTGCGTCATGGCGTGCCGCGTTCCACGTACTTGCACGCCGCGGAACAGGACAAGCACTGAGTCTGAGTTGTCGCATCAGAGGGCGGCGCAGACGTGGTGCGAGCGGGTAGCGACTGCGGCCCTGGCCCGCAGAGAGCTCCCATGACCACGCCTTCACTCACTCGGCGTGGTCAGGTGCTGCCGCCGCCGAGGAAGCCGCCCCGACAACATGAGGGCCCTATAGCTACTAGTGCGGTGCTTATACTGTATCATTCACTGAAATTATATTGTTACTTGAATGATTACTCCCTGTATCTTACACTTGAAAAAAATTGCGACTCCTGCGCCGGCTAAGGCGCAGACTTAAGGGAGATGCTGAATTATAATTAGACGGTGGGCACGTCGGATGTGTCGCACTCCAGTTGAAGTGCGGCACATAGCTACAACCGGAATGTGTCGCAGATCATCTCTATGTGCCGCACATCAAATCTATGTGCACACTCCATCTCGTCTATCCCGCCTCCAAAGGTATAATCAGGAGTCCTGGTTTCGGAGACAGTCGTGTTTGTTGAAGGTTGTGTTCAAGTCACGGTTGCAAGTGGCAAGAGTTCAAACTCCGATCCCTCCTTTGGATCTTTCCAATTGCCCATTCATGCATGTCATTCTAGACCCTTTTGACGATTCCTTCAGAATCCTACCCTGGAACTCAGAGGCCACGTACCTTCTAGAAATCGGAAATCCTAAGGGCGGAGGAGTCTGCTTCGCTGTCCAGGTAGTCAGTGGCACTCAGTGGCACATCGATCTGAGTCCGAGTAACCGAGTCCGAGTAACCGAGTCATGATTCCACTCGACACTTGACTCGACGCCACAAATGCTAGCTACGTTATGTAACCAACTGAGAATAATTCGGACCTTCAACCATACTATCCAAGGCTCTACAGGGACTGTAGCCTGTCGAGTAATATCGCCCACTCTACGACAGTAACTCCCATCCTCAACACCTCTTCCCGGATCTCGCCATTCCTCGTTTCATCGGACAGTCTCGCAACAGCCCTCAAATGCTCCACTCCCGTTATTCCTACTCGCTGAAGAATCGGTGCAATGTGCATCAACGAGGGTTCGCACGATAGGAGTACATGTTCCAAGGTAGAGGTGGGTGCCACGGTGTGAATGCTACTGATTGTGGAGCCTGATGTCGATCTCGTCGCATGAAAGGGTTTTAGAGATGCAGAATCTTGTATTGTGTTCGACGTCTCTGGAGGTGTATTCTTGGTGGCTAATGCGCCACTCCCATGAGGTGTCGACGTTCGTGGTACGGACGAATGCAGAATTCTGCCTTTTTCGCTGGATAGATCAACCCTATGCGCATCAGTGGAAGACTGGCCCCGAGCAGGTGTCATTTTTTCGGAAAGACTCGGCTATTATGGCCCTGGTCAGAATAAAAAAATGTTCAAGACTCGAAGGCCTCACCCGTAGTTCTTTACGATCCTCGGGCGAGCCTTCCTTCATTTTATCTCTCCGCCGCGCACTACTTGAACTTGAATCCGTCCCTGAAACCTGCCTCACTTCAGGCGATATCGGTTCAGGCACGGACACGTCTACTTCGAGGTACTCGAGTTGCAGACAATCCTCCGCGCTCACATAGTACACGCTCATCCGATTCCCTTCCTTGTTGTCTGGGTCCAGGATGGCTTGCTCTCGCCACGTCGAAATGGACACCGTCCGCTCAGGGCCTTCCTCTAAAACCTGGTGGTTGACGATTTCATAGTCTTGTCCTGCCGGAGGTTCAATCCATCTGATACCTTCGGTCAAACATGTCAGATATCTTGCTAGAATCGAGGCTCACCCGTTGAGATCACCCCTCTTAATTCTGTCCTTCGCCCTCATCCTTTTCTGGCTTCGTCCTGGTGCCGCAATTCCGCCAGAATCAGGCTCGGATTGCTTCTTTTCTCTGCGGCTTTTCAACTTGTCGGCGATGTATACTGGATCGTCAACGCTGGTTTTATTCTTTCGTCGTCGCGCCTCGGTGAAGCCACCCACCGCGGGTGTTGTCGTGAGAGTCGCTGCCTCCAGATAATCAAACATACCAGAGGCCGTTGGCGCTGCTGTCGTCACCCGCGTGGTTCTAGACCATCTCTGTGTGAACACGTCGAAGTCGTCGCGCAGAGGCGGGGATGTCAGTGGGGTCTCCGGCCGCAATTGCATCGCTTCCGGCTGTCCGTTGCGGTTCGGTACGAGATGAGACTGGCTAGACTCTGCGCGCGCTATCCAAAGAATAATAATCTGCCTCATCATGCCGTCCAGACCATCGAAAGGGCATACCTCCATTCATTGTTCCAAATATGGCCAGATGTTGATACCTTTCGTAATTGTAGGCCGATGCTAGTGGGAAAAGCCTGGTTTACACGGCACGGTCAGTGCGATGAAAGTTCACCTCGAGCTGCGCTGTTCCCTCATTGGAGTGAAGCCTATGTAAAGGTCCAAGCACACGAGGTGATAGCATGTTTTGATGAGGTCACCGTCAACACGTGTGTCTGCAGAGCGTCAACATAACAATTGGCCGGGGACTCGGCGTTTCGCGTCCTTCTGTCCGCTTTTCTGTCCTTATCACTTTCCATCTCAAGCCGCTACACCCCGAAATTCTTAAGCCCTGCATGTAGCACGGTACAAAGCGAACACGGTGCTACTTGAATTAGATTAGGATCTTTGTATGCACGAAGAGCATATAGGCTTTGGAACTTGGAAGGTGGGCGAGTCCTTGCTGGCGCCCACAAACGTACGTGGTGTATCACATGGCTGACCAACCACTTGGACCTTCACACCCCGGTAACTCCGTGCTGCACCTGATCAGTGGGGTCTCCATCTCTTGTTTCTTGCTGACATGTGACGGCATAAATTGTTGATATATTAGACTGTTAGTTATAAGTAGACAAATTGAATCACTGTTGTGGCGTGTGTTGGTGAGCGCGCGGTCGCGCACTGGTCACGTGAAAGGGGCCAAACGAACACATGTAGCCAAATTCAAACTCCGACATATGTATGGTCAAATTGAATTCCGGACGATCCATGCGCCATTGCACAAAGAGGTTCTATTTGGGATAAATCTATTTAACAACCCCTTGTTGGCAACAACGGGGTTGTTGTTTATTTAACAACCCCCCCACGTGGTAAAATAAGTTTGTCACGAGTCACAAATCTTCGCTTTGACCGCGCGCGTATCAAGACATCTGCCGCTAACTTTTACTGATACAATTATTTTTCCTATATCTCAGGCCAAAAGTAATTCATGAGTGTATCCTGGCGAGATTTCAGAGGTTTAAATGATCTCTACCAATTTTTTCCCAGCCAACTGTTGGATTTTGGGCCTAACATGCCTCTATCATAGGTATAGTTAACAAAATTAAAGTAGGAATGACTCGTTGAGTGCATAGTATATTGAGTAAGTTTTGGGATAATTTTCAACGTGCCTAGTGTCTCCTAGACACTGGACGCTACAACTCGATGCTCGTACCTCACATGCTGTATAAGTCCGCAAAAATTCTACTTGAATGCAGTCAGAAGCTCTGTTCAAGCGCGAGAGGTATTTAGCAAGTACACAAGTAAGCGAGCAACGACTTTGTGACAAATTTATAAATAGCTTTTCTCCAAGTTGAGTGGAATAGGTGAGGATACAGATCGAGGTCTTGGGAGATTTGCCATCACCGTCCAGCCGAGTGTCAGGTGATTTACTTCCTCTTTGTTTCTGCCCGCCATAGCTGCAGATGAGCACGCCGTTCGCAACAGACCTTTTCTCAGCAATCCTACCCAACTGCTCAGCTTGCATATATCCAGTTTTCTCCAAGTCTTCTGTACCTGTCCATGGCATATCAGCATCTTGGGCTCAACTTCAGGCCGACCTCGTCTTTCCCTGCAAACGCTGCGAGCGACGGTTCAAGTAGCACAGTTTCTTCTCCCACCCTCCCATATGTCCCTCAAGTTACCACATTTATGTTGCCATGTAGTATTCCAAGTCAATATTCATTGCTGCCTTGAATCTCTGTCATGTCCGCGAGAACGGCGAAATATTGTCGGGCAGTCCCACTCGCCCAGCGGCGTGTCCTTGCTCCGTGTTCCTGTTCTGAGCTGATGCTCAGTCCGTGCCCAACCTTCTAGTCGTTCTCAGAGCATGTGGAGCACCGAAAGAGGCTGGATGTATGAGAAATGATCATTTTGACACATAAAATAGCTTCCTGTGAGAGAACGAACGAAAAAATTTAAAATCAGCCAAATAGAACTTGTTTCTCAGGTTTATTTACATAGTAACGATGCTTTAAATCATATTTCTACCATGTCTGTGGCGCATAAAAGTTTAGTTGGGAACCACATAACCTAAGTAATTGTGAATCGATGAGCTTTTCACACACGGGGATTGTTGTAAACACTTTAATTGGGTACTATACATGTTTCATGAGTCACTTTGTTCCATTTGCACCCACTCATAGCCCTTGCAAGAACAAAAGTAGCAGAGATAGGGGCGGGCTTCCTAAATCCGGCAATATCTCATGCGGATCGATTAACCGCGGCCCATCACGGATTTCCGGCAGAGTTGCCAATGACAAATAGCTGGGCGTGCGTGAAGGTCCTCCGTTTTCTTCCGGTTCCTTAAAGGCCTTTCCCCCTCCTCGTATCCTTCTCCACTTTTGCTGCCGTTCTACAATGTCGACCGACTCCAAGGCTGACGGAGACCGCGAAGAGGGCTCTTCTATCGACAAGGACGAACTGCAGCTGGTAAACACCATTTAGGACGGGCTGGGAGGGACCTACGCGTTTGTGCGGCTGTATATCACCGGTAACGTCTTTTCTCGTGGCAAACTGGATGGCTGCGGGTATCCTCGCTGCATTTCTCTCATCTCTCTCTTCTCGCTGGTCGCAAGACCGTGCTTGATGGGAGAGATCGGGAAAATCAGCGAGGATTGAGATAATACCGCTCGAACCTGATCAGCGCTCATACCTGCGTAGGGAAGCCCCCAGTGTCGATGCCACTTATTTTGCTCCCACAGGGAGCTCCGCAGAGACACTGACCATTCTATTTTGCAGCAACAATTGGGCTATAAACAGGTGCGTAGCTTCTTCATCAGCCTGGTGTATTTGATAAGCGCTCTTCAAGCAACTCCATCGCACCTGGAACCTTATCGAAAGTTTTGCGGCTAGCTTTTGTGCGCTCAACTTCATAGGCGGTGTTAGGTTTGTCGTCTTGCAAGTTTGCCCACCCATTTTGACCTCTATTCAGATCCGCTTTCTTTCTCGGACTTCTTGCAGGCGGACCTGCGGCAATATGGTACACTCTGCCCCGCGATTTCTCTCGTTGCTCTGTGTACTAATCAACGCAGGTCGTCGTACATTATTACCATCGTCTTCATGCTCATCACCGCTGCGGTGCTCGCCGAAATATGCTCTGCGCTCCCTCTCAGCGGATCCATCTACATATGGGCTGCTGAGAGTGCCGGCCCCAAATACGCTCGCTTCTTCGGCTTCATCGTCGCCTGGTGGTCATGCACGGCCTGGATGACCTTTGCTGCCGGAAACTGTCAGGTCAGCCGGGCCTTGCTCGAATCATGTTCCGATTGCTGACTACGAGCTCAGACCACCGCGAATTACGTCGTCTCGCAGCTTGCCGTGTGGGAGATCGACTTTCCCGGAGGGATCACAAACGATAATGTGAAGTGGCGTGCACTCATCTGGGCGATCTCGGAGGCGTTGCTCGTCCTTTCGGTGGCCATCAACTACCTTCCCCCGCGAATGTACTCTGCCATATTCAGGTTCTCGGTCGCTCTGATTATGCTCGACTTCTTCCTCTGCGTCATCTGGCTTCCGATCGGCGTGTCAAAGACATATGGGTTCCGGAGCGCCAAGGATGTCTTTACCATGACTTGTACGTTGTATCGCTTCCGACTATGGGGTGTAATGCTTATGATGATTCGCAGACAATGGGACCGGCGCTCCCGCCGGCTGGAATTGGATTCTATCCTTGTAAATTTTAACCGTTTCACGCAACGCTACTGCTCATTGTGTGCAAGCCTTTTCACCGCTGGAACGATGACTGGATTTGACGCATCTGGCCACATCGCGGAAGAAACCAAAAATGCTAGGTAAGCGTCGGCTCCATATGTAACTCGAGACATCGCTCAGATTCTTACAGCGTCGTCGCCGGCAAGGGAATTCTGACCAGCGCCGTAGCAACTGGCGTTTTGGGCTTCGTCACGCCATCCTCTTCTTGTTCTGCACTCCGGACCTCGACACCCTGTTCGCGCTAGAGGCACCTCAGCCCTTCGTGCAAATCTATGCCTTGGCACTGGGCAAGGGCGGGAGCATATTCATGACCGTCATCGCCGTCATCGGCCTTATGCTCGTGCGTCCATTCCCGCTTCCCTGTTGCTCCCAGCTCACATGACGCTACGTAGAACACAAGCATCGCCATCGTCGCTGCGTCCCGCCTTGTCTTCGCGGTCGCGCGCGACGGCGTCCTGCCCCTCTCGAGCTGGATCAGCAAGGTCACCACCGACGGCCAGCCGAGAAACGCCGTGACCGTCATCTTCATCTTCGCTGCGGCGCTCTTGTGCACGATCCTCCCCAGTCAGGTTGCCTTCACGAGCCTGGTCAGCGCGGGCGGCGTGCCGACCATCGCGGCGTACGGCCTCATCGCGCTGCTGCGGCTCACGATGACGCCGAATGACTTCCAGTCGTCGCATTTCCGCTTGGGTGCCTTTGCCAAACCATTCTATGCGGGTGCGGTGTTCTTCAATGCCATAGTATTTGCGGTGCGCGCCTTTCAACCTCACTCTCTCGCTCGAGCTCACACATCCCGCCAGGCCATGATTTCGCCCTTTTTCTTCCCTGTTACGGGGGACACCTTCAATTTTGTGAGCTGGATTCCTCCGTGCCGTTTGGCGGGCTGACTGATACTATGTTGCGCAGGCTTGCGTGATCTTCGGCGCTGTGACAGTGTTTGGAATCGCCAGCTGGTACTTGACCCCGGAGGACAAATGGCTGCGCAGGGAGTTGGTACTGAAGGCGTTGCACACCGCCGATGAACCTGAGAGTACTGAGTAGAATCGAGCGCCGAAAAGGCATAAACGACTTGAAGTGACTTGATTTACTCGATTTAGAACACTTGATGATTATGTTATCCTTTTTCTGTGTTTTTCGTCTCATACTGTTTGCTATACACGTAGTATTCTGGCTGGGATTTCCGAGCACTGTGATTAGTGGACGAGCAACAGACAATGGGCCACTGGACGCTCCTGCATCTGGTCATCTCCTTGAATGTCTCGGTTCGCCAGCTGCAGGAGCAGGCATGTCTCGCGCATACCGCGTGCGACCGCACCAATCAACAGCTTCCACAGTACTAGCCTTAGTGCTTACTATCCCTCCGCGTCGTCTTTACTTTGCGAGACTATCCGCTCCCACATTTGTAAATTCAAATTCAACGTCCTTGACGACGTCGACCTGGCCAGCTGGCTTGAAAGATTCAAAGCTCGTGGGCGGGTGGTGTTCTCCCGACGGCATGGCCAAGATTAGTGGACGCGCGGAATGCCGGCAGCGCATGCCTCGCACGTATCATATTGAGATCGTCTACTTGCTAGCCCATTCGACGGCTGCCGGTGCGAAACCGTGGAGCGGCAATTCCCATTATATCCCTCTACGAATAGGTCTCCGAACGGGAAACGGAACTGCCGAGCCTCTCTGCTCACCTGACAATGACGGGATCCAGCGCCGTCAGATGTAGGCCAGGAATCGCAGCGCGTGAGGACTTCCATTCTCATTCAGTGCTATTCTAGTTGATCACGGGACGGGATGCCCTCTCGGCAACTGGGAAAAGAAGCACCCAACGACGTATTGTTATAAGGACTCGCACGCCGCAGCACTCCTCTTCTCGTCGTTACCCAAGTCGCGATTCCACCATGTCAAAGGAAAACGAGAAGGTGGATACCGCCGTCGTTGAACACGAAGAACACGCCAAACGCTCTCCTTCCGAGACTTTCGATGCGCCCCCCGAACTCGGATCCCCAGACGGTTACTCGCAGAGCGCAGGCTAGTCCGTAAGCTGGACACCAGGCTGCTTCCCACAATCTTCTTGATATTCATAATGAATTACATCGATGTGTGTGAAAAGTTTATATTCCGAACCGGCGCTAATGCGACCTAGAGAAACGGAATCACCACGGCTCGATTGAAAGGGTTGGAGCAGGATCTAGGGCTGTCGGGTACCCTCAGGTTACTTAGACTCTCAGACCCCCGATTTACCGGTTGATTTCTAGACCTCCAATACTCCGTGACACTCTCGATCCTATTCGCCTCCTACTGCCCCGCTCAAATACCCTCAAATATGGTCTCTTACCTCATCCATTGCCCTTAAATCATCGTCTGACGCTGAATTAGATTCTGAATCGCATCAAAAGGTACCATTGTATCATTTATCCCTCGCGCAAGTATTCAATATCCCAGACCCTCGTTGTACATCGGAGGCTGCGTTGTAGCGTGGGGTCTTACAAGTGCATTGACTGGCGTGAGTATCAGCCGGGCACAAAATCTACTTCGAAGTGAATGCAGCCCAGGTCACGAAAAACTACGCCGGAATTTTGGCTTGTCGGTTCTTCATTGGATTGCCTGAGGTACGCCGTATCGAAGCCCTGGACGAAACTCTTTCTCATCTCATCAAATCTTTGTCAGGCTGCTTTTTATCCCGGCGGTACGATATCTCAACTTCGTTTGAATTTATGAATCTGATGACAGTCCATGCAGCCATATATCTCTTATCACGGTGGTACACTAAGAAAGTAATGCAAACTATCTCCGATATTACATCCCTGTTCCCCTGATCCTGTACTCGAAATTAGGAATTGGCACTTCGATCGGCAATATTATACACTGGACTCCTCCTGTCCAATGCATTCGGTGCTGTAAGATCCCAGACTCTCCCTAGACTGAACTTATCGTTCTTATGTTTACTGTCCACAGTTGATCGCTGCGGGAATCCTAGCCCACATGGAAGGAAAGCGAGGAATTCGCGCCTGGCGATGGTACCTACCTATAATACTTGAGATTCCAGACTCTCTTACACGGTTTTACCTTTCAGGCTGTTTTTCATAGAGGTGTGAAAATATCACCGTCCACACAGATTTCGAACCTATTTCATTAAACAGGGATCTATCACAATAACCATCGGGTTTCTCAGCATGTTCGTATTTCAAATGTTCAACCATATCATACTAACTGCACGATATTCAGGTGGCCCTCCCCGATTATGTATGATTAACTCTCCCCCCTGCACGTATTTTACCCCTCATGCGTACAACGCAGCCCGGAACACACGCTGGATCGTTGGTGACGAACGACGTCTAGCACAGGCCCGCCTTGCAGAGGATGCAGGCGAAGCAGACCAGGACAACGCCGTAGACACGTAAGTTCATTTCCATGCTTCCTGCTCGCATACAAAAGTATACTGATTCTGCGAAGCCCCATCGCTGGTCTCAAAATGGCGATCACGGATCCTCTTGTCCTGACGTTCGCGCTCATGTGTACCTCTCAACTATTGGGACTGAGCTTCATCAATTTCTTCCCGACGTCTGTGACACAGTCGTTCACACCAATTCCTGTCCTCTGACAGCTTGGTTGACAGGCTCACTCAGACTCTGGGGTTTTCGACTACGATTAGTTTGTTACTCGCAGCGTATGTGTTCATTTATTCCGTATCGCGAGTTCTCACAGGTGCTCACAGACCTCCGTGGGTTATTGCTGGAGTAATCTGCTGCCTGAACGCGTGGCACGCAGGTTTGTGCATGCAGTGGAACATATATCTCGTCAACTGAGACTTTTTAGACAAAACAGGAGAACGATTTTTCCACATTGCTAGCTGGTGGTGGGGCGTCATCCTCGGCTTCATTATCAGTCTCTGCACAATGTCCGTCGGCGGACGATATGTGTCGATGTTCCTGATGTCATTCGGCTACGTAGGTGAGTAAAGAAAAGAAAAGAACTCTTTTGGTTGACATTCGGACCGTGATTCAGGATTTGCAATGACTCTCGTGTGGGTATCCAATGCCGTTCCCCGGCCGCCTGCGTAATAATTTCCCTTGTCGAGCTAATCTTCTCGTCTAATTTTGACTCCAATAGCAAACGTGCGGCAGCTATCGGCATCGTCAACGGCTGTGGAAATCTAGGCAACCTGTACGTGCCCCATCATTGTCTTGCGGAGACGAAGTTATTGACAGTCGACACTGGCAGTATGGGATCCTATACCTGGAAAGCAGAATGGGGCCCTCAGTACCATCAATCCATGATCGTCTCGCTTTGTGCCCTTGTTTTCGCCTCGCTGCTGTCGCTTGGTACGTTTGTGTTGCATTTCTCATTTTTTTTTTGGTGACTGTGGAGGGCGTCCAGGAATACGCCAACACCTTTTGCGTAAAAACAAACAGCTGGATGAAGACGAGAGGACTGCGCTAGAGGGTGCAAACGAAAGTCGCGTGAAAGAGGCAGCGATTCTCGAAGGAATCAGCTTCGAGCAGGCGATGGAGAGGAGGAAGGGGTTCCGATACTTGTACTGACGAACTCTACATATATTGTACTTTATGATAGCTAAGTTGAAGCTGACGTGCGTGTTTCATACGCGAAAGTTGCGATACCAGACAAGTAGGATCAATGGTTATGATGAAACTCACCCGTTCAGCGTTCAACGTTTATAAAGGTCGCCAAAATATTTCTTTCACTGTTTTCACGTGTTTCGCCGAGTTCATGGAGAAGCCCAAGGAAAAGCTAACGGCTAGGCACTGGCATGTAAATATGCGGTACGTATGGATCTTACTCTACGTATTTCAAAGTCGGGTTCACCTCTGATTTGGACGGTCCGGTGGCCAACTCCGGGCGGCCATTCAACGCGAAAAATATCGTGTCCTCCCTGAGCACTGCGAGCAGAAATAACATTTTATTACATGCATAGCAATTGATTGATAGTGTCTTTGTTTGTGGGGGAGAATCGAAAACTATCCATCTTTTATATAGGAAGTTCAAGAGGGTTTTTTCGAAGTTTTCAAAGTTCTGGTCAAGTCCGAGCCTCTGAAATGGCGGGGAAAATTCCCTTCAGCCAAGGTGGCGACGAGGGGGCCCAGCCGGCTACGCATCAAATGAGTTCTGCGAGTGATCTGTGTACAGATCATCTGTTTATGCGTGGCCAGATCCGCCCTCAACATGTTCACCACAGGCTGTCTTCAACTTCAAGTTCGAGATTATTCGATGATCATGTTAAGGTACGGTTAGGGTCTTCTTCTTCAAGTCAGGGTCAGCTCATACGGACGACACCAAAATGGTTTAATTTCGGAGAAGGCGGGTAGGTGTATGCAAACGTTAGCAATCGACGTCTACATGAACGTGAGCACCGGTATGCATGCTATGAATTCTTGAGTGTCATATCTGGTTCTTCGGCTCTGTGGACACGCTCGAAGGAGAGCAATGTCCAGAATGGGCCGACAAGAAAGTTGTGGCTCAAGCGAAGACGGGCTTTCAAAGATGGTCCCGAGGGTGGCACAGCTCGTTGAAAAGGACCAGAAGAGATTTTCGTCGGTGTACAAGCTCATGTTCTGCCGGGTTGGCAACTGAATCGCGATTGGAATAAAAATCGTATGAAGTGGGAGGTGGATTGACGTGATGATTCCGAAGTCCTGACTCGTGCGCGGCTTCTTCAATTCGATGGTCCGAACCATGGAATAGAAAACGTCGTCGGGAGTTTGTCAAACACGAAACTTTTCTGGGCAGCAAGGTGGTTTCAATTGGCGTAAAGATATATTCGTTCCGAGTCTTTGTCCTTGAAAATGCGGACGAAAGCTCTGGCGGGATGGCGAAGATGTCTTAAGTTTAGTCGCGAACATTGCTCGGTTGAATTTGGCGGCTGGCCTTGAATAGCTTGTCCTTTATCAATAGATAAGTAAAGTACATATGTTGGAACGAAAGTCGATGCACTTGGTTCGGATAATGATCGGCTGCGTAGGAGGCCGAAGAGCTCGAATCGAACTGGGGGAGAATGATAGCTCATCGTGGCCAGCTCGAGACGGTTACAGACGTTTGCATAAAAACGCGCAGTCGTGATTAACGATTTCAGCGCCGTGTTTGTTTGTGTTAAAATCACCCAAACTTTGATGGAAGGCTTCATGAAAATCAATCACTAGATTGCTTCCCTGGCCCTTAGATGATTCCCAGCATGTATGGTTTGGACGTTTGAAAATTTCCTATTGTGATTCAGGTGCATTTGAGCCGCAAATTGACGGGGAAGATAATATTGGAATGATGTTACTGGTCACAACCAAGACTTCCATCAACATTTTAACACGAACAAACATGGCCCAGTGACTGCACGTTTTTATGCGTAGAATTTGGAACACCTGTTTCTTCAAGTCTTGACAGTTCCTTCTCGAGCGGGTGACCCTGCGATTCGAATTCCGATTCGAATTCAGTTGGCCTACGGTGAAAGCGAAGGGAGGAATTCTGATGTGAGAGTTCAGAAAGCTTGCACTTAGGACTCCCAAAGTAAGCGCTGCAGAGGCACCTTATCTCTGAAAAGCGCACAATCTCGGACACTGTAGACGGTAACAGTCTACAGAGCACCCTCTAATCAAACGAGATGAGGCCGTTCGGCCGAAGTTCCTGCGGCCCAGAGTTAGGGGATCTTGACCTAATTCGAGATACGGTGTGTACGTGGGTCAGTTGGAAGGACCAATTGACGCAAGTGTGCCACATACTATGATGGTACAGCAAACAACCTGTCACTCCAGGTCTCTGGGAACGGTGAAAGCGTGGCGCCGTGGAGAGATTTGGTTTGAGGGCATAGCTTTCAGTGGAGCATGTGTCTGTCGATGGGGCTTATCCTGAGCCTGCGAAGGGGTTCCCAACCAGCCTTGTAAACGGGAAAAGAGCAGGAGGAACTGTAGCTAGGAGCCCTCAGAGCGCTGCCAGCGTCTGGATGGGGAGATCTTTGGAGCAAGTGGCATCAGAAACCAAACAGAAACGTCGTGGCTTGGACCACACCTTTGGGTACTATTTCACGACGCTCGACCGATGTCTCCCGAACCTTCCTGGAGGACAACGACCGCCCCCACCAACTACCAAACCCCGAAAAGTGTCCATACCTTCCAGCGTCTTTGCCCCCACGCGGTGTCTTCTGACCGAAGATACATCTTATCTGACGTCCCCGTGATGTTCTGTCCATTCTAGAGCTCTAATCCAGGAATAAAAAAAATCAATGGTGAGTTTCGGGGTCTCGTCAGTACGTCACTGCAGCTGATGCGGAGGGAGATAAAAGGCGGTCCATTTGTCTACTATAACTCATTGCTCCTATAGTCCCTATCTCCCGGGAGCTGTAGGCAGCTGCTTGTTGGGTTTTAATTCTCATACCATAGTTCTGACTTTGCTGTACGCCTGCCGATTCAACAGGCCACCACAAAGCCAGATTACTATGGGAATGAAATTGGAGCCCTACTGGTGCTGCTCACCTTCGGGACTGGGACTGGGCAACAACGGAGTATACGACGCTCTCGCTTGTGTATTCTAAGGAGTCTCTGGGTGCTGTGAATCCCTCGCGCCCTCCTTCTGTTGGGATGCTCCATGACGCCTAGCACTTCATAACGGAGAGATACCTGCCATTGGGCACTTCTAGACGCTATTTTCCTATTTGTTGTAGGCAGTTCCGAGTGCGGTGAGCTCCCCCGAGGATGCTCGAAAGCTGAAACTCCTTCACTCCAGGACCGAGACGTGCTTGGGATTGGCTGTCTTCGTGGGTTATGTATCGGAGGTATTAGTATCTTGGCCTGTCGAGGAGTCGCCAGACCGTCTACTGTTGCGCGCGGCGGTGTCAGAACGTCGCCAGATACCAAATGGAAGCCAGACTTGTCGTCGTTTCGCTGTGATTCATCTTGGGCTTCGGGACATCTATCTGAGAGTTTGGGACGTCGAAAGCCACTTGAGGATACCATACGCCGCGTCAACGAAAGCAGCGCGGAGAGCTAGCGGGTGTTTTTCCCGTTGTAGGGCGCCGGAGGAGTTATTTATCATTGGATCCAAACTTTGATGGCTACGTATCTCTTCTTTGGCTTCGACGCTGGAGCTTCCATCCCGCGGTTCTCGGCGCGGGAGACCTCACAAAAATCCACCCAGAATACCCCTTACGTCGCCAAGCATAAGGGGACTTCAAGGATACATCCGCAGCCGTGGTTGCCTCCCGATCTTCCCCCATAATTTTCATGGCATGATCAGCGTCGTCTCGAGAACAAATACATCTCCGAAGTTGGGCAATTACATGGTACCCTTGTCCTCGACATGTTCTGACCTATTTCTCCACTAATAGATCCCGAAAGGGACAGACAGATATCTATCTACTGAGTCTCCCGTTCAAACGTTCTATATCCTCAGGGACTCGACCGACGAGCTTCAAACGTTAAAGAAATTGGCCACAAACTCCGACCCTTTCTCTGTCGTCGGACTCCAAACTTATGTGACTGCGGTTTTTCATAATTGTTATATTATCTGGGTCAGGGTGCTATGAGTGGTATGTCCTGATGCTCTGTCCCGCCGCTACTACCCGATACCTGAGAATCTATAACTTTTGGAGTTAGAATTGAATTCACGTTTTTACTGTGACATCGGAATGACGTAGGGATTACTAGACATTCGCAATTGCATTCATACTTTGACCTCTGGACCTATCTGCCGATGCTGAAAGTCAAGTTTTCCTGATTTTGTTTCCGTGCGCAGATCTCCAAGTTCGGTAACAACACTCGGACTTGAAGCTTCTTAAGGCCGTTCTTAAGTAGGCTTGGATTTACGAGTACAGCTTAGTACGAAGTGTCTCGGAGTTTAAAACATTTGATGGCATGTCCCTCGGGCCTCTCAAATTCTCTATTCGCGCCGTACTTTTTGCAGGCACATATTTGGATCAATAAGAAACCCACCAAATTTTTCGGTAGAATTTAACCCAAGGAATGAACGACCTTTGAGCATTTCTTTTCTGCGACTTTGAGGCACTAATTGATGGAGCTGATGGCTCAGCGTTTCCATGCGTTTCAATTTCAAACTCCGAGGCAGTTCGTATTCGGCTGTACTCGTAAACTCCAGCCTCTCTAGTATACGTGATCTGAACGACTGTCTTCAGATTTCACGCCCGGGATACTAGAGAGGCTGAAACGAGCCTAGTTCTTAAGCGCCCTGGTCAAGCGCCGACACAACGAGGACAACGCGTGCCTGCCGTCTCCTCACCCACCCACCATGTACTTGCTGGGCACCGCCAACAATGCTAATGGCCTCAACTTCTTGACTTCTGGTCAATCCGGTGAATTCTACCATTCTGCGCATCCGCAATGTGGCTCATTTCTACTACCCAGGACTGGTGAGCGATCTGTTTAGCGGGCACAGCGGCGGCGCAGAGAAGGGTTGATGGCCCATTTGTCCGCTCGTCTTTACCTCTGAGCACACCACCAGACAGCCAATTCACCAACCTCCTCAAGGTGATCGCGCAGTGGGTTGCCGACACCTTTGCCGCCATCGGCGCCTGGTTTCCCCGCGCGTGGGCCGCCACCATGCAGTGGGGTGCCGGTGTCGCATCCGTCGCCCTGGCTGGGCTGTGCGACGCAGGCGCAGCGGTCGACCGCCCTCGTACGTCGCCCGTTTCAACATCCGTATTCAATTAAATGTATATCCGCACCACCAGTCCAAGCGCACCCCCTGTGGGCCCTTGCCTGCTCCGGCATGATTTTCCTCGGGCCACAGCTCCTCATTCTGCCGCTACTCATCGTGCAGGGCGCGTTCTTCATCGTCCTGACCTTCCTGGGCTTTGGTATCAGCGGGATTATCGGCGGCCGGTGTCTTTCTTTCGGCTAATCCGCACAATAGCTGAATGAGCGCGCGGATGCAGGCTCGCCGGCGGCGCTGTACCAGTCGCTCTGTTACGGAGGAAACACGCCCGCATCGTCCCTCTTCGCCATCATGCAGTCGCTAGGCACGCAGTACCATGCCGTGACGCTGAGCAATTGGGTGCTCGCTATCATCCGGCTGCTCGCGGGCGTGGTGTTTGTGTACGTCGTTTTGGGGATGACAGTGTTCTGGTGAGTTGCAGCGTGGTCAAAATGAGCCGAGGGTATCGTGTAGATTCTTCCACTCTGTTAACAATTTTCTTTGTAAAAAATATTTCTCCTGTTGTACTATTCTCCCTTGTCTTTTCTCACATGTCCCTTGTAAACTCTTCTCTTCCGAACCGAAACTCACTCGTCTTTGTCTTTGTCTTCGGATTTATGTGAGCGGGAAATGAAAGTGATATGTGGCGGTGCTAGAACTTGGAGCTGATTGACTTCCAAGATACTTCCTGGAAGCCAGCGTTCCTCGGTGGGACCGTGCTGTTTAATTCGACCTGCCTACCCATTGTGCCGCAATTAAACGCATCACGACGTCTTTGAGCGCACTAGGTAGGTAGGTAGGTATATTCCGGCGCGGTCCCGCTAAGAAACAACTGGGGCTCGTAGTATAATGATAAAAAAGGCCTGGGGACTGCTGCAGAACTCGGTCTAAGCTTTAATCGAGAATTGGACGATGCTGAGTACTAGTACTGCATAAGTGTTGGAAATCCGACTCCAATCATTCAAGATCGGGGGAGGCGGGAATACCGCACCAACCGCACATCGCGGCGAATCGTTGACGATGCTCTCAGCACACTGGCAAAACGGGGCTGAAATGAATTGATTCAAATTGGACCTATCCAAATATCCCAGAGCCACATCGACACGGCCTCCAAGGCTCCAAAAGACATTTGTGCATAGGCTCGACTCCACAGGGAGTCAAGTCTCCATAGACTTGAGTTGAGTTGAGTTGAATTTCCATATTACGCTATACCGGGCCCAAGAGGTTATAGACGAAGCAGAGAAATCGCGTCATTCAAAAGCTATTTCGAAGGTGGCAAATCCAGGGGGGCGGATCTGGAAATTTGAGGGTGGAAGTGGAGTGAGAGTTGAGCGGAAGATGTATACTGCACCGATCTGGCAGAAGGAGATCCAGGAAAAAGGGTGCGAAGCTTAGGTTTGGAGTGCGCCTGCGATAGTCTCGGAAACCGGACTTGAAAGTTGAGAAGACAGTCGTTCTCAATGTGAGACCGCGTGGGCTGTGGAAGAGATGCGCGGGGATGCGGAGTGAGGGAGGACATGTAACGGCCGTGAATTGTTGCATATTATGGGCAGGATGACTGGCGAACAGCTTTACGAACTCGAAGCCCTGGACCGCGGAGTTGGATTCCATCCACTCCCGCGTCCACACGCCCATGTGTGTCTTTCGAATTCAACAACTCCACAGCCTGGTGACATGGCTTAGGCTGCTTATCCGCGGTCCTCCGGGTCCTGCCAGCACCACCTCGCAGGCTACAGCAGGGCCGCGGGCAATGTGGGATGCCATGTATTTGTGGATTCGAAGGCACCCCTGTTTCCAGCGCATGACAGGCTGGTCGAGGGAGGGTAGCCTGGCGCATGCACGTGCGGGCGGGGAGGGCGCAAGATGCATCAGGTAATTGCAGCCAGGAGGTAGATGTAGGCTCTTCACCATACACACCTGGCTCACTCGGTTACGGGCACCGTGAACGCGCCTGTGCTCGTCGGTCCTCGTCGTCGTCCTCGCACAGCGGGTCTGCCGTCTCAGTGCGTCGTCTGCGCCTGTTCGCGCCTTCCACGCCTACAAGCCATATATCCCGACGCATCGCACGCTGGCCTCAACTGAAGCATCGTCACTGTCCTCCGGCGTCGCCCGCTCGTTCTCTCTCATGCTGCCTCCACCACTTACTCAACAGCCCACCGCCAGCCGGCCACTAACCGACCCTCATTCCGCGGCCGGCGCTATTCTTCTTTTGGGCTGGCTGGCGCTACAATGAGCAGGTGATCCAGGCGCTTCGCTCACACTGCCAGAAGGCTCTGTCGACCCAGCGCGAGGGCGAGGAAATGCCGCTGCTGCTGGACTGTACAGGAGGTGAAGGCCGAGCATCCTTTGTCCATCATGCGCATGCAGACTTGGAAAAGAGTACGCAGTCCAAGGATACGCAGTCGAACTTGAGACGAGGGTACGCAATCGAACTTGGCCACGGGACGAGCAGTCGAACTTGGAGAGGAGAGACGTCCTGTCGAGAATGGGGAGAGGACAGCGTGCGCCAGAGCCGCTGATTCATTGACACCAGGTCCCACCGCGCAACGGGGGAGCCTCACAGCGGCGATGCACTTACGCAGAGCACACCACACCACGCCCACAGCGGTGGGCGGGGACGGCGCGCACCCCACCCAACACCTGAAGGCGCGTACCCCAGCTAACGCGCGACGCACACCGCCGCGCGCTACGTACGTACCGTCAGCTACGTAGATTACGCACATCCACATCCGAGCCTGGCTTCCTGTCGTCGCCTGTCTGTCTGTCTAGCGCCCGTGTCTGCCAGGTGTCGCATCCAACTACCTGGTTTGTTTCGCGGGGCCGTCGTGCGTTGCGCCGTCTATGGAGCGCCCCGTTGTCTACTGCACCAGGGCGGGTCCACCCTCGTCGTCGGAGCTGCATCCTCGGCGACGTCGAGCTATCCTTGCTAGCCGGGCTACGCTCCCCGTCGTCGAGCTATTCGCGGTCTCGTCCGTTGAGCTGCCCCTTCACCAGCCGTCGTCGAGCTGTCCCCTGAATCGATAGCCGATGTCGCGCCATTCTCGTCACCCGCGAGCCACCCAGTATTCGTCTGGCGTAGCTAGCACCCACGACGGGGTCACGCTCGTCGTCGTGTCTCGCCGGCCGTCGGCGCACCTGCGCGTCTGCACCACATGCGCGCGCCAGTGGCGGCGCATCTGCGTGTATCTGTGTCAGCCGCGCATGTCGACACGGAGGGCATTTGCCGGGGCGCGTGCAGCGGTGGGGAGCATCCGAATGGCGGGGGCGTGGGTGTCGGTGGCGGGCAGGAGGACCCATCGTGCACCTCGGTGGCAGGTACATGCGCCCCTGGCCGCAGGGAGGGTGATTGGACGGAGGCATCCTGCCTGTGTCGATGCAGCTGCCTCCGGCGTCAGTGGCAGTGCGTCGGACGGGTGCGAAATTGGAAGTCTTTGCATTGGTCTGTCTTAATATGGCACAGTCGTTGCCCACCGTGTGCGCCGAGGAGTCCCATGGCTGGCTGCCTGGCTACAGGGCTAAGGTACCCGGCGGCGTTCATCTAAACGGCATGCCAACCGGCTGGCTGGTGGGGAGCTACTCAACGAGTGGGATAAGGACCTGCGTGCGGCGCTTGAGGAGGCTTACCTACCCTCGATGTGTTTCCCCATGTCTTTTTAGGTGCGACGGAGTCGTCGTCTAGCCATGGAATGTAGTCCCCGTTGTTTCGATAGATTGATTCTAGATATCCGCATCTGAGTCAGAGTGGATTGCAAGGCCATGGATTGACGCCATCGTCGTTTTCCTAGAACTTGAAGACCACCAGGAAGGGCACCGTCTGTCGTATCCTCGGTATCCTGGATGTGCACGAATGGAATGCAGCGGGGCCGGCGGCGTCCTAGATACCCGTAAGCAGTCCTCCGAGAGCGAGGGCCACGCTAGGACGCACAGGTCTGGAATCTTCCCGTTGTTGACAGTCGACGTGTGACTAAGCCCGAATTGAAGTCGCAGCGGGCCAGGCAAAGGCGACAATGCAGTGGATGCGATCTGAGACGCGGTCGTTGTGAGCGCAACGTCGACCTCATGATGATAGCAACGTTGATGTCCAAGCTCCAGTCAGGTTGGCTCGGACACCCCCTTCCTTCTTCCCTCCTCCCCTGCCATCTACTCCGCTCTACTCCGTCCCTTCTCCTAGAGATCAGTGCTCCTCCTCCTGTCTTTTCCTTCCCTCCTCTTCGAACGAATCCATGGCTAACCTTGCGACCGAGGGGCAGCGACTCGGCACCACTGCGAGTCACAGTGCGACCGGTACTGACGTCACACTAGCCCAGAGGTCATACCAAGCTTTTGCCGTCCGTTCGGATCTCTGTTCTTTTCTTTCTTGGTCTATTCATCATCGACGGCGTCTCCTTCATTTCGGCAGGCTGGCTATCTCTGCCATGTGCGGTAGTCGTATCAGTCTCGTAGGCCTATTCTGTGATTCCCTCGAGTTGTTCGAATCAAACGTGCTGAACTTGCCACTACGATAGTATCTTTTCTTAGTACTTACTATATCAATTACTATTTGCAAATCAGATGCCAAAGCGCGCCACAGGCTAGACCCAATTCTACTAAAGCCAAGACTGCTAGTGACTCACTAGCTATGCCTGTAGTGTGAATATAGTCGAACACCAACTATACTGGACAGCTGCTCTCCTACTCTGGCATCAGCTTTTTCATGATACTCCGGCCGCTCGTCCTTTCTTTCTGGATCTTCTGTGCTCCTTACTGGCCATTGAGGTGCAAAATTAACTCGGGGACTGGCAGCAGCCGACTAGCGGCGATTTTGCGAAATGAGACGTCGGGGAGAGGGGGAATGCCAAGCAATTAAATGGAAATACGGATAGCTGAGGCAATTAAGCGCTCGGGAGACTCAAGGGAGGACCTGGCTGTCGAAGACGCTTGAGCTTGAGGCCTTGAGGCTTGAAGCTGCAAGGCGCATGCAGAGGAACGACGTTCGAAAATGGATCGAGAAGGGGTGGTGTTAGAAGCTGGACGTTAATTGAGGTAGTCGACTTTGCGATGCCCAGGTAGGAGCACATAATAACAGCCTTGTATACGGCATAGCTCCAAGCTAAGGTTGCAAGTACAGTACTGGAGCGGGAAGGATCTGGTCTGCTGACGAGATGCATACCCCTGATTGGAGCAAAAATAACACACCCGGAGATATATAAAGGCGCTCTCGAACTCCTAGCGCTCAGCACCCACCCTACGCACAACCACATCAATCACACCCCCAACCAACCAATACACAATGTTCACCGTCCGTCCTCCCCATGCTCCTCGTCACTAACACCGCTGACCTCTAGACCTCTCTCCCCGTGCACAGACTACCCAAGCCCCTGTCTCGCAGGCCTGCGACAACAGCGCCTGCAACTGCGGCGCCAAGTACGTGTGGTCTCATGTATCATCTCTCCACGGCTTACCTGTTGTGTGTAGCTGCGCTTGCAAGCCTGGCGAGTGCAAGTGCTGATTACGCACCTGACCGTGTCGCATGCGAAGAGCTGTACCGCTGTATGATATCAGTCGTTTTGCGTTGACGTTGAATCAACTATACATTTTCTTGTCATTCAGTCCAAGCTGAGAAATTGAGGTTCATGCAACATGAATTGGGAAAGGATGAGGCGATCGACTGTACCAATCGCCACCCGTAGCAAATAAGCGACGCAAAGTATGTAGTGCTGTTTCTTAACGGGACCGCGCCGGAATATACCTATCTACCTACCAACTACCCTTTCAATTCTAAGATTGATCAGTTCGTTCCATTCATGGTAAGTGGAGGTAAGGAAGGATATACCTAGTAGTCTTCCCGTCAGACTTCATCCAATGATAAACCTTCCCGAGCGTTATATTCCCATTTGAAGGTGGTGTAATAGCGCAGGTTGACACGGAGGCCTTCCGAGATAAATGGCTGCAAGTCGGGCAATATGTCAGTTTCGATCTGACGGCCAAATCCAATGTCTATCTCTTCGACTGGATTTCCGGTCTCCATCCGTGCCCGGATAAACTGCACAACTGCGGCATCAGAACACTGAGCATTACCGTTGGCGAATTGCAGCCGCTTCAGATACGGACAGAGAAGGCTGGTTGGGGCTTCTGGATTTGGGGTGAGAATTGAGAGAAATGCATCGTCAAATATACTGTCGTGACGGTGTTTCTCAGGATGTAAGATAAACTGAGAAACCTCAGGATAACGCTGTAGCAATTCGACCAAGGCGAGACGCGAGAAGAGCTCCGGCGAAAGCTTCACAGTGAAGCTGCGTGGCCGTCTTTCAAGAGGTTGTAATGCTGGAGTGGGACCGATGTACACGTCGCCGTCCCAAATATGTAGGTAACGAATATTGGGTAGAAAAAGGCATTTCAGGAATTCGATGGTGGTGTCGACAGTCCGAACAATGAGTGTTTGCAGGTGGACCAGGGTGACTGTTGGCCCAGCGACGAAGGGAAGATCACTTGTCACAATGTTCAAGTAGCATTGAACGAGATTCGGGCATCTACGAAGCAGCTCTAATCCATTTCGGAGATTCAAGTTGCCACTTTCATCTGCTTGCCATGGAGCGATACATCCAAGGTTCAGTTCCGTTAACTGAGACCACGGAAGTGGGAGGGTACGAACATCTCCCATCACTTCTAGCTTAACTTTGCGCAAGCTGGGAACCTGGAACAGGTGACATCTTTCCAGAAATCTAGACCGCCATCTTCACAAGCACCAAGTTGAATGCTTTCGAGGATTGGTAGATCGTCTCTGCCGAGCTTTACGAGTGTGGGAATTTCCTGAAGCCTGGCAAACAAGTCTAGGTGTCGCAGACGACGAGAGACTCGGAGAAGATGCTCCTCGATCCACGTGTCTCCGTTGCGGTGAAGTCATGGTTGGAAATGGATAGAGAACAGTTCCCGGAGCGATCCAACCACGCTTGGACAAGCTCTCCGCATCTGGGGATGAAATCTGATGGGATGCTTGATTGCGAATATTTTATGAGTGATGGAATATGGATAGAGCTCCAGAGCATCGGCGTCGAGAGGGCAAGACGTCTCCAGCCACTGCAGATATGGCCCAGAATCATGGGCGCTTCGCGGGCGTCCATGAGCGAGTTGTGGTCCGTTGGGAGGCAGGAGATGAAGATCTCCTGTAGGACATCGTGCGGGACTCTACGCATGGGAGACAACAGCGCCTTGTGTGCGTCGATCATCTCCGTCAACATTTTGCGCCTCGCATGCATGTCGGCGATTTGAGCGTCCAAGCGGGCCAGCTCGTTCAAAGGGTTAGTGAGAAAGGACCGAATTTCCTCGAGCTCGGGATCTGAGGGGACGAAGTTCGTATTTAGCCTATCCATGAATCGCGAATTCTGGAGAGACATGACGGGCGATGACAACTGTAACTGGGCGCCTGATGGGTGCTGGCAAGGACGCTCTTACCAAGCGTGGCGTGTTTGGTTGATGGCTGTGCAAGTTAAGGCTAACCTTGCGCCTCATCCACGACGAGTTCGAAACATCTCTGGAAGCGAGCTTAGGAAGTCTCTGAAGGGCCATTCTCCAAGAAACCAAAATTAGGCTAGCGCCTGATATATCTCGATGCCCAACTCTGGTTTTCTTTTTTGAATCTCGATCTGGCGCAATTTTTTTTCACCAGTTTGGGAAACATGTTCTTTTGAAGACTCGCCTGATATCAGCGGAATGTTAGAGAGACTTAAGCTTGTCCTAATTGGGATAGTATGCGTTGTTTGTTTGAATTGGTCGCGAGCACAGCCACGACTAGGGCATTTCTGTCAACGACTCGGATACTCGTAGAGGACAGCAACGCTGGCTGGATATTCGTCGAAATGGTCTCGCCAACCAACTATGACCGGCCCCGGCTAGTTGGCCAGCCTTTGCTGTATGCCATCTCTGTGTTTGCCAGTCTAGGCGTTTTCCTGGTGAGTACTTATTGACGAAGCACACGACCGCGATGTCTTCTGACTCTTGGGTCGCGTTTAGTTTGGATATGACCAAGGGTATGTAACTCCGGCGCTAGAGTTCTCCTCCTGACGTTCTCCTACCAGGGTTATGTCGGGTATCATCACTGGCCCGCATTTTATCGAATACTTCCATGCCCCAGGCTCAGTGAAGATCGGGAGTATGGTAGCCGTTCTCGAGGTGAGTGAAAATCACGCACCAGAATGCTCAACCTCCATTCGTACAGGTTGGCGCTTTTGGCAAGTGGCTTTCTCCCGAAACGCATGCAACAATCTAACATCGACTTCAGTGACGTCTCTAGCCGCTGGTCGAATAGGCGACATTATCGGCCGGAAGGGCACCCTCTTTATTGGCGCGTTGGTGTTCACAGTTGGAGGCGCCATCCAGACGTTCACGTCCGGTTTCGGAGTCATGGTCCTGGGTCGGGTTGTTAGCGGGTTCGGCGTCGGTCTACTCTCGTGAGTTCATGCCTGCGCGAACTGTCGGATGCTTATTGGCTTCTTGCCAGTACAATAGTGCCGATATACCAGAGTGAGGTATCCCCGCCGAATCATGTACGTCGCTTGACACGACCCCGGATACTTTGCTTACGATGCTGAAGAGAGGAGCGTTGGCGTGTGCAGAGTTTACCGGAAACATCTTCGGATACGCTTTCTCTGTGGCAAGTCTCTATCTTCTCGAGGATTGTCGGTGTTCTGATACTCCACCCAGTGGACGGATTACTTTTGCTCCTTCATAGAATCCGATAACGCATGGCGGATACCGCTATTCATCCAATGTATAATCGGCGCGATCCTCGCTGCGGGGTCCTTATTTATGCCTGAAAGTCCTAGGTACAGTAGAATATGACTTTTCGGTCGCACAATCTCCTGATGTCTCCTAGATGGCTCATTGACACGGACAAGGACGAGCAGGGGATGAAGGTCCTTGTTGACCTTCACGGCGGGGACCCTCGAGACGCCGGCGCCAAAGCAGAGTTCCAGGAAATCAAAGATAAGGTGCTGATGGAAGTAAGTGCGCCTCCCTTCGCGTGTCTTCACTGGCTCTACGCTGACAGGTGCCAGAGGAATTCCGGGGATGGACGATCATACGGTGCAATGTGGCGGAGATACAAGCGGAGAATTCTGCTGGCGATGTCGTCGCAGGCGTTCGCGCAACTTGTAAGTGTGCTTCTTCGCTCCATTCAAGGCAGCGACTGACGACAATCGGCGTGTCAGAACGGAATTAATGGTGCGCGATTCTCAACGGTAATTTTCGATCGCTCACATTCTGCAGTTATATCATATTATGCTCGTACGTCGCTTACTTCACCATTGCATGCCCCCACTCACTGGATCTCAGCCAAAGTATTCGAAGGTCCGTACACGTCATCGCGCCCGGTCTACGTCTGACTCGTTATCCTCAGAGGCTGGCTGGCACGGCCGACAAGCACTCTTAATGACGGGCATCAACGCTATCATATACACTCTCAGCACGCTTCCCCCGTAAGCGACATTTTGTCCGTCGCTCTGCTACGCGATCTCAACATTAGCCCAGATGGTACCTCGTCGACCGCTGGGGCCGTCGACCAATCCTCCTCTCCGGCGCCGCGGTGGTCAGTATGTTCTTGAGTGCCGCCCGTACCGTAAGGCCACTGATGGCTTATCCAGATGGGCCTGTCGCTATGCGCTACGGGGTGGTTCATGTATCTTGACAGAGAGCAAACGCCTGGCGCCGTTGTCGTGTGCGTGATCGTATTCAATGCCGCGTTTGGATACAGGTCAGTCTTTGTCTTTTGGATGCTCCCGGCATCGCATCCTGAAACCTCCTCGTGCGGTTGGGGCCCCGTGCCGTGGCTCTATCCTCCCGAGGTGTGCAGATATCTCATCGCAACGCTCTCAGTTCCAATAATATCTGCAGATTTTACCCCTTACGATCCGCGCGAAGGGCGTTTCTTTGTCTACCGGTGAGATTTCGGTTGATAGCCCCACACCTTTCTGTCACTGACTATGTATTAACAAGCGACCAACTGGTGATCCTTGTTCTTCTACCGCGTGTATTGTGGTGCTGATTGTCATCAGGGCTTTCAATACCCTTGTCGGCGAGATGACGCCGTACCTGCAGGAGGTCGTCGAGTGGCGGCTCTATGTCATGCACGGTTTCTTCTGCGGGTGCAGCTTTGTCCTCGGTTTGTCGTTTTTCTTATACTGCTTCCTCGCGGAGCTAATACGGTGATTGTTGCAGTATACTTTTGTGCGTTCACTCGGTTCTGTGGAGCATCAAAACTGACAATTGATGCGTCGTCGCTTATACTGTAGTGTATCCAGAAACGAAGGGCGTACCATTGGAGGAGATGGACGTCGTGAGTGCAGCAATGCTTGTCGACCTACGACGACGCTGATTCTACGGCAGGTCTTCGGCGACGCAGAGAAAATTCCGCTCTCTGGATTCCCCTCGCCCGAACATGCCGCCCTCGTTGCGAGACGTGGTGATAGTTACCCCCCATCGGTCGGTAGGCGGCACCCAGCCCACGGGTGGTTTGGCTACCTGTTTGGTGGAAATGCGGGTGCGAAGGACTTGTCCTCGTATCAGCCCATTGACGGAGAAGAGGCGGAGATGGAGCGGCTCCGCGGGGACGAGGAGGATGCAGAAGGGTATGAGGTGCTTGAGCGCCAGTCTGTGCCTTATGTGCGACCATAACATCCGCCGAGAATCGGACTTGTGTGTAAGTAAGTTACATTGGCATGTCATTGACGTGCGTAGAAGTACGTACGAACCTTTGTATCTACCTGTCTTGTACAGTAATTTTCTTTCGCGTAGAATTTGTTTCTCGGCTGCTGGCCTGTGAGCGGTCTCCTAGGTAACAGGAGGACCCAATAAGGTTGACATGTTGATGGCGACATGGTGAAAGACGTCATCTTCTCCAATTTTGTCTGCGCGCTACTACTGGCCTGCCTCTTGTAGGATCTACACCGTCTTGTCGGCCCTCTGTTTCTAACTCTCGAGTTGAGGGTCTGAACAAGGGGAGGTGCAAGACATCCCAATTAGGAGGATTTCATTTTCCATTATGTCTCGCTTAACGTTTTTCGCCTAACATTTACTTATGTTTGATCGAAGAATTCCTGTTGATGTTCTTTTTCATTAGGGGCCGCCGGCATGGCAGACGGCGGACACACTGCACTTTTCTATCTTCTGCTTTCTCCACCAGCGTTTGATTTCATAGTCGCTCTCTGCGACTCCCCACACTCTTTTGCCGACACATATTGGGCTACTCTCCGAGCCCGCTGTCTTTAATGCACGTCCGGGACTCCCGTCACCGTGCTCTCCGCCAATACATCGAATCCGAGGCAGTCGCACGCGATGCACCTCTGGATGACCGAGCCCTCATCAATCTACCTATTCCTATACCCTCCATACCCGTTCTTAACGACATCTTGACTGTTATCATTGCTGGTACCACATATACGACGACGTCCAGCTCGACTTCAATTACCGCTGCGGCTTCTCCCACGACGACGACTGCTGCGGTCACTACAACTGTTAACTCAGGAGGAAGTAGCTCTGGTGATAGTGGCTCTAGTTCGGGCTCGTCAGGGGGCTCTTCAGGGGGTTCAGGGAGCTCGAGCTCTGGTGATTCGTCGGGCTCTAGCGATTCGTCGGGCTCTGGCGATTCTTCGGGCTCTGGTGATTCTTCGGGCTCTGGTGATTCTTCGGGCTCTAGTGATTCTTCGGGCTCCTCCGGTTCATCGGACGGGTCAGGAGGCGCTGGAAACGGTTCCTCCAACGAGTCGGCGTCGAATGCCAGCGCTGGTGACTCTTCGGCCACAGGTGCCGCTTCCGCTGGTAGCAATGCCAGCAAATCCTCGGCCTCGACAGTCCCAGGAGGAGTCTTGGCCGCGGCGACCCCCGTGGTCAACGTCGCGTCCCAGGCATATCCTACCGGCTCCACCAGTTTCTTTGTAACCGGAGGAAAGACCGTCGCGGTCATCGGCTCTGTCACGTATTCCAATGGGCTTCCAACAGGCACTGACCCGACCCAGACTGGCAGTGGTACTGGCACCGGCGCCACCGGTACGGGAACCAATTCCAGCGGCAAGCACGGAATATCCATAGCTGCCCTCATTGCCATTGGCGTCATTGGTGGTCTAATCCTCCTCATACTCCTTGTGTTCGCGCTGCGCAGACGTTACAAGGTTAAGCGTGCTGAGCGGCGGACGTGGTGGTTCGCTGGCACTCCTTCAAGCTCGCTTGCGTCGGCTCGAGGGAGTAACTATGCTACCGCGGGCTCCAGCAGCGCTGCGACGAGGAGCATACGCAGCAGTTTCGGTACTGCTTTCGATCACTCGGAATTCGACATCACTTTCGACGACAATGTGCCTGGGCTTCCGCCCATGGTCGAGATCCGCGGTGGTCCCGCAACCGTGCCAAAGGGCGACAGTAGCATGCGAGGCAGTGGACAGCCTCTATCCCCCATCTCTCCCATCTCCCCCGACTCACCCGCCATGCAGGCTCCTCTCCTTGTTTCCATCGAAAACTCTAACATCTTCTCTGACGCTAATCGCCGTGCCTCGGCCGGCAGCAACCATAGTGCCTCCAGTGCCTCCAGCGCACAGTACCTTCTTGTCGACCGCGATGGGGCAGCGAACCACCAGCTACGCACCCCCGAGGCCGCCACGCCCATGTCCGTCCGGCCATTCTCTCCTTCCGAGTCCTTCGCCTTCCCCTCCCCTCCCCGCGAACACCGCGTCAGTGACTGGGGCGTCATGCCCATACCGGGGATCGTCAAAACTCTGGTGCCCGATGTCCCTACGCCCACGACGTACACCGAAAACCCCTTCGCCGACGCCTTCTCCTCCGAGGCCGATGCTGCGCCGCTGCGCGCCTCGGCGGAATTCGACTCCGTCGAGACGGTCTGGCGGCCCTTCGAGCACACGCTTGCGGACGAGATCAGCGTCTCCGCGGGCGACCAGGTCCACGTCCTGGGCATCTATGACGACGGTTGGGCGATGATCGAGCGCGTTGGGATGGGGAAGGGCAAAGCCAAGGCCGTGGATGGGCAGCCGAGCGCGGGCTTGATACCCATCGACTGCATGCGCATGGCTGGGCAGCCGGTATCGTCGTTCTTGGCCTCAAAAAGAGTGTCGTCAGTGAACGCGACCGGGTACACCGCTATGGCTGTTTAGGCCTTCAGGTATGTCCCGCTGCCTCACTGTCGCTTCTTTCGTGGGACTAATCGGCTACTTGTAGGCTCTGTATATGTCTTTCGTTCATCGTTCACAGACGCTTACTGTTCTTATACCATCCGCCAACGGAAGACCCCGCCATAGGCAATCATGTCACATGAAGGTTGCAACTTTCATCTTCTTTCGTCCTGCACCTTCACCTGTTTTTGTCACCTTTCATCGTCGCACACACGTAGGTTATCCTTTAAATTTATGCAATACTCTATGGACCTGTCCTATAGCCGGAATTGGGCTCATGTATTCATAGTCTATACCTTGGATCATTGGCTTTTGTACGGTGAATATAGTTAGTTTTGAAAGCCAGTGTGCGACGCGACCTGGACGCGACTTGAGCTTGATCAGACCGATTATCGACTATCAGTCACCTGACCACGATTTGTGTCTTTGAAATTGACACTCGACTTGTTAGCTTCGCTCCAGCGCCGCCTCTGTTCACTGCCGCCGCAACTAGAGCATGGCCGCATCGGAAGCGCTCCGCTCACAGGTGGCCGCGAAATGGCGGGATGGCTTCGCGCGCTTGAACCGCTCGGAACCAGGCATTTCGGGCCTCATGGCGTTCAGCCAGGTACTTGGAACACTGCAAGCCATTTTCTCGGTCAAACAGACGGAACACAGGCATGGAATCTCGCGACAGACTATCTCCGCCCGAAGGATATCTCGGACCCTGCTTCGCTGAAGCAATACAGCACGTCCACGCGTACCTTGCAGCGCGGCGACTTCGCTGACGGTGTCTGAGCAGATATGGTGTCCGTCAAGGCCGCGTTTGATATGATTAACCGCTGCCGGCGGCTGCCTGTAATGCTGGAGACGTTTCTCGGTATGTGCGTGAATTCTTGTGTGCAGTGGCACATATTCAAGGATGTCTTCCAGATGATATATGCAGCCACTATCACCTCATTACCCGGGAGATCGTACAACATCTCACGGAGTATGAGGTACGTCGGTTCGCCATGTTGTTGCAAAAGCTCACGTAGCTATCAGGAATGCGGCGAGCCCAGTGTCATCTTGCGCCTCATATTCCGGTTGGTAGAGTGGTACCGTGCGTGGGTCCCCATCGACGAGCATGTATCCTGTCCATGAATCGTTCGATATTCCGCCCTAACACGTAAACAGGCTTGGCCCGACTATCCGCGCAGCATACACCCTCACGTTCCAGACACAGCTCTTCTCCGTCTTTCCTCCCGGATTCGTAAGCGGCTTCAAAGCTCTCTGCGCCTCCACGCTCCCGCCCTACCCGACGCCCCCGGGCACGTGGGAGTCATTTGAGGTCCTGGGGCTGGCGGACCGCTACGAAGCGATCATCGCGAGCGTCGGGTACGAACACATCGAGGCGTACGTGCACGAGACGTGCGCCGGGAAATGGGGCGAGCCGGTGCTCGAAGGTCTGCGCGCCTGGATGACGGAATGCATCGTGCCGTGGATGCTGCCGATGTATGCCAAAGGCGCGCTGAGCAGTGCGTTTTGAGGCTGCCCCTGCGGATTGTACGCTAATCGTAGCAGCTGAGGACGCACGAAATATGCTGCAGAACGTCGGGTCGAGATTTGACTTTCATATGAACAAAACTCTGTGCGATCTCAGGTGCGATACGTTTCCTTTCCTCCGCGCTGGCTCACTGTCTGCGTTAGAACGTCGGAGATATTTGATATCATCATCGACTTCCCCGACTCTATGGGCGCCCTGCAAGACCTCAAAGTTTCTGCCCTTTCTTGGTGCTTTATCTGCCTCTTAACTCCGTTTTTGCAGGAATGCCTCCAACGGGTAGACCAACGGGCTTCTTTGGTACAAGCTCTGCGGAGAGCGTGTGTTCTTTCCTTTTCTTCAGCGCTCTATTTCTGAGATCCTCGCAGAAATCGCAAGCGCCTCCTTCACCCCGGCGCAGACACCAAACTGATACTAACACAATACGTGGCCACTATCAAGTGTCTGCGAATCGTCGACCCGCCGGGAGTCCTGCTCTTCAAGGTGGCGGATCCTATCCGACGGTATCTGAGGTGTGTCTTACATGCTCTGTAGAAAATCGATTCTCACTCTACACAGAGAGCGGCCCGACACCATTCGCAGCATCGTCGCCAATCTCGTGGGGGACGAGACAGCGGGGACTCACTGGTAGACGAGAACGAGCCAATACAACCGCTGCAGCAGTCGGAGATCGAGGACTACAACGATCCCAACTGGGAACCAGAGCCGATTGATGCTGGGCCGGGTGCGTTACATGTATGACATTTCTTCTTTCGATTGACGCTTTGCGCATAGACTTCCGTACGAACAAGCCGAGCGACGTGATCAGCACGCTCGTGAGCATCTACGACTCGAAGGATTTGTTCGTCAAGGAGCTGCAGGTGTTGCTCGCGCAGCGGCTGCTCGCTATCACGACGATAATTTCGAGAAGGTGGAGAAGGAGGTTATTTTCGCGGTCTCTCCTGTCACCGATGTCATTGTCACTCGTAGCGCCGGAACATCGAATTTTAAAGATTCGATTCGGGGAAGCAGCGCTGCAAGTTTGCGAGGTGATGTTAAAGGACATGACAGACTCGAAGCGGATAGACGGCCATGTACAGTCTCAGAAGGCTGTGAGCTGGTTTCCTTTGTTCTGTGCTTGGCGCTGACGACCTGCAGTCGATCGTACATCCCACCATCATCTCCCGACACTTCTGGCCATCGCTCGAGTCGAGCGATATCGTGATGCCGGGGCAGTTCCAACAGTCGGTTTCAATTTAGAATCGATTTTGTTACGTGCGAATATTGACGCAAAGATGTCTAGATTGCAGTCACAATACGCGAAAGAGTTCTCGACATTCAAGCCCGACAAAAAGCTGCGGTGGCTACCACACCTCGGCACTGTGCACCTGGAGCTCCAGCTCGAGGATCGCACGATCGAGACCGATGTCCCGCCGCTGGAGGCCGCGTTCATAGAGCTCTTTTCAAAAAAAGCAAGTGTTTTGTCGCCTCTGAATCCCTCCCCATGCTAACCGCGCCACAGACATCTGGTCGATGGACGAGCTGATCGCGGGCGTTGGTGCCGTGGACCGCACCGCGGCGCTGAAGGCGCTGATCACTTGGGTCGACCTCGGCGTGCTTAAGGAGGACGAGGAGAACATGTTCCGGCTACTGGAGGTCAAAGAGGAAGCGGCGCCAACCCGATCAGGCACTGCTCTCTCACTCCACTCCCCGAATCTAATCACCGTGTTCTAATCACCGTACTCGACAGCTCCTGCCACCACCATCGAAGCCCCCACGGTGACGGCCGCGCAACAACAGCAGGCTGACCAGATGCGGCTGTACTGGAAGGTGTGTGGCCGTGTGTGCCTGAGCGCGTGGTTTGTAGCTGACGGGTGGCTGTTCAGTTCATCGAAGGGATGCTCACGAACCTCGGGACGCTGCCGCTGGACCGGATCCAGACGATGCTGCGGTTCGCGCCGGGGTACGACCAGACGATCGAGCAGCTCGCGGGGTTCATGGAGGCGGCACGGCGGGAGGGTTTGGTGGTGGGGCGGGACGGGATGTGGAAGCTGAATCGGTGATCACACATCTGCTATACCCGTATTACGTCGGGCTTGGCTCACACTGTGACACGCGCAATGCAAGAAGACTTAGCGCACATCGGCGAGTCGTGTATGATGCCTGTGGTACTAGGGAACAGTGAGGGGATTGACTATTGATACATGTGCATGTAGCCTAAATGAGTGGTCCGAGTAGCGCGAAAACAAGGTGCTAAAAGAGTGACAGTGTGCGTGTTGTGTCATTAATGACAAGAGAACCCGTTCTGTCCGTCCGTCCGTCGTGGCGTGAATACTTAAACTAGGGAGTGCGACGATTAGTGGTGGCACACGGGCGGCCGCAGTGGCTAGTGTGGTGCGTGACTCACACGGTTCCGTGCAGAGAAAACAGCTGGCTCCCTGGTGCATGTAGCGTGTGTAACATGCGTAAATTGTTGTATTGTGGCGTCTCTGATCCAGCGTTTCGTATATCACTGGGGTTTTGATTAAATTTTCGACCGATTTTCTTCGTATATCATGATCGTGATGTTCCTCCTGGTGCTGGTGCCTCATCCTGATGCGCCTCCTCCCCCTGTGCGCCACGGCGACGGCGCGCGCCCGAGTCGCTCAGCGGCGTCCGCTGCGACTGCGCCATCTCCGTGAGGTACACGCGCCACTCGTCAAGCAGCGCCTGTCCCACCGTCGGCTCGAGCTCCGTCCCGTCGCGCGACACCTTCACCTCGCGCTCGTGGTTCCACGGGTTGCGCAGGTGCCGTGTGCGCGTGAACGGCAGGCGCTCCGTGCACACCCAGTGCAGCCGGAAGTCCTGCCCCCAGCCCTCCTCGCGCGACGCCGATGCCGATGCGTGCTCCGGACCCTCCTCCGCGACGCTCCCGAGCCCCGTGGTGCTGCCGAGCGACTCCGCGCGCTGGCGGGCACCCTCCAAAGGTATGGGGAGCGGCGCGTTCGCGCGCATCGCGCGGAACGGCGCGCTCGCGTCGAGGTCGATCGCGTCGCGCTGCGGGAACACGAGCTGGTCGAGCGAGTACTTGACGGCCGGCGACGCGCTGAGGTTGCGGTGCGGCTTGCCGAGGGCGGCGGGCGCGGAGTGCACGTCCGCGCGCTGCGACGGGGTGGCGGCGGGCGTGAACGGGCGCGGGGACGCGTCGACGAGGTGCTCGGTGTCGAGCACCGGGCGCGTCGCGGATGGGGACTCGGGTGCGCGCGCGGCCCATGAGACGCGGCCTTCCGCCTGGCCGACGGGGCCGGCCATCCTGGGGGACGTGTCAACGCGCGATATATAAGACACCAGCAGAGACCGCACGCACCTCGCGTAGCCATAAAACTCGCCGCTCTTGTTGACGCTGAAGACCAGGAAAACTTCCTGCGACGTGCGGAACGCGCGGTCGAGGATGCCCTCGTTGTGGCGCTGCGTCGCCCAGCACCCCGTGCGCACGCTCAAGTCGAGGTCGTCCTTCGGTCATATGATTCAACTTCAGTCGGTCGTCAACAAGCGAGCGCACGCACCCGCGTAAGTGACTTGAGGATGAAGTAGCGCTGCGGGAAGTTGAGCTGTAGCAGACTGCTCGTCGTCGACGCGTGCGAGCCCGAGCTGTTGCTGTGCGTCCCGCTGTCCGTGGGCCCCACGCCCGTCGGTACCGGCGGCGGGCGCACCGGGTGGTCGCCGCTCACGTCCGCGTCCGGCTCGTGACTGTTCTCCGCGGACGACAGCGACGCGGACCGCTCCGACGGCGTGCTCGGCTCCGTGCCCGTGCCCTCCTCCGCGCTCGCCCGCCCAGTGCTGTCCTTCTCGCCCCCTCCTCCACCGTCCTTGCCCTTCGCCGCGGCCGCCGCACGCTCACGCACCCAGCGCGCGTGTATGCCCTGCCCGCGCTGCCCGCCGACGCCCGCGGTGAGGTCGTCGTCGCGCCGGCGCACGCGGCACACGAGGCGCGGGCAGCGCGGGTCCGCGGCGCGCAACGGTACGCCGTTGAAGCGCGCGATCGCGTCGTGCAGCGCGGCCTCGCTCTCATAGTTGACGAACGCGCACGACGAGCGCGAGATGAGGAAGATGCTGAGCACGCCCACGCCCTGGGGGCCGGCGGGGCTCGCGGGCGGCGCGGGCGAGGCGCCCTCGGGCGGCTGCGTGAAGAAGCGCCAGAGCTCGTCGTGCCCCGCGTCGCTTGGGACGTTCCCCGCCCACATCACCCACTCGGAGCGGTGCGCGGGCGGGTTCGGGTGGTACGGGCGCCGCACGACTGGGCGTCCGCCTCCACTGCCCTGCGCTTGACCTCTGCCTCCACTCTGTGCCCCGCCACCACCGCCCTGCGTCGGACTCGCAGCAACCCCACCCACGCCGATAACCGGGCTCGGCGCTGGGGACGACTCTGACGACGGAGACGATAAGGCTCGCTCGCGGTAGTCGGGTGCGAACGGGTACCCGGTGCCGCCCGTATCGTATGGCTGGGCGGCGGTGTCATACGTCTGGTGTGCGACGTCGTACGTCTGCTGCTGCTGCTGCTGCTGGGCATCGTAGTCGAACGCCTGCGGCTGATGCGGGGGGACGTACCACCACGTACCGCCCTCGCCCACGCCAGGGTACACCGGGTGCTGCTGGGGGTGGTGCTGCTGTGGATGGTGGTGTTGCTGCGGGTGGTGCGCGTACATCGGCGGCGATGGTGTGAGCGCGTACGGCGCGTAGCCGCCGGGCGTCATGGGGAGTGGCGAAGGGTAGCGGAACGGATACGTGCTGGGCCCCGCCTGTGCGGCACCCGGCTCCGGCGTGTACGAGTACGCGAGCGTCGGGTAGCCCGCGTGGATCGAGCCGGGCGGGTGAGGGTACGCGGGGCCGGGGTATGCGTGCGCGTGGGTGGGCGGCGTGGACGTGGTGTGGGCCATGTTGAGTGGCGGCGGCGGGGAGAAGGTGTACGGGCCGACGATGGGCGCGGGGCGGGACTGCTGGGCGGGGTACGCCGTCGCGTAGAGCGGGGACGGGTAGCCTTGCGATGCGTCGGGCGGGGCGGCGAACGACGGGGACGGCGAGTAGGGCGGGGCGTGCTGGTGGCGGCGCTGTTGCGGCGACTGGGGCTGGGTCTGGGAGCGGCGGGCGAGGCGCTCGCGGTCAGACCCACCAGGGGCATGGCCCGACATGTGAGTGTCCACTCTGGGGAGGTCAGCTTTTATACTCGAGGGTTTCCCACTCGGCGACGGTGTAAAGTCATAAACAGCTGCATCAGTCGTCAGATTTTTGCGCGCGAAAATACGAGAATGGACTTGCGTGGCGTGGGAGCAGTGTTATCGTCTACAAGAGAGCGTGAGCGACGGGCATAAAGACAGAGCAGCGGGCAAAGCGACGGCGGACAGCGCGACGACGGGCGGGCAGCGCGACGGCGGGCAACAGGCAGGCAAAAAACACGACAAACTGATCGCCGCTTGCGGCATCAGTCACGTGTGACCTGCGAGCAGAATACATGTATCGAACACCAGCACGGCGACGACGACTACAAGGCGGGAGGTCGGGCGCCTCCGCGAGGAGACGGCCAGCCCCGCCACAAGCTCCGCCCTAAATTGAAACGGGCGCGCTAGCCGCTGACGCTCACTGTGCGCGATTATGGTCGTATCACGTGCCGGCCACAGAACAGACACTCACCAGCTTCCTTAGCAAGGTCGCGGTGGGGCGCGCGGGGTGTCAGTGCCAATTCGAACGGCATCTCGGCCATCGTGGGGAACGTCGGTTGCGGGGAGACCATGGCGCGCTGCTGGTGCAATACGCGTGAGCCTGGTGAACGGGGTTAGCGGGCGAGCAGCGCGGGGCGTACTAGACAGAGGGTGTATTTGTTGTTGACGTCGTATGTCGTAGAATCCAGAGTGAGACTGTCTTGTGTGCAGGGGTAACTACTATTAAGTACACTACCCGTGAGAATCACTGCGTCATTGATCGCCGTCACGGGGTGCTACGTCAGAGCGTTCCACCGACTTCCATCGCCTGCAAGCCCTGTGCAACAAAGCAAAACAACACGCGTCATACGCGTCCATGTCTCACTGTCACCCTAATTCCAGCTTGTGATATTGAGCCAGAATGAGACAATGAGGTAAATCGGGGATAGATCGAGAAATGTACAAACAATTATATTATAAATACTTCAGTCTACATCACTGGCTCACCGCATCACAGGTTTCTTAGATGCATCGACACCGTTGACTTCATGACTTCAAGTTGACTTTGCAGAATAAAACAAAGTCATACAATGTCAGAGATTGAAATGCCCCTCTCTTCCTTCCCCCCAGCTTCCCTCTTTCATCGTTACCCTACCTTCCACAATATACATTCATAAGGCCCTCCGGGCAACCCTGGTCCCTCCACCCGGACCTGGCCTGACCCTCAGTCACTATCTTTTCCTTTGCTTGACGGCACTCAATCATTACTCAGCAGTACACTACCTATGCACTCTAGACTGGATGTTGGACGCTCTATTCACCATCCGTGGCGCCTGATATTGTGGAGCTTCTTGCACACAGAAGAGAGAAAGTTGGCCGCACAATCCGATGTGTGACACTCAAATCGGGCCAGTGCCAAATCTAAGTCAAAGGACAGCACTTGCATATTATTGAGATCTAGTGAAGGAGGGGTGGGACATATATTAAGACTGCATGGCAGTCATTTCTTGGCAGACTAAGACCCTTACAGAAATGATAGATTAATAAAGCATCAGGAGGAACAAAGAATTAGTCACACACCTGGGGGTTGAAATCAAGGCCGAAACCACGCATGTGATTGCGGAGATAGTCCAAAATGATCTTGTTGATAATCTCGGCTCCAGATCTTTACGGGGTTCGGCGGAGTCTGAAATTTGGGGCACAAACCATCAAAAAAACCACAGCAACCATCAAGGGCAGTAATCTCCCATCGAATTTTCATCAATAACTGCCTCGGATCATTTTCCGATGGATCCGATGGCTATATATATCTCCCTCCTCCTACTGCCCGCGAGCGCAGCGAGCGACTGCCCTAGAACGTCTGGTAACGAGACTATCTTGTTGAATGACTTCCAAAATTCAGTCTCCATCAGGGCCACAGATGGGTGCACAATGATTCCCTTCGAGATGGACCAAAGATTAATTTGATGGCCACATCGTTTGGCCCAAGGGGTACTCATGACTGAAATTTTTGACACGACGTTGATTTTGGGTGTAAAACAACCCAAAATGGTCAAAAATGAACACTAGAAGTTGAGGCGGACAACGGTTCACAAGTTACGGGCAATTTTTCATCAATTTTCCAAAACTCAAAAACCAATTTTTTTCTGAACAGATCGAATGATTCTGAGCAACTTTCGAAAAAAAAAATCAAGGCCTAACTAGTGACGGTCAGTCACATCAATCACCATATATAGCATGTCATGCACCTTATATAGTAACACACATAATCCTCTCTTGCGCAACAACGGTGCACCGGATTTATTTTTGGTGTTCATTTTTGAACTTTTCAGGATGTTTTACATCAGAAATCAATGTTGTGTCAAAAATTTCAATCCTGCATACCCCTTGGTTTGGCCTGCTGGAATGGATTCAATTCACTCTTGAAGACAGGACAGGGGAGGAGGAGCGAGCGACGACGACAGAAGATGTACTAGCAAGATTTTACGAGAGTGTATGTGGGACCACTACATTTTGGGCACAACATTTCGTCGTGAAGACTCATCAGGTGGCTATGTTCCCATGTATACCACGGCGATGTTTGTCGGCACCTTTGGCGCCAAACAATCCTGTACCAGCTCAGAAGTTGCGGAATTCTAATGGACTCGACACATTTTCCTTCATGAGACTGCCCCATTATCCTCAGTGGCTCTGGCTTTCCAACTCTAGTACAAAGTTTTCGAGTTTTTGCGAGCAAGAGAGGTATCGTACAAAATAGAATTCCCCAGTTAGGTGAAGTCTCCCTTGGGTGCTCGGTTAGAGACATAAAATGAGGTGAGACAACTCCATATGGCTGCCCTATTGTTCGCAGCATCCTGTGCTTAGTGAGCAGACTGAGTATTTTTGTAAGATATTTAACGAGGGCGGAACTGTTACATGCATACGAAATGTGTGTACTCATGCATATATAGTCTGAGAAGCCTATGACAGATTAACCTGTCATAGTGGCCTTTTGGCTCAGTCGGTAACAATGCTAGCTCCCGGGCACGTTACATAATAGTACTGTCATGATCTGTTCCATCAGGTTCCCTCAGACTCTGTCGGACTTACTATTCGTCAACCCCAACTTTGCCATTGGCTCTTATTGTCGTGAACACTCTTATTGTTCCACCACATGCTCTTTAACAATTATGCGAACACATGATTCTTCACGTCATCACAGAGGTCTCGGACCTCCGGCTCTTTGACAATTACTTTATTGTTCTTGCTAAATTCTTCATCCCCATACATGCTACAATTAGTTTATTGTTTTAATTGTTTCGCGCGGAAATATCTCGACTCCGAAATTAGTATATATATCACCATGTACTTATGCTTATCTCAGTTTCAATATCGACTAAGATTGTGCCCTATCTCTGTCTCGCTCTCAATCTGCCACTTCTCGAAATCGGGCCTTGGGCATAGGGAAAGGCGCAGCACACGAGCTGAAGCCAAGCCCACTCCATTTGTCAGCACCTGCCTCGGACCTCCGTTCAGACTCTGTCCGGACTTCACACCTATCTATGAAGTTTTATCACAAGAGAGTCCCCATCTGTATTGCTGACTTCACATCTTCATCTTGATAGAACATTCCGGACTTCTGTCGGCCTCCGAGAGTAACCGACTCTTGACAGGAACTAAATTTAAGACTCTATAATTTTTTCGAAATCCGAAGGTGTGTGGCACCCTGGGCGGGGCTCATAGGGCCCCAGGCGCTGTGATGGGGACTGCGGTTGTACTGGATGCAGGGAAGTATTTGCAAATAAAGTAGTGTTTGTCCTCTAGAGGGAATAAAGTTTACAGCCTTAAGTTGTGATGGAGGGCTTAGGTATTGTGCTGCCATCCTTGCCTATGATGGGTGTGGAAAGTGGGAGTGTCGTCCTGGCAATCATCTCGCGGATCATGTGGGGTAATGCAGGGGGGTACCTGTCTGCTGGTCTGAGTAAGTAGTTGTTTCCCAAAACTGATGCGATGCACAGGCGCAGTGTCTCGCAGATGAACACATCTAGGTATGGGAGCTTGATGACCACATTGTGGTCCAGGTGGTCATCTTCCATCCAGGCAGTGTCATCCAGAAATCTCTGTGTGCAGCTTGTTCTGAATCTCTTGGTGGATGGTGAGGAGGTGCATGAGCCGGGTGAGTGCAGAGGACATGGTGTCCATTGCAGCAAAGATGATTGCTCTGTTGGGAATTAGTTGAACTACCCAAGGTGCAGGGCAAAATAGTGGCATGAAGTTTGCGCAAGGAGCTCACTGTTGGTGAGTTGCAACATCCCATCGGTGTCCATGTTGTTGTGCACTGAAATTTATGAGCGCTAGAACAAAGAAAACAGGACTGGACAGACACATGATGCTCATGAGATCGTTGCCCATCTCCATGTTTTCCTTGGACTCCAAGTCACCACGCTGGAGCACAATTTTCTTGCCCTGGAGAATCTCCCTTATGGTGTTGTCCATCAAGTCGACCATATCGCACAACCGGTGCAGCGTGGGCGACGGAACAGTGTGCGTGTGTGTTTGGCCAGGCTTGGCACCAGCATCCATTAGATGCACATAGATACAGCGGAATAGGGGGCACAATCAATCCATTCTCGGCTTTCTCTACACGTTTGCTTGCGAGCACCAAGAGGCTGATTGAGAGTGTGATTTGCGACAACCTAAGCTTCCTTTTTAACCACACTGGCCCGAACATCTCAGTCGAGAGACATATACGGAAGATTTACCCGGACAAATTCGGCCGCGAGCAGCAGGACACTTGACAAAGAGACCGTAGACTTCCGCACACACAGAAATCCACCACCGAGAACCCCCAGCTCCGAGCCTTCGACACCATCCACGTTAACACCATCGCAGTCTGAGGACAACGACATCCTACCTGTTTTTACAAGACCGACGGCACCACCACACCTGTCTTCACCACCCATCGTAACCCAGCCAGACGACGACAACAGCAGCATGGCAGGTTCGATGCTAGAACTGTTCAGCGGTGACAGCGTCAACGATAGCATCACACCCCAGGACTTTCTGCGCAGATTTTTGTGGGAAATGGGCGACAAGAAGGACAAATCAAAGTCAAACAATCCAAAAACTACCTGCTGTCGGCGGCGAGGCCGACATATGGTACAAGGGTCTCAGTGTGGCGGTGCGGGCAGACTGGGACCAGACCAAGGCTGCATTTGAGATAAAGTGGCCAGAGACAGTGGTCGTGCAGAAAGCACAGACAGACTACGAGCTGGAGTTGGTGGAGACGAAGCTGTCGGAGAAGGACCTGGGGAAGAAAGAGTTGGTATTGGGGCAGGAGGTCTGGATGCACATTATCTGGGCAGACAAGATGCAAAAGCTCGCCGCCGGTGCAAAGGTTGGCACTGGGATGAGTACATCGCACACACACGACACAGCTTGCCTGACCTCATCAAGGACAAGATACCATCGACATTCAAGGACTGGGGGAGTTTTTCAAAGTGGTCCGCAAGGTCACATAGAGCACATACAGGATGGTGCGGAGAGGTGGAGAAGGGAGCAGGAGAAGCAGAAGATGGTGGAAGACTGGATCACACAACTCACAGCGGTTGTTAACCGCCAGCAGCAAGTCCAAGCATCGCTGACGGCAGGGATATGCCAGCAGATGACCAACACCTCACTTCAAGGACCACACCTACCACCAGCACCGTTTAACGCAAACCCCAACCCTTTCAGATCGCGAGGGGGAGGACAGGGCAACCTTTTCGGAGGCATTGGCATCACACGAAGCCCAGTGACGGAGGCGCAGAAGGAGGCACTTCGCGAACACATCAAGTTGCTGCCTCAGCACCCAAACACACCACCGGGCTGTCTCGAGCACCAGAAGCAGCAAGAAGCGTGGGTCACGAAGTACGGCATGGGCATGACCGTCGCGGAACTCACTCCGTACCCACTGCGCCCTGGGATGATGCCTGTCAACTCAGGGGATGCTGGAAATGCGGTGTCGACAGGCACCATATGGAGCATTGCACGGTGACTGACACACACCGTCTACACCCCAACGAGACGCGTGGCGACGGATTTGCAAGGGGATACTGTGGGAGCCCCCTGCGTATGCACAGGACAGCAAAATCAAGGGCCCACCAACATCCGGCTCATGCAGATCGATGACTACGGGACATGGGAGCAAATTGGAGGAATGGGAGCGATGGGAAATGATGAAGACCAGGGAAATGGTCAAGGGCTGTCTGAGTAGAGTGGAATGGACAGCCCGAGACAACGACACTCCAGAGGAGGTGCAAGTCCCCGAGAAGAGCCGACCGCTTCTCGGGGACAGTACTAGCGATGGTCCTGAAGCTCAGAGTGTACCGCATGATGTACACTGGCGATGAATGGCATATCACTGATCTGTATGCGGTTGGGGTGCGTGAGGAGACAGAGCACCAATCAAGACCTTTCATTCACGAGATCGAGCTGAAGGGACCAGGAGGACAGGTGGTGAGAGTCTGTGGGACCATCGATGACGGAGCGACGGTGGGAGTGCTTTGCGAGACGGTGTACGAGAGGGAGCGTCATAAGCTCGGGCCATTAAGAGCATCGAGGAAAAGACTGCGCATGGCCGATGGAACCATCATCCCATTGTCAGGCTATTGGGAAGGGCACATGGAGTTTGGGACGGTGACGGAATGGGTCGCGTTCGAAGTCTTTCCGAGCAGCGGATCATGGTTGTTCTTGTTTGCGAAACCGCTGCTGGAGAAGTTTCGGGCGGTGCACGATTATGAGACGGACATCATTACGGTGCAGAAGGGGGAAGAGCGAATCCTGCTCAGGAATGAGTTGCGAGAACCGGACAAAGAAAAGGAAGTGGTGAATGAATTGTTTGTGGGTGAGACTCACAAAATGCACGAGCCGTCAGTGGGAGGAAGTAGTGCACCTCCCGCGAGGTGAGTCCCATTCTACTCCGAAACGGAGCACGCAAAGCTGGTTGACCAAAAGCTCTGTATTCAAGGACAGCTACGACTGAAGGTGCACACATCGTGGGGCCCTTCCAGCAGATCCAGCATCCTCAATAGAACATGCGCGATCTCAAAGGGGGACTCGCAACCCCCTTCGAGGGAAGTTGCAGTCGTGACGGAGAACGGGGAGAACAAGGAGAATACTGACATCGATTTGAGTCCCACAGGTAATGATCTAGGCGCCAACACGAAGAACCATGGGTGGAAGGATGAAGGGAAGGAGTCGGAGGGTGCACACAACATGGATTCCGAGGAGACGTGCACGGACGATAAGGGGGATTTGTGTTCCCCCGCGAGGGAAGTCCACCTCGAGCGAAAAGTCAGCGAAGATCATCTAGATGCTGATAAGATTATCTTAGAACCTGCGACATCACAGTGGAGGATGTCATACTGGGAGTGGCATAGGTCAACGGAGCAGAGGCGGCGAAGGCGGGAGATCCAAAAGACACGCGAGGCGAAAGTGGGGGAGTTGTCAACCCCCATGAGGGGAGTACTAAACACCATCCACACGAACCCAAAGCGCCGCGCTAACCGCAATTTCATGCAAGGCAAAATCTTCCACGAATGGAGGCACGCAATCCGACAGGAGAAAGCCAACATGGTATTTCTGAAGGGAGAGAAGTACCGACAGTGGGTGAGAGAGAAAACGCAAGGAAAGACGCAAGTGAATGTTATGGGGGTGTCGTCAACCCCCTCGAGGGGAGTATTCAGCACAAAATTCTTCCGAGGCGAGCCAATTACTCACGAGACCGTCTTTCGAGGGAACCAGCCAACGAGGGTCTTGGATGCAATGGCAGCGGTGGGCATACAGACGAAGAGCGAGGACAGTGGAGCATCGCAAAGCATGTGTACAGTGAATGTGGGGGACAACAGAGACACCTCCTTTAAGGGAGAATTGCTCAAGGACTCTGACGAGGACACACGCACCTTCGAGGAGCTAAGGCGAAAATCCCCGAGTCAATTCGCGGAATACCTCACGGACCTCGTGTAAAGGCACACAACCACGCAGGAAAAGGCGACTACGACTAGTGTCTGGGATGTTAACTTGGACGACTATTCCCTAGAGGGGGAAGGGTCCCTACAACCGGACATCTCATTAACAGACGACCCATCAATACACACCAGGCTGACCGATCCGAAGAACCCGAGGAGGGTAGCCAAGATCTGGAAGCAGATGACAGTCGGGTCGGACCTCAACGAGACGCAGCGCCAGCGTGTCCACGAGTTCGTGGAGGAATATGCTGACTGCTTTGCATTGTCAATGCGTGAAGTGGTAGCAATACCAGGGGTGGAGCACAAGATGGACATCCCAAATGACATCGAGTTTAACAACAAAGTACACCAGCGGCCATGGACTCCAGTGCAGAAGGAGTGGGGCAATCCAGTCATCGACGAGATGCTAGAATCCGGCATCATCATGCCTATAGACCCGAAAGACGCTAAATGTGTATCACCCACCACACTAGTGTAGAAAGCTCACCAGGATGGCAAGACTTGGTCAATAGGTGCGCTCAAAGTAGAATTCTGCGGCTGGTCGCAGACGCAGATGATCATGTGGCCAGTGACCGACTGTCACTTATTTGTTCCATGACCATTTCCGGCCTAATTGATCATTTCGCATACTTTTACATCGATAAGAGCCGCTCGAGCACGATAAAATCAGCAAAATAATCATGGACCTCCCAGCCATCTTTTCCCCCTCTTCTGCCTCGGAAATGGGCCGGGAAACTGTCCATTCCCAAGTCTCGAGGTCCTATCTCAAACACATGATCCTTCGCGACATACTCGTTCCTCCTGACGACGATGATCTGGATCTGGATGACGACGACGCAGAGGGGGATCTTGCTGCAAAGATTGCCCAGCTCAAGCTTGACATGACGATCCTGGAGGCTATCAAGTCGACGCGATACTTGCACGCTCGTGATCCTGTTCCCAAAGCAGGGAATATACACCTCGCCTGGGTCTACGCCGAAAATCCCAATGACCATGGGAGATTCCGAAACATGCTTAGGGTCTCCCCACTCGTCTTCTCAGTCATCATGGAGCTCATCCAGGACCACGATGCCTTCAGCAACAAATCCAACGTTCCGCAAACACCGATTGACCAACAGCTTGCTGTTGCCTTATATTGTCTGGGTCACTATGGAAATGCCGCATCACTTGAAGATGTGGCAAGGATGGCAGGCTGCGCTGAGGGTTCAGTGGAGAATTTCACTAATCGCTGCTTCGAAGCAATCGAATCCTTGCATGACATGTTTGTGCGACCTTTAACTCCCACCGAAAAGGAGCGCGAAAAGCAGTGGATGGATGAGCACGTTGGGTTCAGAGGGCTGTGGCGAGAGGGATGGATAATGTACGACGGGACCATTGTTGTCCTCTAGGCGAAGCCCGGCATCGACGGCGATGCATATTACACCCGCAAGGCAAATTACGGATTGAACGTGCAGGTACAAAGTTCTCGAGTCGATTTTCTGGTAACTTATAATCCATAGATTGGGAATATTCCTTCCAACTTGCGAATCCAGGATTGCTCTATCGGATTCACCGGTTCAGCTCACGACGCAGCTGCATTTGAACACACGGCGGCAGTACTCCACCCAGAATTCATGTTTCAAGGCGATGAATTCGCCTGGGGAGACTCAGCTTATACCATTAATTCCCGCACCATTCCCGTTCACAAACGACCTGCAGCGCTCATCCCCGAGAATGCGAGATTTGACAAGGTGCTCTCTCACCTGCGTGTTCGGTCGGAGCACTGCATTGGGGCGCTGAAAGGGCGCTGGCAAAGCCTTCGCGATCTCCGTGTAAACATCAACTCGGTGGAGGATCATGGACGGGCTTGCCAGTGGATCACCATCGCTATCATCCTTCATAATCTGGTCATCGACGTCGAGGGCGAAGCATCCGGGGTGACCTTTCTAGGGGAGCATGGCAGGGTTGAGGAAGAACAGGATCGGGGTGGACGTGATGAGCCGCCGGAGGCACAGTTTGCGGATGACGAAGGGGAGCAGAAGCGTATACGACTCACAGCAGAATTAATTGTGCATCGCGGATTGTAGCTAAAAATTATATACATGAATAAGACATTAAGGAGGATTAAATAGAGAATAAATGTCGAAATGAATGAAAGACCAGGAAAGAGTAATGAGTGTAATGGTAATTAAATTTCTTCGGAATCTCCTGGAAGAGAGTTCTGGGTATTCTCGATACACCAGATCGAAGGAGAGTGAGCCACAACTGGGGAAGTCGACGAAACGCTGGGGGAGCGACCTGAGCAGGGCGTGCGATGGTGACGGCGTGGGGTACAATGAGGGGTACGAGGGCCAGAGTTGCGGTGCAGCGATCTGCTGATGACTGCAGGAGCATCAAGCGCAGCAAGTGCAGCCTTGGTCTCTTCCAACGTGTTGATCTTGAGCTTGAACATCTCCATGAGTTGTTCCTTCTGCTTTAGGAGCTGATCTTTCTGCGCGATGAGGAGTGTTTGATGATGATGCTCTGCATTCGCTACCGCACGCTCCCTCGCAATTTCGATATTTTCCCTACAAATAGTTAGTATCCCTATCAAAAGACGGGCATGTAAACTTACTTAGATGCGTCCATGATCACATCCTCGAGCGACCGCTTTTTGGGGATGTGCTGGATGTTCTGGCGAGCCTTATCCATCGCGTTACCCAGGTCAGCACCGAACGTCGAAGCCTTTGGTCCCCGTGTGAGTCTCGGAGCAGAGGCCCCCGGATTCGGGCCCATTTCCACCTGCAGCGCAGGGATGCGGCCATTGGTGCTTATCGGACGTGATTCCGATGAAGCGGCCGCGTCTCCGATGTCGAACGAAGCTGAGAGAGTGGGGGTTGGGGTGTGGAAGAGCCTGGGGTCTATCAGAGAGTCGTCAAATCATTGAGGGGCCGGAGTTTCGAGAGTCTGGTTGTGGACGATCCTGCGGCCGTTCGGACCAATGCCGGTGATGATTAGGGGAGGGACGACGTTCGGGCGCGTGCTGAGGAACTTATGCAGCTCTGAAAAGTACGGGAACTCGGTGTTGAGTTGCTCTGAAATGAAGTTAATGATAATATAATTTTGCTGGATATAACGACGCACGCCAAAGATTCACGGCCACAGCAGGGGTATCGTGGTGGGGGCCATCGCCTGGGATGTAATAGTCAAGGTACTCATGCCCTCCACCAGCGCCCGCATCCTCTGGAGCACCCACACCACCCCCAGTGACGCGAAGACGCGCCGCCTTCTCCTTATAGACTTTGCAGAGACTACTGGTCGTTAGCACGCGTCAGAAAAGAACCAAAGAAAGTGTACTCCTCGGTCTTGCCCTTGACACGAGCCCCGAGAGTCTTGGAATGATCCTTGTACTCCTCCGGGAACATCTCCTGCGCGATCCGCTCATAGACGGTAATCTTACGGTCACCGGAGGTATTCTTGATTGAAGGGTGTCAGATTTTACGTAGGTAATAGGCAGTGGTGTACGCACCTCCTTGGGGTCCTGTTTTCCGAAGAGAACAACGAAATTCTCCTTTTTTTGAAGCTTCTCAAGGAGAATCCAAGTCAGAGCTCCCTCGTCCGCGGCCCACGCGATTTGGGCGAGTTTCGGGAGATTTTTGCGGCCAGACATGGATGGGCTAGTATTAAGTCGATATTATGAGTTTCCGAGGTAGATAAGGTGGTATAAAGCCCGGGGGCGATGAAGAGACAAGAGACGAGGAATTTCCGATTCACGGAGGGCCTAGGCACACACGACTAAACATCTACCAACGGTGACGGCCGGTCACTGGCCACATGATCATCTGCGTCTGCGACCGGCCGCAGAATTCTACTTTGAGCGCACCTAATCTTGGAGCTTCAGCACATTGTGAACGATCAGTGCATTGCAGCGGGTCTTCCGGAGGTGCATAACCTTGGCCTGCGTCCGGACTATGTTGACGAACCGGTGGGATCGGGGAAGCCGTCGTGGCGGATGTGCCACAACTACAACGAGCTTAACAAGAAGACCAAGGTCGCGTCAATGCCGCCAGGCAACATCCAGCGCAAGCAGGGACGTCTGTCGGGGCACCGCTACGTGTCCGTATTCGACTTCGCCAAGGGGTTTTATGCATGTGAAACGGCGGAAGACATACACCCATACCTCTGCTTCTACATCGAAGGCAGAGGGCTATTCACTTACTGCAAGATGCCAATGGGCCTCACGGGCGCGCCAAGTACGTTCGCAAAGACCACTGGCGCCGCGCTCGGGCACCTAGTCAGAACAAAGATCGAGCTGTTTGTCGACGATGGGGCTATGGCGGGGTCAGACTTCGACAGGAAACTAGAAGACATGCAGGAGGTATTCACCCAGATACGGCAGCACAAGCTCTCGATATCAGCAAAGAAGACATTTCTCTTCATGAGCGAAGCCCAATTTGCCAGAGGACAAGTCAGGGTGGAAGGAGTGAAGCCAGATCTCACAAAACTGACGGCGATTGTGGACTGGAAGATGCCCCATGACTTAATGAATCTGAAGTCCTTTCTCGGATTGTGTGGGTTCTTCCACAGGCTAATCAAAAACTACGCATGACTAGCTCAGCCATTGACGGACTTGGAACGGCTTGCGGACACGACAGGCGCAGGATCTAAGGGGGAGTGGAGAAAGCGGATGCGCACAGTGGATTTGAAGAAGGCGTGGTTACCGGAACACCAAGCGGCATTTGTCAGACTCAAGGCGGCACTAACTTCGGAGCCAGTGTTGCGAGGACCACAGTTCGACAGTTGCCCGTTCATCATAACGACAGATGGGTCCAAGGACGAGGAGGGGTTAGGCACGATGATTTGTCAGAGATTCGACACGGTGTTAGACGGGGGCAAAACGGTGTCAAAACTGCATCCCATTGGCTTCGCGTCCAAGAGGACTTCACTTGCGGAAGAACAGTACAAGCCGTACCTGCTGGAGTTCGCGGCATTGAAGTACGCATTGGACAAATTTTCCAATACGACTTACAGCTTTCCTATCGAGATCGAGACAGATTGTCAAGCTCTGCGGGACACATTGATGAATCGCAACTTGTCGACAACTCACGCGCGGTGGCTAGAAGCAGTAATGAACCACGATATATAGACCGTACACCATCTACCAGGTGCCGTCAACTTTGTCGGCGACGCACTCAGCAGAATGTACACACACACAGAGCGTGAAGCGGGAGATGGTAACAAGTGGACGGTGAGCTCGGACTGGTGGGCCGAGGATGGACTGACATTCGACCTGTATACCATCATGGCATCAACGGACGAGTTGAAAGCGCTGAAAGCACACTTTGCGGAGGTACCGGTGTTTTTGCAGGTGGTGGAAGCGCTGCAAATCATCGAGGACGGGGGCAAAGGGAGACACATCGAGCGAGCGAGACACAGGGCAGCGGAGTACATGATAGAGGGTGGTAAGCTCTGGCATGTGGGCCATGGGCGATCGCGGAGGGCACGAGTGCGGGTGGAGTGCCTAACGCCGCAGGAGATGCACATTGTCGCGGATGAGCAGCACAAGAAAGGAGGTCACATGAAAAGGGACGTGATGAAACTGGCACTCATGAACGAGTACAAGTCACCTGCACTTGACCGCACAATAACCAACGCGATAGTGAACTGCGGTGCGTGCTTGAATTTTGGAGGAGCACACATACATGCACTGCTCCAGCCAATAACACGTCAACACCCATTCGAATTACTAGTGGGCGACTGCCTCTCGTTGCCGAAGGGCAAGGGAGGATACCACCAGGTCAGGCTGTACCTCGACACAGCGAGCCAACACGTTTTCGGATTCAAGTACAAAACACACAGCACCGCAAACACCACGAGGGATGCGCTGCGACAGCTGTTCACAGCCTACGCGCCATGGGAAACATTCATGTCTGATGGTGGCTCGCACTTCAATAACAACACCGTGAAAGGGGTACGTGCGGACTTCGGCGTCAAGCCCCATGTGGTCGCAAAGTACTCGCCATGGGTTAACGGCTTGGTGGAGGGCACAAACAACATCCTCCTTGGGATATTGAAGCATATGTGTGCACCGGATCTCGGAGAGGAAGGATGGAGGAAGATAGAGAAGTGGGAGGACCTACCGCGCAACTGGCCAGATCACTTTGACTCCGCGATCATCATACTAAATAATTGAATCCTCAGGGTGCTGGATCACACCCCCAATGAATTGTTCTTTGGAATGGTCATTAACACAGCTAATACAAGTGTAGAACGAGCTGCAGGAGACATCAGCATCACAGACATCGAGGCGCAGATTGCTTACTCGGAGCAGCAGCGATTTGACGGCTTTGCGCGAGCCATTGCAAACGGAGCGGCACGGAAACAATTATTTGACAAGGTGGAAGGCCGAAGCCCAGGTGAAGTAATCTTTGCCGTTGGCGAGCTAGTACAGGTACTCGACCCGAAATACAAGAAGACTTTCAGGACGTCCAGGAAGATCTTGCCCGAATGGTCCGGAGCGTTCCGGGTGCGGGAACGCCACCTGAATAGCTATAAACTGGAGACGGTGGGCGGCTTGGAACTCGCGGGGGAGTACAGCGCGTGGCGCATGAAGCGGATGAAAGCGCCGGCAGGATCTTTGTTGGAGGCGTACGAGAAGGAGAGAGAGAGGTGCATCGCTGCGGGTGAGAGCGTACAATTGGATGGTGCACCACTGGTGCTGGAGGACGAAGAAGAAGTGTCAGAGGGCCCGGAAGGTCGCAATCGGAAGTCTGCAGCAAGCGTAGCAGAATAGGAGGATTCAGACTCAGAGAGAGAGTGGGAAGATGAAGAGAAGGAGGCACTGGGAGACAGCATTGGGGCGAGGGTGGAACGAAGAAGGTGAGGGTAGTAGAGGCGTAGGCAACGAAGACGTTGCTGCGGAGGAGGGGAGCAGATGTGCGCATGTGTTTGGCCAGGCTTGGCACCAGCATCCGTTAGATGCACGTAGATACAGCGGAATAGGGGGCGCAATCAATCCATTCTCGGCTTTCTCTACACGTTTGCTTGCAAGCACCGAGAGGCTACCACAACAGCATTGAGGAGGAAGCGGCAGAAGGACAGGAGACCAAACTTGCTTGAGAGTGGGACAAAGGGCAAAAGCAGTGGAATTTTGTGCAATGTTGGGTTGTGTTTAGCATTAAATTTGGGATGGTTGGGAAAGGGAGTTGGGTTTCATACAGTAGCTGCTTGATTGACTCAGTATACTCATTGATGGGGGCGTCCATGACCATAGGATCGAAAGAGTAGCCAATGCCCAAGCAGCCGATGAGCTTGAGAGAGGTACAGGTAAGAAGGGAGGCCAGTTCAACCTGTGGTGCGTGTTAGAATTTGGGATTAAAACCAGAAACAGAGTGTTGCACGTTGCACAGCCCATTGATGACCTGGGGAGCAATTAAACCATTGCAGAGCTAGAGCATATAAGAGGCAGGAGTACACGAGAGGAGGGAGCCCACTGCTTCAGCGACACCGTAAAAGTGCCCCATCATTCCACGGAGATTCACAGTTCAGAACGCTGGCATCATCATCTTGTGGAGTATATGATGGTCATCACCCAGCATGGAGAAAATGCCCTTACCAAACATCCGCTAGTTCATGCTGTGGACATTGGCAAGGATTCCACCTGAAGCAAAGAAAAACGACAAACCAGATGGTAATGGGTGCCTCTTCATAAATGACCTGTTCCTATATGACAATGCTGTGCAATGCCGTGGTATCGAACATGAACAACATCCTGCTCTGCTTGCACAATTAGCTGCCAAGCCCCAGCTGTAAACTGCATGTACTTATGCCCAACAAACCAGACAGCTTGACAACACCCCTGTAATTCTCCTCGAGATCCTGCTCGAAATCCCACCCATCTGGATTGTGGTACTGTAGGATGTTTCCTGGATAAAGCTGGCTTTAAGTGACTTCCAGGGTATTCTCGTGGTGCACCAACCTGTGAGGAAGGATGCAGACAGCGGTCCTGGGATGTTGTCAAGCATGGAGCAGCTGAAGATGCATCGTAGCAATGCAATTAGTGTGTACGCACTACCTAAGAGCAGCACAGTTTGTACAGGAGTGGGAGACATAGAGAAGAGACAGTGTCGTGGCCATTTGCACCAATCATATGCATGTGCTTCATGCAGCGGTGCGAGGGAAAACTTTGCAATTGCAACCACCAACAGCGAGCTGGAGTGAGCTGTGTGTGTCTGGGTTAATGACTAACATTGGCTGATGAGCCAATTATGTACAAACAGTGATGTTACCTCACTACCCAGAAAGGAAGTTTTAGATTGGAGATGAAAGCCAGAGGAGATGGTTGGATGAAGAAAACCAGCAGCATTGATTGTTTTTTTTTTGAGGTTGAGGGTGCATTACAAATCTTCAAAAGTTTGATGCAGCTTCCTGATACTTGAGTCTTAGTCAACTGCAACACAGTTTTCTGAAATTTCCCCACTTTTGGATGGTATGACATCATGTCACAGCCTTGGAGTGGCTCTGGGTGGGAATATTACCTCTAACCTTTAGCTACCACTTAGTACTTATTGCGGTGACCATATTGGAGAGACTCTCGGCGCAAGTTTAAACGTGAAGACAGCCACAGTGCATACTGCACACTGGATTAATCTATTTAACAACCCCACTTGTTGGCAACAACCCGGGTTGTTCAGTTGTCTTTCTATTTAACAACCCCCACATGGTGAATAAAGGTTGTAAATAAAGGTTGTCACAAGTCACAAACTTGAAGCTTTGCTTTGACCATGCGCATTAAGACACCTGTGCCAACTTTCACTGAACAATATTTTTGTCCCTATCTCACTGGCAGGCCGCACTAACTCATATAGCTGCATCCTGGTGAGAGTTTAGAAATTTTTGGTTATCTTTACTCAAATTTTGTGCTAACTGTCGGATTTTGCGTTAACAGGCCTCCATCAGAGTAAAAGTTTTGAAGAAAAATCCTAACATCAATGGGCTATCCCAGGAAGCTTGTTGTTCCTTCAGACCACTTGACTGGATAGTATATTGAGAATTTTGCGAACTTGATGGTGTAAGTCTCTGAATATCAATTGATTGCTCTGAAAAAAATCTACTTGACTGTGGTAAGAAGCTCTGCTCAACTGGGGGGCCGCTAAGAAGTACACAAGTAATGTGGGCTGCCTCAAAATTGTCGTAGGACTGCTGCTAGCGATGATTTTGTGACCAATTTATAAATAGCTGGGGTTGTACATTTCTATTTAGCAACCCGGTTGTTTCAAACAAGGGGGGTTGTTAAATACTATCTCTCCCTGAGTACTCGGACACTAAAGAAAGATCAATGGATATCTTTTCAGGTATTGTGTTTGAAGAAACTCTGAATACACAGATCGTTTGCAATCCGTCTTTTACCTCAGTGCACAATTTTAGTTCAAGGTCCATTGGTTGTCGAACAGCAGTGGTTTCTTTGTTGTGGTCAAGTGTCCAAGTACATCAAATCATGATTGCTGGCCACAGCCTAAGCTTGTCTCTTGCCGCACTTCCCTGGGGTTTTACACGGTGCTTTCAGGACACCTGAGGAGCCCCTAACGAGCACCAAAACCCTCCAGACCTCCTCAAAGGCTCATGGAACATGAATTCTCTTTGCAAGTATTTTGTAGGCTGATCATGAATGTATGTAATTTGACAACTTTATTGTCTATTGCAATGGCTGCATGCCTCCTCCACGCCCAGAAAATTATCCAAAGAGGCAACTAATAGGGGTGCTCAATTCTTAATCCGAACGGGTTCAGTTCGGATTTTAATTCAATATTTGTACGAACAAACAAGGTGATTTCAATCTCCGCTCGGCACCAAAATCTCGGCAGGACTATTGGGCCCCCGCCAGGAAACTCTTCGAAGGTTATGCCGACTAGGCTTCAAACAAGATAGACATTGCCACGACACCAGAGTTGTGTGGTGGAAAATTATTACCTTCGCAAAAAAGAGCAAATATATATTCACGTGTTATGTCCACGTCTCAGGTATTTTTCTACCTGGTCTTGGCTTCATCCCGCAAATATTATTATGGGAAATGGTGGATGACTTGGGGTAGTTCAAAGATGAGAATACATGATAGAGAGGTTACCTGAGGAACGCCAAAAGAATCACCGCCAAGCGGAGATTGAAATCACCTTGTTTGTTCGTACAAATATTCAATTAAAACAAGATGAACCGCCGCTTCGCTCCGGTATCGAGGAGCTCTGGACAAATGAAACGGCAGATGATATTGGTAGAGGAAATCACATCGGGGATGTGTGAGGGGTCAAAAGTTCTGCAGACGCCGTACCAAGTGTTATGGAGCGTTTCGTGCAGAGATTTTAAGCGGGTGTTGGCTGACCAGTACCGTGGGCAGGGAAAGAATGACTAGGGAAGAAACATCTAAAGCCGCAGCCGCCTACGAGAGCGTGGAACCAGGAATTTGAAAGATACATGAGATTGCTCCCCACGACTATTCAGACCACGGAACCGGAAAATTTGAGAGAAGCGCAAGAGCGACAGCCATTGGATTTTTTTTAGAAAAGGGATTGATTAGATCCGCGGCAGGACACAGATAGCCACCAAGGAGCGGACAGAACAGTTGAGAAATTGATCAGACTGAGAATCAGTTATTTGACTGTGAGCAAAGCGGGCAAACGATGAGACGACAGCAGCACCCTTTTTATACGTCGAGGATCTTCCGGGAGGATTGCGTGGCCTCGCGGCCGGAGATATAGAATCACGCTGCGCCGTAGGCAGCAGCAACTGGGATCCGCTGCGCTGTCGAGAATGAACTGCGCACAGGTCAGCTGTTCTGTCGCAAATGAAGGGGCTGTGTCGAAAAGCACAGAAAGTCGAAGACAAAAGGAGTTAAGCCTGGAGGAAGAGCAGAGGGAGGCAAGAGGGAGGATGGATATATGGAGAAATTGCACTGCCAAACGAGCAAAATCTTAAAGAACGGTTAATTAATCCGAACTGAACCCGTTCGGATTAAGAATTGAGCACCTTCATGATTCTGGGAATATTTTGGAACCATGCTATAGTCTTGGCCATGAGAATTGTGCTTAAAACATCGAAAATGCATTAAAATCACAATGCTTCACAAATTCCGAATGCCCAAGCACTCGGAATGCATCAATATTTCCCTCATTCCTTGCTCTCATATCGTGTATTGCATCAAATAGATTATTACGAAAAAAAAAAACTAGGGAATCGGTCAAGAAACGGGCAAGTAATAGATTAATAGCCATTTGTCCCAGATCTAGGTTTGTCCGGGGCGGTGGGGGGATAGTAGATTAATCCCTGCGCACCTCCTGGTTACGATCTGTTATGTTTCAATTGGCAAGTAGTGACGGACGATTTTTGTTGGTCCTAGTCGATGGGCACAGCCTTTACACCCTTGTGCATTGATGATTCCATGGCGCGCCATCCTCCGCCTGCTACCTGCCCGCACGCGAGCCGATGAGTACCAGCTGCTGCCCGATAACACTGCCGCGTTGCAGGGCAGCCCCCGCCGTCGGCGACCGTTCTCGCTCACGCACGTGTGCTGTGCTTTCTCGCTGCGCCGCCTCTGTCTCTTGCTGGCCGTAATCCTCGTGCTACTTGTGTGCGGGGTGCTGCTGAGCGGTATCCCGCCGAGCTACGCCGACATCCGCGCCTTCGAGGCGGCGCTCCCGCAGCACAACCTCTCGCTCGCTGCGCAGCCCGATGGCCCGCGGTACCTCCGCTTTCCCGACCATCTCTGGGGACACGGCCTGAACAACGTCCTTCAGGAAGCGTGCGCTCCGTCTTCTCCCCTTCCCTCTAACACTGACTTGCTCTAGTATACTTATGGGATACCTCGCGCACCGCGCCGGCCGCGCGTACGTCTTTGAGGACTACACTTGGTCGCACTCCCCGCTGCCATACACGCTCTACGACTTTGCCCTTCGTCCCGCGCACATCCCTCTCAACGCCTTCGTGGCCGGGCCCCTCGCCGGCGGGCCGCTCCCCGGCGCTGACCAAAATGACATTGCTAAACGCGCTGTGAGCGCCGCGTTCTACTCGCAGGCGTGCCCACGTGCCACCGTGCACACACTCTCGTCCACCGGTGCCCCGAATGACGCCGACGGCGCTGTGCTCCTTGACTGGTGGCTCGCCCGCCTCGCCGATGTCCCCGCACGCTGCGTCGAGATCGAGTCATCCACGCAGCCCGTGTTTGACTTCTCGTGCGGTCGTTCTTGTCTTTATTCCCCTTTGCTAACTTTTCCTCAGCCTCTTCGGCTCCTCACGCCTCCTCTCCTTGCTCCCGGGCCTCGCCTCGTCCCCCGTGCTCGCCGCCTTTTCCTGGTCGCCCCTCGTACACAGCGCCGTCGCGCGCAACTTTGCCCTCCTCCGCGCGCCCGACCCCGCTGCGCTGTACCCGTTCCCTTCCCTCCCCTCCTCCTCCCCCACCTTCCCCCCCGTCACGTCCTCCCCGCCCCCCACGCTCACCAGCACGCTCGGCCTCCACCTCCGCCGCGGCGACTACTCGCGCCACTGCCCGCGCCTCGCGCTCTGGGGCGCCACGTACCTCGGCGCGAACCAGCACCCCGCGCTCCCCGACCGCTTCGACGCTCCCGCGAACGCGTCCGCTGCCGAGCGCACGGCGCACTACATGCAGCACTGCTACCCTGACGCGGAGGCGATCGCGCGGCGGCTCGGCGCGGCGCGCGCGGCTTGGGCGGCGGCGCACCCCGAGGCGGAGCCCCTCTCGCGCGTGTACATCCTGACGAATGGCTGGGGCTGGTTCGTCAAGGGCGTGCGCGCGGAGCTGATGAAGGACGGGTGGGCGGAGGTGCGCGGGAGTGCGGACATGCTGCTCGACGGCGCGCAGCGCGAAGTGGGGATGGCCGTCGACATGCGCGTGGGTGAGGGTGTGGCAGTGTTTGTGGGTAATGGGGTGTGTGCGCTGCTACATCGTCTTCTTTCTTTCTGCTAATTGGCGAGCGCGCAGTTCTCGAGCTTGACGAGCAACATCGTGATGCTGCGCATGGCCCGTGGGCTGGATCCGGCAAGTAATCGGTTCCTGTGAGGTTCTAGCGTCGGGCACAAAACTATATTACTTTAGACAGTTCAGCTGGGCATGTGGGCGAGTAATATTTGTATGACTAGATATATCGCTAAATTATCAGGCCGGGTTTCGTTGCGATGAGTGTAACGTCGCAGTGATGTTGTTCCATTCGAGTACGCAGTTGAGGCTGTATGGGCAAGCCCTTGCTTTTTGCAGGCCTTAATGGACATCAGTTGGGTTCCGACTCAGGAAGAAATTTCGGGAGCTGGGTAGCATGACAGAGATTCTCGTAATGTTCTCTTTTCTATGCTATGACTTGATGAAGATGCCATGAAGATCCTGAGAAAAAAAAAAAAAAAAAAAGAAAAGGCCCAGAACTTCGTCCCACGCCTGCATCACCTCCGCCTCCTTCCCCGCGCGCCACCGGACTAGAGTCTCCTGCCCGATCTCGCCCCCGCCCACGACGTGGCCCGCGCTAAATGGCAGCTCCACCCACCGCGCGCAGACGCGCAAACGCAGCCCCGCGAGCACCTGGTGCAGCTGCCCCGCCGCCGCGGTTCCCATACGCGACGACAAGCGTGGGCTTCCCCGCCCACTCGTGGTACAGCGCGTCGAGCATGAGCATCAGGCCCGCGGGGTAGCCCCAGTTGTGCTGCGGCGTGAGGAAGACGGCGCCGTCGAAGCCCCGGACGACCGCGGACCATGCGTTCGTCGCGAGGTCGGCGTACGGCGCATCTGCGAGGGGAAGGGCGAGGTGCGCAGGCATGATGGGCTCCGTGGTGTATAAGGGAAGCGGGTGCTCTCTGAGGTCGACAAGCGCGAGGGTGGTGTTCGCGGGGAGGAGCGGCGTCAGGATCTCGAGCACAAATTTCGCGATTGACGGCCCGACGCGGGGGGTGCGGGTCGAGGCGATGATGAGGGTGAGGCGTTTGGGGTGCGCTCATGCTGGTTCTGTGTTGAAAATTTCTGCCTTGTGGACGAGAATAGCCTGAAATTTATAGGAGAATTGCCATTCTGATTACAAAACGTGTCCAAAGGCGAGCAGTCAGACTCTGTTCCTGCGAGCTTCCGCAGATAGAGCAATGCCCCTGCGTCCTGGGGGGGTCGTGCCGTGTAAAGCCCATTAACATTGCATGTATAAGATACTTGAAGTGGCAGAGATGAGTTGAAGATGAGACAAGAGATGAGCAAGCAACCGGACTCAGCCGGACTCTGCATGCTAATTTTGGCATTCCGTTCAATTTCCGAGTGGTCGTGGTCGTAACCGAATGGATTGCAAAAATATGTGGCAAGCGCTTCAATTTTGTCGCCGAAAGTCGCGATTTATCCTCCCTTACCATTTTCTTCGCAACTCCGATTGCTTCGAGTGTTGCCCATCCCCCATTTACTATTTATCAAGGAGTTGAAAGCAGTAAGGTAAGCTATGTCATTCGGGCGCTACTTTTCTACTTACCTACCAAAAAAATATCTGCCCTCCTTGCACTAGGTGGACCTTCAAGTTGATTTTTGGTCCCGTTTCATCCTCAAGAAAGTGTTCGCACATTTTCCACTTCAATGACATCATTGAGCACGGAGTAATCTTGGATATGATTGCTATGCACCATAATCGTGTACAAACTGGAACTTGGTATTGATCTCTATCTCGAGATACTCTCCCATTCTTGGGCAGCGCTCTGATGTATCGAGCCAATTCTTTATCCTGATAAGCTCCGATAGCAATCTGAGTAGTTTTGGACGAGTTGACTCGGAGGCTGCGATCTCTGGTGATTCGAATGCCTGACGCGCGAGTGTCAATGTTCGGGGAAAATATTTCACCCACGTAGGCAAATGAGGTGGGCAGATTTTAGCCACTTCCCGGGATTCGATTGATTTCAGAGCGTAAGATGTACACAAAATGCACAAGTTCAACGTGGCATCTGATGACAGCGGTGAAGCCTCATCGCCTGTTATCGAATGTGGCTTGTCTGCGAGTTGGTTGATTATGAGGTCCATGCAACCGTACAAGACAGTCTTCCTTGACCACGGTAGCCACGGCTGTTTGAAAAGATCGCTGCGCAGAACGAGAAGGCTTTCGGAGACTAGGTGATCTGCCGACGCCCAACTGGTCATCCAGGCAATAAAACATGGCAGCCAATGGGAATAGACCACCCCATAGGGATTGTCGTAAATGAGAAGCGATTGAAGAAATCTGCTGGGAAGGAATTCATCCCAACCACGCCCCAGTACAGAATATATTTCATCTTGTGGCTTATCCCGTAGTTTGGCAGAGAGGACATCTATCATGAGGCGCACAATCTGTTCTGCGTCGACGGTGCATTGAGAATTCTGCAATGTGGACTTCCAGCTGAACACTTTGGCAGCGATGATGTGAAGAACCGGAGGGTAGCGAGCCACTGTGGTATCCGGATAACCCACAATTACAGCAATGGCACGGATAAATGGGGAGTCCCATAAAGCTGACAAGGACGGGGAAACATCTCTGTGGTACCGCTTCAGGGCGAAGAGGAGAGGGTTCAGAAGGCCGTGCGCAGTATCGAAGATCGCTGAAGAAGGTTTGAGAATGTGCCAGCACATATTAGGAGACACCTACCTAGATTCCGTAATGAATCATTCCCATATGTCGCACAAAAAACTTCGGCGGCAGTGCGATTGCTGCGAAAGCTGGCTTCGGGAGAAAGTAGGTGGATGAATGTGAGCAACTCGTCCTTTGCGATGATTGTACGCCTCCGTCGCGATGGTGTTTGCAAAAGGTTGAGAAGTGCAGAAGCTGCTTGATCCAAAACATTGTCGTCGTGTGTTGCTTGAAGTATATCGTGGTAGCAGTGAATCGTTTCCACAGGCAGCAGTACTACATCCCGAGGCGGTGGAAGCTTTTCGGCGGCATATCGGTCTTCCGTTTGACCCGGCGAGTCGACAGCTTGGGTGCGAGTTGAGACTACACCTACAACTTGTGGGCAAAACGAGGTGATTTGAGTCACTAAGTTGAGGTGAAAGAGAGCTGCAAATGTGGATTGGAACGCAGAGGTTTCGGGATTAAGACCTCCATCGAGGAAGGTAGTACACAAAAGACACGCAACAACAGTGATTGCTATAAGGCACATAACGGTTGTGGCGAGAATGAGCGGTGGCCGAGGACAGAGCTGAAGCACTGTTGAAAAAAGGGTGTCCAAAATTCCTGCAATAAAGAGGAGAACCGGAAGGATAAGCAGGTGTGGTAGTAATTCAATTGCAGGACGAAGTTTAGATTCCGCGGCATCCCATCGCTTGTAAATGTCGGCGAGTCGAAGGGCAGCTTTCTTATGACGGGACCAAGTCACCATGTTCACAAAACCTCGACCAGCAACGGCAAGGGCAGCGATAGATAACTAAATTAAATCAGCTGAATTCAAGGCGCTGAACAATTGTTTAGTCACGCACGCAAAGTACGAGAGAAACCGAGTAATATGAGTTGACGCGTATGTCGCTTGGCTTGGGTTGGAATGCAACTGGATGCGTAAAATTGGGAGTTGTAGCAGGATTACTACTGAGACTGAGCATAATCAGGATATCCGTCAAGTTGGCCAGGAGTTCGTTCGTTCTAGCAGTCTCGTCCGGCTGCAAGCCACTCAGTGAGTCAACAAAGAAGGCTGTCACAATTGCAGAGAACAGTCCCAGCTGTACAGAATGTTGTGTGTATGTCAGTTTAGTTGGACCAGAGCTGCATGAAGCCTTTGTGCGCACAAAAACTAGGAGAGCATCAAGGCTACTCCGCCACCGGTCAACCTTGGGCTGAATCGTTTCCGTCACGAATGACTTCAAGAGAGGATTCCATGCACTGCCACTCGTAGCAGGAACCTGGGGCATAGACTGCCATGAGAGGCCTATGAATCGTCAGGTGCGATACTTGCTATTCGAAGAATGGCGGCACACCTGCCGTAGCTTGGCAAGTCTCTATCCGCCGCAAGACTTCGGTTTGCTGTGTCATGATCTGGACGAGTTTTGCGGTCTCCGCACTGGGGACTGTATAACTTCAGAAAGACGCATTATCGATTCAAGGCACCTTAGGGTGTCAATAGTCTCCGTAATACTAGTAGCAGCCTGGCCCATAAGCTTGTCTTGTGCAGGAGTCTCGTGCATGGGATATGTACCGAGTTCTTTATCAAAATCGAAGGTGGCGCAGGAACAGCTAGAACTGAATCTTCAGACTTTGTAGCTATCGGCGAGGAGCGCGCGCTAGGATGGAGGCAGTGAAAGTCGCCCAATAAGTGTTGCGCCGAAGTGCTGTCAAAAGCTGTAATGACGTGATCATTCGTTTAGCAGTACTTGGTACCGGCACGGCATCAAAGGGTTCTAAACAGGTCTATAGCATGCATTGAGTTAATACGTGCATCACAAACAGTACGAGAAACACAGAGAAAGGATGACATAACCATCAAGTCATCTAAATCGATATCGATATCAAGCAGATCAAGGCGCTTCAAGGCGCTCCGGCACTGGACCCGTTGAGTCTCCTTGGTACTTTCAGGTTCGTCGGCGGTGTGCAACGCCTTCAGTACCAACTCCCTGCGGAGCCATTTGTCCTCCGGGGTCAAGTACCAGCTGGCGATCCCAAACACTGTCACAGAGCCGAAGATCACGCAAGCCTGTGCAAAAAGGCATTAATTAGCCTGCCAAGAGACACAGAGGAATGCAGCTCACAAAATCGAAGGTCTCCCCCGCGACAGGGAAGAAAAAGGGCGAGATCATGACCTATGAGCTTGAGGGGTAGAAGGACGCTGCAAGGCGCGTACCACAAATACCATGGTGTTGAAGAACACCGCACCCGCATAGAATGGTTTGGCTGAGACACCTAGGCGGAAATGCGACGACTGAAAGTCATTTGGCGTCATCGTGAGCCGCAGCAGGCGATGAGGCCGTATGCCGCAATGGTGGGCACGCCGCCCGCGCTGGCCAGGCTCATGAAGGCAACCTGGCTGGGGATGATCGTGCATAAGAGCGCGGCAGCGAAGACGAAGATGACGGTCGCGGTGTTTCTCGGCTGGCCGTCGGTGGTGACCTTGCTGATCCAGCTCGAGAGGGGCAGGACGCCGTCGCGCGCGACCACAACGACGAGGCGGGAGGCAGCGACGATGGTGACTCTTGTGTTCTGGGTAGCGCCATGTGAGCTAGGAGCAACAGGGGAGTGGGAATGGATGCACGAGCACAAGGCTGATGACGGCGTGATGGTCATGAACATGCTCCCGCCCTTGCCTAGTGCCAAAGCATAAATCTGCACGAAGGGCTGAGGTGCCACTAGCGCGCACAGGGTGTCGAGGTCTGGAGTACAGAACAAGAAGAGGATGGTGGTGACGAAGCCCAAAACGCCAGTTGCTACGGCGCTGGTCAGAATTCTCTTGCCGGCGACGACGCTGTAAGGATCTGAGCGATATCTCTAGTTACATACGGAGCCGATGCTTACTTCGCATTTTTGGTTTCTTCCGCGATGTGGCCAGATGCGTCAAATCCAGTCATCGTTTCAGCGGTGAAAAGGCTTGTACACAATGAGCAGGAGCGTTGCGTGAAACGGTTAAAATTTACAAGGATAGAATCCAATTCCAGCCGGCGGGAGCGCCGGTCCCATTGTCTGCGAATTATCATGAGCATTACACCCCATAGTCGGAAGCGATGCAGCGTACAAGTCATGGTAAAGACATCCTTGGCGCTCCGGAACCCATACGTCTTCGACACGCCGATCGGAAGCCAGATTACGCAGAGGAAGAAGTCGAGCACAATCAGAGCGACCGAGAACCTGAATATGTCAGAGTACATTCGTGGGGGAAGGTAGTTGATAGCCACCGAAAGGACGAGCGATGCCTCCGAGATCGCCCAGATGAGTGCACGCCACTTTACATTATCGTTTGTGATCCCTCCAGGAAAGTCGATCTCCCACACGGCAAGCTGCGAGACGACGTAATTCGCGGTGGTCTTAGCTCGTAGTCTGCAATCGGAACATGATTCGAGCAAGGCCGGGCTGATCTGACAGTTTCCGGCAGCAAAGGTCATCCAGGCCGTGCATGACCACCAGGCGACGATGAAGCCGAAGAAGCGAGCGTATTTGGGGCCGGCACTCTCAGCAGCCCCTATGTAGATGGATCCGCTGAGAGGGAGCGCAGAGCATATTTCGGCGAGCACTGCAGCGGTGATGAGCATGAAGACGATGGTAATAATGTACGACGACCTGCGTTGATTAGTACACAGAGCAACGAGAGAAATCGCAGGGCAGAGTGTACCATATTGCCGCAGGTCCGCCTGCAAGAAGTCCGAGAAAAAAAAGCAGATCTGAATAGAGGTCAGTGCTTGCCACATTTTTTTGTCATTCGTAGGCAGACTGGTGTACCTAGACGCCCAATTCAGCTGCCAGTGCCAGTGCATCGGCCCGATGCAGTGTTTGGCAGAGGCCTCCGACATCAGTAATATAACATTTTACTTGTGACTTTTTAGACTTTTTCGCTTGTGAGAAAAAAATAAGAGTGCAGAAATGATAACTAGATGCCAATGCACCCACTCAAAAAAAAAATTGATCGAACTTGTTGGCAAGAGGACATAGCTTGCGGGCTTGTGGCTTGTGGGACTTTTGATGCCCGTACGAGCTCGTAGCCTCGTACAAGCGCCGGCAAGTAAAATGTTAAAAAGCCCGATGGATGCCATCGTGGCTGCCAACCCATAGCCCAAGCAGTCTCGTAAACCAGACTTTATACCGAAAACTTGAGAAGACAGTCGTTCTCAAGGATCTATATAAAGTGTGGAATTCGATGCGTCCGTGGGATGATGCTGAGTTTGAATATCATGACCCGTGACACGACCGACATCATGACGCTTGCACAGCACTGTCGGTGTAGACGGCGGAAACTTTCAAGGAGCTTTTCTTTTGCTGAAACAATTTATGCACATTCACGTCTGGACTCCCAACAATGCAACCCTCAACTTATCCGCTTCTTAGAAAAGGAATGAATACGTGGTGATAAATTCCTTGTAGTGGGACTCTATAGCCAGCTCAGAAGATTTGCAACTCATGAAATTTATGGTGTGGTGCCACTGTGGTCTCACCAGATGCCTCTCAGGGAAGGTCCTTCTTGACCCGGCTCTTTCAGGTACAGGACAGCGACCATCGCTTTACCGTATTATCCTGCACGCCTAGCGGAGTCGAAATTTCAAACTCAGGATCATCCCACGGACGGACCCCCCATCAAATCTGAGACTATAGCCCAAGTACATATCGCGGGCCATTTGACCCTTTCTCATCACCCTAACGCTCTGCCAGTATCTTCCTGTCGACTTTAAGGAATCAGGGAAACTGGCAAAAAGAGCCTCAGACTTCGCCTATTTAAATTTTTGGTCGATTTCTCGATGGTTTCAATACTGTCAATTCAAGCAATAGTCAGGTAATGCAATCTCGCTTCTTCTCGCCTTAAATCCTAATTATACCGGACCACTACCGATGGGGCACACTGTCCATAGCTAGACCGGCATTCGGGCCAAATCTTGGGATAATGCCTTCTGAATTGGGGAATTCGCCCTTGATGCAAGGGTCCAACCGGAATCACATTTAGCCAATCATGGCAGTCTTCGAATATAGTATTGGTGCCGCTCTAATTGGAAAGACACGGCTGCCTTCTAAAAGAGCCAAGTTCTCACCCGTTCTCACAATCCACGGTTTGGGGTTCAAGAGGCCTGGTCATCCAGTCCCTTTTAATGCTTCCCGCCCCCACACATACTTCACTCAGCAAGCTGAAGCTCAGAAGCGATGGCCGTAGGGTCTAATCCTCGAGAGACTAATGTGTATGGACTCTCCACTTTCAATTCGGTTTTATCTCACATTTCTGTGCTAGCATGCTACTGACTGCGTCGTGGTGCAACATTGGCCTCTATACCCTGCAGCTCGTGCTGAGTCGGCGCTATTTTCAACGCTCTTCTCGTCCGGTACTGCACCAAATCGGTGTCGGCGCATTGGTTGTATTCGACACTCTGTGTACTGTGGGTGTGTGCGCCGACGTGTACCTTTCTGTTCTGGTGTTCCCCGAGGATCCCGATTCAGTCACCCTGCTGAAGCCGCTTTCTGCGATCATTTTTATGACATACTCCTCCGCAATGGTCGAGCAAGCCTTTCTATGTCATCTATATTTCGTCTTGTAAGAAGCCTGTGTGTGTATCCCTGAAAAAGCTCATTGTTGATCTAGAACACAAAATATTACTGTCACCGCATTTCTGGGGTTGCTCATTCTCGTCCATGTGGGTACCTTCTCGCCGTTCAAGCTTGAGTTCCTGAACCTTCATAGACGGGCTTCTCGTTTGCGTCTGCAGTCTTGCTCCTGACAACGAAAGAGGTACTAGGCTTTTCATTCTTAACAACAACGTAAGCAGTACATTCATTCTTCTGATGCCTGCCTCTCAAATTATCTGCAGAATCGGTGCCATCACATGCGCCGCCACCGACATATTTATCGCCATCTCTTTGGGCATCAAGTTTTGGAGAATGATTCAGCCCCTCAACAAAGAGAATTCGATGCGGAGGTATGTACAGTGTTCCGTTATAGAACATCTCCATTGCACTGCCACTCACGTTACACATAGCTCAGTTCGACGAATTCTGATCCTCACTCTCAGCTCCGGGGCCATTGTCGCGAGCAATACTTTGATAATGATGATACTCCTCCTCAAAATCAATCCAGCGTTCTCGTTCTTCTTCTACTGTGCTGGGCGTGTCTATTCCGTCACGATCCTCGGAAATTTCTTAGTCAATACGGCTTTAATCCGTGCGCCCCCAGAGAATGCATCGGACCGGGTGGGGACAGGCATCGTTTTCCGTGTCGAAGTCGACACCACCTTTGAGGACCCCTCGTCGAGGGTCAGGACGCCGGCCAGAAAATCGACCACAGATCCATCTGTTTCGCCCACCACTGTGAGCCAGTCACTTCGATCTTGCGATACATTATTGAACCGGATCTTCAGCATGAGGAACGGATACACCTGTCTCTTGACCGGAAGCAACAAGCTGTAGCAGCTTGAGACTTCTCGTGTCTCTTACGAACCTTATGATGGACTGGACCCGTTGGAAGCAGCCCTGCAGCGCATGTATAACAAGCAAAGATAATGCATACCAGCTGGCACGTATGGTAGGTGGAATTCCCTTCCGTCTAGCTTAGCCGCCTGTTATATCTTCACTATCCAATACGAGCGCTTTCTCTTGATCCTGGCTTGGTGGCTCTAAGCGTTGGTTTAATTGGAGTTACAGATTTACCGCAGTAGAGAACGAGAGCAGAGAAAAAGAAGGCAAGCATGTATACATATAGGCAGAATTGTAGATAGGCATAGATAGGTCACTGCAGAGATAACGATCCTGTGCGTGCCCAGTTCCTCGCACGCTCTCTTGGCGCGATCTGGAAGCACCCTCCGAGCGATCCGACCACTACTAGTAGTACGAGAAATAGCCAGCAGCACACGATCATGAAGTTCAGTAAATCGTCCCAGCCCATTTTTATTCGTGGTGCGCGTCGTCGCAGAGACTGGCGTGCACGACGGCACATGGAGGGGAGAGGCGTGTCGGCTTCGAGACATTGGACAAACATCCCGATCACCCGGAGACACGTCAACCGCAGCAGGGTGACGATTCCAAGGACGACCTGACGTGTTTGCCGCTGTACGAAGGTTTGAGTCGAGACAGTCGGTTCTGTGTTGTCGGTCGTCAAAAAGAAGTAGATATTGAACAGAGAACTTGGAACACACCGATGAATTTCAGACAGTCCTCCCCTTCCGATAGAACCTGTATGGCGACGGCAGAAAGGTACTCCGGATGTGTGGGCTGAAAAGGTTTCCATCGTAGAGGGTCCACTGGCTAAAGTATGCTGAGATGAGGGCAAGCGCAACATGGGATCGATTTGTTTTACCAAGCATGTGTCGAGGCCCCACCGTCTCCTCACAACATCCATATCTAGGCCGCCTGAGCGACAGAGCGGAATATCGGCGGCCATGTCTGGCGGAGCCCTGTCGCAAATCTTGTAGAGGTGGGAGTAGAAGTGGACGCGGACATATCTGTGTGTGAAGTTGAGACATCATGAGATGGACAGCAAAAGAGGATACCCTGGAGGCGCTGGGGGCGAAGACGGTTCGATGATGAGCTGACGTTGCTTCTCAATGCTGCGCACAGTGGCAAAGGCAAACTCCTGTGGGGATTTGGTGAGTACGTTCCCCATAGCGAGTAGCCTAGTGAATACGAGAGACCGGCTGCCTTATATCGGCAGCAAAGTGCCCTAGAGACGCGAGTACAAGCGGAGAGTCATTCAAAGAGTCGCAGATGGTTGCTGCAGGAAGGCGAAAATGGATCCCAAATAGGTCCCAGGCATCGGCATACAAGTCAGACAGGTCGCTCCAGCAACGAGTTACAAGGAAGGCGAGAGAACAAGAGTCTCGTTCGTGATTTACGTGGCCGATGTCTGATCCAAGAAAGCCAGAATATAAAGGCTCCCTAATTGGGGCCAAGGAACCAGAATACAAGAGTCGCGAGTTTGCGTCGAGTACAAGGTCGCCATTATTTACGCGTTGCGTACCATATGTACCGAGGCTTGACCCGGTCAGAGCGGGCCGGGCATTATGAAACAAGACACCAACTTGATCAATTCCTTGCTCATTCGCGGATTTGAAAAAGTCCAAGTCCAAGTATTAGTTCGCGTTCCCCGCCTTCGTCGCGAAACCTGCGTGGGAGATGGATGCTGGGGTGGAAGCCCGTCAGTGACCTGAGCAATGACGCGGTGATGGACCTCGCTCTAGACAGACGCTTCAACTGTTAAACTCGTTCCTCGTTTGTTGAATCGCGAGCCAGGCCGTCGACCTGAACCTTAAACTCATGCGGCGGCGCATCCTCTCCGCGTTAGATCTGGAGAAGATTTCCATAACAGTTCTGCTTCTAGGCGCGGGGACCTTGGGATGCCATGTTGCGCGGACCATCATGGTGATTCTCGTTGCCTCTGCGGCAAGCATCGTAGCTGATTGAGGGGTAGGGCTGGGGCGTGCGAGATATCACGCTCGTCGACTCCGACAAGGTGTCGTTCTCCAAACCCGTTCGGCAGCCGCTATTCGAGTTTGAGGACTGCGTAGATGGAGGGAAGCCCAAGGCGGAGTGTGCTGCAGCGCGGATGAAGGAGATCTTCTCTGGAATCGTGCGTGCTTCCCCTCAAATATTCATCCTCTTTTGAGGATCAACGCACCTCTAGAATGCGACCGGCCACACCATTTCCATCCCAAGGCCTGGGCATCCAGTTCCTTCGGCGTCTGTGTGACGATGCACAGAAGCTGGAGGAGCTGATCGAGGCGCACGACGCGGTCTTCCTGCTGGTGGACTCCCGAGAGAGTCAGTGGCTGCCGACTGTCATTTGTGCTGCCAAAGGCAAGGTTTGTCCCTTATGTTTCCTTCGACCTTGTTCTGCCCGTTCATTCGGTACCGCAAATTGTGCTCGACGCAGCGCTCGGATTTGACACGTTCTTGGTATGCGCCCCGGCATACACGCTTCGACAACGCGTGCAGGAGCGACCCAGCTTGGGTGCTATTACTGCAATGACAACGTCGCTCCAGCTGATGTAAGTCCCGCTACCCGTATCTCCTCTTCGTCGAGTGGGAGCTAACCGCCATGCAGTCCCTGACAGAGCGGACGCTGGACGAGATGTGCACCGTCACCCGGCCGGGCCTGGCGTCTATCGCGGCCTCGACTGCTGTGGAGCTGCTTGCGTCGATTCTATAGCATCCCGACGGGTTCGTCGTCGCAGCCCTTCTTGTTTCAGGTCACTCATGTTGCATCGCAGTCTCCACGCCACTGCGCTGCCCCCGAACTCGGACCCTGCTGCACTGCACGGTGCGGGTATGCTTGGGCTCGTGCCACACCAGCTGCACGGATTCCTCGCCCAACTCCGCAACCTGATATCGTAGTCGTAGGCGCTGCGTATGGGCGTTTCACGGGGTGTAGTGAGGCGGTGCGTCTGATTGCTCACCATCTCCGGCTCCTGGTGCACACAGGACCTGAAAGGTTACGAGACGCAGGGCTTCGACATGATCCTGCAGGCGTTGAATGATGACAAGTTCTTGCAGAAGCTCACTGGCCTGGACCAGCTGCACGGAGGGGGTAAGCGTTGAAGGATATCGATCGGGATGTGGAGGATGACGGGGAGGACTTCGGGACTGAGTATGATTTACCTACTCTACAACTGTATACTACGATGTCGTATTGCTTTCTGATGCGCGGAGAATCGCATGGTATGTAGCCCTGCTTATGCCAATCATGGAGAGTCAGGCTCAGGTTCATCCCATGTGAACGGCTGCCCCTCTGCCCCGTGCGCGTCGAAGCATTCCTGGCACATAGTCAACAGCCATCCAGTACTATCGGATCTCGCCAATCGACCCTGCTCCCCACATCTCTCGCAGGTCCGGTATGACTCTTCCTCGGCCTCGAATACTGTACCATTTCGACCAAAGGTTCACGGTATGTCACCCGTCACCTCAATTGTTCACTGGGTTTAGTGTTCATTCCTCGGCAATTATGGGAATATTTTCATAAATGGCAGTCCGGCGAATGCCGGACCAGAAATTTTGGCGTTTTTCGGCCTATTTAGGCCTCAAATGCTCATCGTCGCAGTCAACCTAGGTCAAATTTGTTCAGTTCAGGACCCCCCGTCACCCGTCACCTGAACCTTTGGTCGAAATGGTACAGTATCCTATCTGAGATCTTCCTGTCGCCGCTGTGAGAGATATAGGCCCTCAGGCCCCCGAATTTCTCCTTGATATAAATGAACCTGAGCTTCGTTTTGGGCTTCAGGTCGACACAAAGACGGCGAAGGAGGGGTTCCCAACTGTCGCCGATGTCACAACTGCAACCGTCAGCAAAGAGATACGGAAAGTCGGCGTTCAGCCGTTCTTCAAGTTCGTTTTTTTTTTTGGGGGGGGGACATTTGGTGTAGTGCCACTGCCTCTGCAGAAGCATTGCTCAGTGACACCCGTCGTGCCGCCGGTGCTTTGGCTGAGGTGGCGAGCGGTCGGGCGGGAATGCATTTACACGAGTAACGATGAGATTAGTGGGAGTGGGACTCGGCTAACGCTCGGCTAATGGTAGTGCCAGTAGCACTGTGTTGGAATCAAAATCGGTGGTGTGAGAAATGTGAGATGGTTTCCCCCCCTCGCGTTATATAACAAGGGTATGTAAATAACAAGGTTTCTAACATGACGTCACCGCGTGCAGCGCGGAAAATTTTGGGGTTTTTAACATGTTATTTACATGTTATTTACATTTATAACAGCTTAGTCATGTTAGAAACTACGCCAGGAAGTCGTCCATGTTCCAGTCGTCCGGGTGACCCGCTGGAGTAGCATTCGAGGGAGCTGCGGTGCTTCCAACGGTCGACGCCGCCGTCTTCGAAGGCTCCATCAGTTCCGCCAACGCTGGGCTCTCCAACTTGATATACTGCGTGATCGCAAACACAGTTTGAGAGCGAACCAATGCAGGCCCGAAATTGAGACGATCTGTTTCTGCAATATCATAAGGGTCAGGATGATTCACTGCATTCAGGGCCTACTTAGCTAATGGTTTGGTGAGCTGTGGCGAGCCGTCGGCTAGCTGTGACGCCATCAGCTGGCCGAGCGCTAGCCATGAGCTCGCCAAAGGCTATGTCTCGGCTAGCTCATGGCTAGCTCTCGGCCAGCTGATGGCGTCACAGCTAGCCGACGGCTCGCCACAGCTCGCCAAACCGTTGGCTAAGTAGGCCCTGAATGCAGTGATTGAATAGCAATTCGTCGATGGCTTCCTGGTCGACCGCGAATGGAGAGATGTTCTCCTTGTGGATCAGATCTATCAAGGATGGTGCCGATCTGCTTTGCGTACCGGTGGCGGTGAGGACCTCGTCGAGAACAACATGGGCCTGATGAGTGTAATCACCCTCGGAAATACTGTTTGTGTAGTGATCGTAGAGCTGAGCGCAGCTGATGAGATTCACCAGAAGGATTGAGCTCCAGCAGGCCGCATTAAACCAGCCAAGGCGCGATGCAGTACGTTCATCACAGATCTCGGATGGCATAATTGAAAGGATCTTGACAGAAATTCTCTGAATAAACTTTAGCACAGGGACAGTGTTTTTGAATAAAAAATGAAGGATTTATGCTGATCTGTTTCACAATTGGTCCAGTAGTCAAGTGGTTTCGTCGACGAGTCCCAGTGCTGGCTATTGAATGGTGTCTGATTGTATGCGTAGCAGATGAGTTCCTCTTTTAACTGTACAGCTTCTTCCTTTCCACTGCTATCAACATGTTGCTGTTCACCCTTCAGTACTTGCATTGCAGCTTTGAAGAGTATCACAAAAAGCAGTGGATACTGGGCTGGGGTGAGCTGTTCTCAGTTTCGGCACGTTGGCATGGTCAACTGCAGACCACCAAATTTTTGAAACACTGAAATCCATGAGAATTAATACAGGCGTGGACTGTTCAACGCACTTGGATGGAGAAAGTACGCAAGGAGAAAGATATGACAAGAAGATTCATCCATCATTTGGGCAAAATAAGTATTGTAGATTTCAATAACCTTGGCATGGTGGCGTCCAGCGCTGCTTTGCGGATCGGAAGGTACCTTCTGTAGCTGCCATGCAATGCAAACCCAGACATAGAAGACATCAGCACAGGTCGTATTCTGGCCTTCTAGGGTCAGGATCCCATTTGCGAGTGTTAAGGCATGTCACGAGTGCGGGTTGACCCGTGAAAATACTCGTGGGAAACTTGACCTGCAGGTTCGGATACCCGTCGCCACGGGTCATCACGGATCGAGTAGTAATTTTTTTGAGAATGAGGTATACTCGTGAGTTTCAAAGTACTTTTAATCATGTACTTTGAGCTAAAAAATGGCACAATGAGAGCAATACTCGTGAGTTGATCCGTGAGAAACCCGTGACCCGTGGGTCAAGTACTCGTGAAGGCAGGTTTCCCACGGATCCGAGTATGGCCTTGGACGACACAAGTACTCGTGGTCATGGATCCGGGTCACTCGCGACATGCCTTAGCGAGTGTGCGAAGTAACTGGATCATTGTCGAGAGGTTTGCCATAAATGCGTAATGTGCCAACATTTCCCCCAAGAACCCTTTAAGAAATTTAGTCTGTTTCCCAATCCAAAATCAATTATGTACGGGACCCGAGAGCAAAACCCGCACTGCTTTCATATCAAAACGAAGAATTCCGGATCGGTAAAGTACATTGATCGCGGGCATGCAGGTATGAACGGCGAATGATTGAATAAATGTGGTTGAAAAACGAGTCTCCGAGCTTGATTTCATGCCCTCGCTGATGTTCATTTTTTCCCGCTCTACGGTCAGATGGTATGTGCCGTAGTTGGACTTGCCGAAATAGTTTGACAGCCCGCTCACAACAATAAGGTCCTTGGATGTGTTAGCAGTTTCCTCCCACAATGGATAACTTACCTTCTTAAACAGTGCCCCAAGATCCTTCATCAGAAGATTGATAAAACCCTACAAAGTTTGTTTAAACAATTTGCGTCTCAACGTAAAACCCTGTTTAAGCAATGATTTATTTAATGGTGTTCATCACCGAGGAGAACATTATGATGAGGGGTTTAAACCTTGGGATTGAGAAACGGGGTTTAATCAGTGTTTGGATCAAAATGGGATCAAAGAGGATTTAAGAATGTTCAAACACTGATTAAATACTGTTCAATGGGAACAAATGTAAGAATTTGAGGCACCCAGGGGAGTTGAACTTCGGACCTCCCGGTTTCTCCGCAAATGGAAGGGAGATATCAATAACCAGTACACCATGCAACCGATGTAAAGGGGTGGAGTATTACAGCCTTACTCATGTCTGATTTGAAAACAAGAATGGCTGTTTTAAATCTCAACAAGTGTCGTTGTATTGCTTCTGAACTGTGGACTGAATTCTTTTCAATACCATGTAACCATAGTATGTATCGAAAGAGAGCATGGCAAAGTACTTCCAATACTTCAGTGCCTTTCTGTATGCAACCCCTGTAACAGACAAGGAAATTCAACAACTTGATGCTCGAGTTACTGACTACAGATGAAAGACAAACTGATGTCCCCTTGCAATTTTGGATGCTTTGAATGCATTGAAGGGAATTAGCATGTGAGAGCTTCTGAAGTGACCTTGAACTGCTTAAATATCACGGCTGCTCAAGGTGCGATGGACTTGTACTTTGAAAGAGTAACCTTGCCTGTTTTATGTTCTTCAATGCATTTGTGCACCCATTTGGCAATGGTCCCATAGCTCAGTTGGATCTTACTTCACTGCTTATGAATTGTGTACTCAACTGGTGTGTGTTCGAATCCCACCATGGGTGTTCCTTTTGCTTCATGTTTTCAACCCGGTTTGAACCAGGATTAAGTAAATCATTGCTTGAACAGGGTTTTACGTTGAGACGCCGATTGTTTAAACAAACTTTGTAGGGTTACTGAAGATTGAGGTTGTGACAGGCATCATAAATATTTAATATCCAAGGAAAATACGCCACAATAAGATGTTTTGCAGTGCGTACATTCAGGCCACCGTCTCCCGCAATTGCACTATATTTCCGTGGATCGAACGTCTCCAGAATCTGTTGAGGAAAATTAGTATTGAAAGCGACGTGATTTCCGCACTCACCCCTTTCACAACATTACAAAGTGCTTCACTGGTAATTGACATGCCCTTGAAAACATGGCCACCAACAAAGAATGATCATCGACTAGGAATGGTTGAATGACAGGTATAGATCTCGTCTTTGTGGCATGTACTCCAACTGTCCAGTGAGAAGGTCATATGTGTTTTCGTGCTCAAGAACGCTTTCAGCTTTTGTCCGACTGTGGCGACTTCGCTGGTGATGTGCCGAGAAAAGAATGCTGAGCGCTCTGGGACTTTGTAATTGGGTGCTAGCGCGAGAACGAATTCGATGAAGAACGGGCAGCCAAGGAGGGAAAACGGAATAGCACAGCAAATGATGAACTTGAATAACAAGAGATCGATCTGTGCCTGGTGTTCACGTGTAATTTTGGTGGGAGCAAAATATTCACGGATGCCCTGGCTGGCACCGGGTGTACTGGCAGCAGGGTTGGGGACAGCTTGCAAGGCTGGGGTTTCAACAGCCTTACGAACTGCAGGTAAAGCATTGCTGTTTCCTTCTTCCAATGCGGTCGAAAGAGAGCTTCCACCTCTTTCGTGGTCGACCAAGATCCACAAGTCATGGTATTTGGCCTGTAATGTCTGCACCAGTATAAGAACACTGTCCAGAATAAATTTACATGGCCCTACCTGGCACTGATGAGCATGAGTCTTTATTCGCACTGGATCATGCCCCACTGTCTTTTTGTCGCAAGCAATGCACCAGGTGCAAGTATCCTCCTTTGTAGTGCCATCCCTACGTGTAGCTGAAGCTGTTCCCACAATAACACACTTGTCTGCCAAGAAGTCGCGTTTATGACCGTTCTTGCCTTTGGCTGCATTCTTCAGCTTCTTGATACACCTCGCATAGATGGATTTTGCGTGACAGACAGGCCTGACCTCCCCATCGGCTGGCAAAACACTGGAATCCTCCAAGGCACATCGTAGCCTCTCAGTGTCGTGCCTGCTTTCCCCATTGAGCTGGGATAGAGTGTTCCCAGGGGTGCTTCTTGCGTCCGAGGACAGCGGCGGATAAATCTCCAAATTTAGTCTACGTCAAGGTGCCGAGCACTGGCAAGAACACACCTCTGGCCATTCGCCGGCTGTGCTGTCCTTCACTATGAGCTCCCAGGCGGTGATGAGAGCAGTGACGTGAGCATGCCATGTCTGCCATTCGACGGAGGATTGATAGGGGAGGACAGTATTTACTCTATCATCAAATTCAGTGAGGCCGAAGGCTTCCTCAGTGATAAATCTCTGATGTAGCTTCAGAAGAGCCTCTTGCTGTCCCTTGTCCATGGAGTGGAGAATTCGGCGCGCTGACATCGAGAATGAGCGCAAAAAAGTGGTGAAGATCGGATCAGGCTTATGTCACATCAGCATCACGGTGCTACCGGTGTAAGGTGAAAACAGGATTAAACAGCGAAATCCAAGCTGGCTGGGGGCACTATAGGAACTATTGAGTTGCCAGAGCGAAATAGCCGAGGCGGGTCAGACAGCTGGCAATTTTTGGACTTTCTCACAGGTTAATTACATACGTCCCAGAGCCTTGGATGTGAGAAATGTAATTAACATGTTAATAACAGTGTGAGAAAGTTCCTGTTATTTAACACAGACTTTCCAACACAATGCTAGAACTTAGTGGGACTGGCGACTGATAGTGGGACTCGGCCATCAGCACATCAAAATGGCTTGAAACCCTGCTCACTCATCTTGTTACATGCATGCGAAATGTGTGTACTCATGTATATATAGTCGGGGAAGTCTATGACAGATTAACCTGTCATAGTGGCCTTTTGGCTCAGTTGGTAACAATGCTAGCTCCCAGGCACGTTACATAACAGTATGACAGGTTTAAACCGGTTGCGAGTTCAAACCCTGGTGGTGGCATATTTTTCAGGCCTGGAGCACTTGATTTAATTTGTCATCATTTAAACTCGGTAACATCCGGCAGGTTGATCATGTGACCTGGGGGTCTATTATGTATCATTTGGTCTTTGGAAGTGCACCCGGGGTTCTGTCCCCGGTCTGGCCCATTTCGGGTTTCTGTTCCATTCTGGAACATCTCAGATCCATTCTAGGATCATTCCGCACTTTGAGGGCTCAGTGCCTAATTGGGGGGCACTGTTACATGCATGCGAAATGTGTGTACTCATGTATATATAGTCCGGGAAGCCTATGACAGATTAACCTGTCATAGTGGCCTTTTGGCTCAGTTGGTAACAATGCTAGCTCCCGGGCACAGTACATGACACATCTGCACCATGCAGTGGGCCTCACGGTGAGTGTAGCACCGTGCAGCGGGCCCAGCGGCAAGCGTCAGGGGGGTCCACGGGGGTCTCCCCTGCACAAGATGTTCCAAAAAGAGGAGGAATAAGCAGAAAAATAAATACACACAAAAAAAACATATAGAGCACCATGCAGTGGGCCCTGTCTCGGTAACCCAGATGTTCAGTGTGATCCAGCGGAGTTTGAATAAATCATAAGAAAAGATGGACATGGATCACACCTGAACGTCTGGGGCATTTGGTATACAAACACCCCCCATTGAGTCACACTCCAATGTCACACTTGGGTTGACATTGTCTCTTGTATGTCCCAGCACCCTCAAAACCTTCCGGAAAGTGCTCCATCTCAAATATACAAAGCATCATAGTATTTAAGCTATTTTATTTTTGGCTGTATGGAGGTCAATAGAAGGTTAGATAGCATTAGATAGCACCAAACTGGCATGTCATTTCCAGCTGCCAGCTGGGCCAAAAAGCAAGGTAAAAAATCAGGGAAAACTTGGAGACCCAGCCTATGATGTACATGAGTGTACAGGAACAGTTGTGAGGCCAGAAGTTGGGTGGGAGGAGGAAGGACAAAGGGTGTGACTCGATGGGGGGTGTTTGTATACCAAATGCCCCAGATGTTCAGGTGTGATCCATGTCCATCTTTTTCTCATGATTTATTCAAACTCTGCTGGATCACACTGAACGTCTGGGTTACTGAGACAGAGTGGGCCCCTGTGGTAAGCGGAAAGCTCCACGCAGTGGGCCCAGCGGCAAGCATCAAGGGGGGTCCGCAGGGGTCTCCCCCATGCAAAAGGATTCATGAAAGGGAGGAATAAGCATGAAAAATATATATTCTTGGTAATAGCTGAGCCTAAAACCCAAGGGATGTGCCGTCAGGCAAAAGGAGGGGGTCTGGGGGTAACACTGTTCCCCCAGGGGAACATAGACTGACCGAGGGAACATTAAATACATCCAATAAATACTTTGCCTCGCAAAGCTGAGGACTTGCCCATGGCTGCCAAAATTGATGTAGTGATGGCATCAGGCAGCTGTGCCATCATTAGGGAGGCTCAAGGTAGCTGCTCCTGCGCGCAGCTGCCGGTGCAGGAGGCTGTGCTCAGGTGACCGCTAGTCTTTGACTTTTCGCCCTTGGGTTCGTGACTAAGCATCTCCTTTTTAGGAAGGTTCTTTTCGGCCACTTTTTGGCAGCCTGGGGCTTTCAATCCCTGCCACATTACGTGTTACATTCACGATTCCTCTCCCACCACCGTCGCTACACCATGCCACCCAACCAGGGCCTCCGTCCCTCTGACATTTACCCCTCATGTGTGGGGCCTCTGGTGCATGTTTTCTCACTACTGCCTGTCACAGGACCGTGCCCACCTGGAGCTCTGAGCACCACAGCGTCGTCGCCAACTGCTGGTGTGGTGCATCTGCTGACTACCTACCTGCGGTTCCGGAATTACTGGTCTCTGGTTCCGACGCTGCATGATTGATGGACATACACGTGGGTGAGGTCACGCTTTGATTTGCGCTCCTGCTCTTTTGTTAGTATTACCACCTTGCGTGTTTGGACCAAATACCAGGTCAGATGGTATCTCATGCCTTCCCAGTGCATTGTATGATCTACCTTGGTATCTACTTGAATAATATCTCTGTGCCACCCTTGCATTAATTACAAAAACATGTATTTCTTCCTGATTATCCTTGCATGCCACCCTGTAATTTGCCAGAAAAAATCCTGAGGACTCTGTCACTTGAACCCTACAGCTTTTGCCCTCTCAATCTGTTATGGCATACATACTGACTTCAAATCCCTTGTGTGATACACAGGTGTGACGCTCCTGTGAATGGGGTCTGAAAATTGTGCCTGCCGTTTATGCTGATCCCAAAAGGGCATTCCCTTTGAAGGAAACACAAGGGCGAAAAATCGACAACTGTGACCGCTGGTCACATTGATACTTATCCATTTTAGGAATAATTCACGCTAGGGCTTCCACCCGTTGCCATGATGGCAACAGCCGTCGAATTGACAGGTATTTGATGGGCACGGGCCATATCTAGACGGCCTGTCGAGAGGTCGAAAAAATTCTTGACGGGACAGCACGATCAATGGCACGGCTGTTGACGGTACCACAGGTATTAATGGGTGACGTAACATGGAATTTTGGCTCGGAAGTCAAGGTAATAGTGCCGCAGATTCCTGTACAACCTTGTGGTAAGTGCGCATCATTGCCTCATTGCAAGTTGAACACGCAAGACAGCACCTTGTGTGCCAAACCAAGTTGAACAACTCGAGGACAACAAAATTGAGGCTTTGGATAACCTGGAGCTACTCAGCTATCCTTGAAATGCGGAATTTGATGCCAGAAATTTTTCACAAACTCTTGAAAGACGTGAGTTTGGGTCAGTTCCAGAAGGGGAAATGCCCTTTCGGCATTGCCCGGGTTGAGATTCTTTGAGCACGGTGGATCACAAAGGTTCAGGCAAGATTGAATATGGGTGTGAGTTGCTTCACATACCCTTGCACATACCTATATTTACCAGTCTGGGTACCCGTCGAACGGCCATGACAGCTGTTTTTCGACGGTGAAAAAAGGCTCACACCCGTGCTGTGACCATGCCATTGATGAAGGTTCAAAATGGTTGACAGAACGGGCACGGCACCCGTTTGACGAGTGCCATCGAACCGTCTCGACAGTCACGGGCAGAAGCCCTAATTCACGTGTCAAGTGTTGTACTACATGGATTGCAGCGGATAGCATCAGAATGAAATCAGTTCTTATCAGATCTTCATCCTGGTCCTTTCCCTCCTGTTCCAACCACTATTTGGGTCCCTATGCCCCAGCAAACTCTGCACAGCGGAGTCAGAGACTCCTATATGAAGCATATGTTCCTCTGAGAGATGATGGCACTCACGGCGGAAGATGACGATGAAGACAACGATGATTTTGATGCTGATGCAGACTTTCTGCAAAAGGTACAGCAGCTTAAGCTCGACCTGGCTATCCTGGAGGGCATTAAGAACACCCAGTACCTCAATCCACAACCCCCCTGTTCCCAAGTCTGGGAACTTGCATTTAGCCTGGGTATATGCTGAAAACCCTGAGGACCACGGGTGATTCACGGGGATGCTTCGTGTCTCTCCATTTGTCTTCAATGTCATCCTCGAGGTCATCAAAAACCATGAGGTTTTCCAAAACAATTCCAATGTTCCTCAAACTGCTGTCGACATCCAATTGGCTGTTACTCTTTATCGTCTTGGCCACTATGGCAATGCTGCATCGCTCGAGGAAATTGCGAGAATGGTTGGTATGAGCGAGGGTGCTGTTGAGAACTTTACCTATCACTGTTTCGATGTGATTGAGTTGCTGCATGACATGTTTGTGCAGCCATTGACGGCTGCGGAAAAGGAACAGGAAAAGGTGTGGATGGATGAGCACCTTGGTTTTGGGGGTCTATGGAGGGAGGGTTGGTTGATGTATGACGGGACAATAATTGTTCTCTATGCGAAACCCGGTTTTAATGGAGATGCATACTACACAAGAAAGGTGAGTGGTGTTTTGATGATGTTTCAACTGTTCCTGAATTTTATATACAGATCGGCAACATTCCATCGGATTAACGAATCATGGATTACTGTCATGGTTTCACCAGGTCAGCTCACGACTCGGCAGCATTCGAATATACCTGTGCAGCTCTCACTCTGGAACATCTCTTTGAAGGCGACGAGTTTGGGGGGACTCTGCATATACCCTAAATTCACGAACAATCCCAGTTCACAAAAGGCCCGCCACTCTGATCCCCAAGAATGCTGCATTCGACAAGGTGGTCTCCCATCTTCGAGTTTATTCAGAACACTGCATCAGAGCACTGAAGGGTTGCTGGCAGAGCTTGAGCGACCTCCGAGTTAACATAAACTCCCTCAAGGACCACTAAAGAGCATGTCAATGGATCACAATTGCAATTATCTTACACAATCTGGTGATTGATGTTGAAGGCAAAGCTTCTGGAGCCGCCGTTTGAGTGCTTCACACTGCACTGGAGGAGGAACAAGATCACGGTGGACATGATCAACCATACAAGTACGTGGAAGATGAGGGTGAGCAAAAACGAATCAGATTAACTGCTGAATTACTCGTGCACCAGGGGATGTAGCTAATAAGTAGATACTAGAACTAAATTATCACTGATTAAATATGAGATTTAACGAGTACGAAAGAGCGGTAAATTTGTTGGATTGCCATGCCTATATTTGTTTGGAGTCAGCAGGGAGAGAATGTCCATTCTTGATGTCCCATGTGGGGGATGGAGGAGCGGGAGATGTCCTATAGTGAGGTGTATGAGGGGTGTGAGGGGTATGAGGGGTATGAGGACTAGAGCAGTGATGGGGAGTGCAAGGGGTGCGAGGAGTATGAGACCTACGCTGCGAGATGGAAGCTCTCAGAGGTGAAGGAGGCGGACCGTTGAGAGCAGCTAAAGCTGCTTTTGTCTCCTTGTGGGTCTGTAGGGTGAGCTTGAACATCTCAAGGATCTGTGCATGCTGCTGGACAAGCAGAGATTGACGACGATGCTCAGCCTGAGCAGCTGCACGCTCCTCAGCGATTTTGATGTTCGTTCTAAGGTAAGATAATCAGCGGTCATGAACACAGCAACAGCAAAAAGGGTACATGCCTCGACATATCCAGCATGGCATCTTTGAATGAACATGGCTTCGGGACATGTTTAACATTACTATGAGCGATAGTCACTGTGTTACTTAGATCTTGGCCAAATGTAGATGGTTTCAGGCCTCTTGCAACATTGCGCAGAGCAGTAGGGGTCTCTTCCCTGTCCAAAGTCCGAAGCACTTTGATATGACTATTAGTAAAAACCAAACAGGGCGAGGGGGGGACTGGGGGTGCACAGGAGTTTCTGGATTGCACAGAGGAGGGGAGCCATGTGATTGTGAAGCTCCAGATCAATAAGACTGTTGTCGAAGACCTGCAGAGCTGTCTGCTGAAGATGAACTACTTTGCGTTGGCTTGGGCCGACTCCAGTTGTGATAACCAGAGGAGTGATGTTAGGGCGAGTACTCAGGAACTTGTGGAGCTCAGAAAAGTATGGCCACTCGTTGTTGATTTGTTCTGGCCAGGTTTTAGTGAGATCAACGACACGAGGAGAACAGAAGCGTACCCCACAGATTTATGGCCAAATGAGGGATATCATCGTGTGGCCCATCGCCCGGAATGTAGTAATCTGAGTACTCATGAACAGTGTCATTGGTACTGCCGACTCCACCCCCAGTAACACACAGACACGAGGCCTTTTCCTTGTACATTTTGACCAAACTGTGAGGAGTCAAAAATGCCAAAGACATGGATTAAAACGACGCACTTCTCAGCCTTTCCCTTGACTTGCTTGGCCAGAGTTGTGGGGTGTGTCTTGTACTCCTCCAGCAACATCTCCTCGCCGATACGTGCATAGCAAGTAATTTTGCAGTCACCAGAAGTATTCTGGGTATTTAAAGCTGTCAGTCAGGCCAAAGGAGTGTCCAATGAGACCAGAAGAACTCACCTCGCTCTGGTCTTGCTTCCCAAAGAGAACAATAGGGTTCTCCTTCTTTTGTAGGTGCTCAATTGGTGTCCAAATGAGTGTGCCTTTGTCTGCAGACCAATGGATTGGGGGTAAAGGGACGAGATACTTGGCAGCAGGCATGTGAATTATAGAGATATTATGGTGTAGATAGTCAGGAATATGTAAGGGTATCAAGCAAAAGCGAGATGAAGCAGCTCTGGCAAATTTACTGCTATGAGGGTGATGCAATATATGTACAAATAAACAGCAACAGTGACCAGCAGTCACCTGGGCACAGACTCCTGTGCCAGCAGCTACGCACAGGAGCAGCTATGTTGAGCCTCCCTATTAGTGGGACTCGCTTAATTTGCGTGAGTCCCACTCTCAATAATCTAGTATAGACTCCATTTATGCAGACACATGAGACAATGAAGTCGCGGTACTGTGGGACTTGGCAGAACACTGCCATTACCCACTAAACCCTCCTATGGTTCTGTGGGATTTGAACCCACAAATGTAAACTTGTCAGGTTTATGTCAGCTGGGAACTTCCGGCTAGGACATGTGGCCACCCGCTCAACCACATGTCCCCTGTTCTTCAAGTTCTTTATGCATCAAGAAAGCGGAGGGTGGAGCGCAGACGTCAAGATGGGTGAGTGTTAAGGAAGTCTCGGCCTGTACTGTACCGGCGTGTATGATAGCAACCGCTGAGGAGGTGTTACGCTGACGTAACTTTCGAAAGTTAGCAACCGGTTCCCTTATTAGGGTCCAAACCTTCCGAAAAAGGCAACTTGTGGCCCCACAGGGCCGAAAAATCGCCTAAAATAGCTCCAAAAGTCGATTTTGGGGTGTTACGGGCACAATTTAGGCAACATTTTGGGGCCCCGTTACCGTTATGGTTGCTACAATACACACTGGTACAGTAGTTCCGAACCTGTGCTGACTTTTTTGCGTGTTTATCCCTCATTTATGGTGCAGGTCACCTAGTCACCACTACCAAAAATTTAGTGGCCAAATCGGCCGGAGAATTTGTTTTGAATTAAGTGTACCTCTGGAGGGATTTTAGGCGTACTTTTAAATGTATTATTTGACTCAATGAGCCCAACGAGCTCGCATTTGGAAAGCATCAAAGTGAGTCCAAACTGGGAACTTGATCCGTAGATCATGTGTGCTGACGTGCTGACACTTTTTTCGCGATGCGTCCATCTTCACGTCAAACAGTGTCATGGCGCCAGGTTTCCAGAAATCCAAGGCTGCTCTTGCACGCGCAGCCAGACTCAAGGTCATGGTTGTCAGCTTGTCCGACCCAGACTCTTTGGACTCCGACAATTGCCATTGGGACGGGACAGAGGGCAACAAGCTCCCTCAATTGTTCGAGACTTTTAACCATCACAACATTGTTTATGATCAGAGTGGGGATGCGAAGACGGATCTCTCCCATCGGACGACGAGTACAGTGAATCCGACCAAGATCTCAAAGGCTTGGAATTATTGAGGAGCTTTGCACTTGCAGGTAACAGCGACGAAGCCTCTATCATGACGGCATACCAGGCCATAACCGAATACAAGTCGGAAAAGAACTGGAAGGAAGCGGAAAAGAAGCTCAACGGGCCGTACACTGGGAACTCAGAGTGTTTGCAATGGAGAAATGACAAGAAGTTGAGGGACAAGGAGGAAGAGGATAAGATCTCCAGAACAAGGTATGTATTTATCAAACACTCAGGCCTCTCCAATTCTGACTCCATCTCGAAGTGCGGCTGCCACTTCTTTCAAAAGCATGTTTGTTGTCTTGCCTCAAACTCTCCCATCAAATCCCTCCATTGCTCCGGTGCCAGTTGCTGTTCAAGCGACAACACCACAGGACACCACTCTCCCCACTCCTTTCATTGCGACCCCTCCCAAATGTGTCTGCCATCTCAGCTCCTGTAGATGAAATCTTTACAGGGTACATTTCCGATATTTCCTCAGGGGACTCGGACGACACCAGGAGGGAGGGACAAGATCAAATGTTGGGTATGGACTCTGCAGACGAGATAATTGCCGCCAAGGCTGTTGCTAATTTTGGAGCAGAGCCACTCGGTCACCACGTTCAACCAGTTCCCATTCTCAGGCATACCAAATTGGCGATCCCTCTGGCCAGACATCGTCACATTGCCATGGCTCAGGCTGCCACGGCTCACGCAAACATCCTCGCGTTGGCCCTCACTGAGATCGACAAGCTCATTGCTTCAAAGAAGGAGGTCTTTCATGCTGGAAGTTCGAGCCTACAGTCCTATCGTGTGCATGCCATTCAAAGCCATCTTCATATGGTGGTGTGAAATCGGAAAAGTTGGAAGCTGACCTCTGAAACAGCCGCTGAGGCTCAATGATTTGCAATGCAGTGGGGCAGGTGCAAGGTTCGCAAATGGACATGCAGTTGGATATTCGACTGTGTCATCCCCGAATCGCAGAGAGGAAAGCACGGCAAGTCATACTCGCTTTATGACAACCCTGTAATCCATGCTGAGCTCAGCTCATACGTGCGGAGTGAGAAGTGGGCCATGGATCCGGCCAAGCTCGTTGAATTCAGCCAGCAGAAGATGGTCCCTGCAGTGGCGGATAAATATTTGCAGAATATTACCGAAGAAGAGATGCCCATCAGCCTCAAGAAATACAGTTGGATTTGTCATAATGCATAATGTCGGTGGACCCTCAAACCCTATGCATTATGAGCCATATGCATTGCGAGATTTTGTCACACTATGTGACTCGCAGTGACAGCGTGACAGGATCGTCACTTTCCAAGAAAATAGTGGTTCGTATGGTATATACAGCATTTACGGCCAAAATTCAGTTCTTTTTGACACCCCAGCTCTCCTCTAAGGTCATCTGTCTCGCATTCAGCTGCTCCTCACGCTGAACATGACCGCGAAACAGCCGAAGGGTGCGTGAAAGCTCCATGCTTTGAGTCGGATCACCTTTCGTGAGACAAACCTTCTCCAAAGTTTGACACAACTTCAGCACCTCTGTCGTGCCCATCTCCGGGGTGAGTTCCTCCCCCTCTCCCTCCCCCTCTGCATCCGAGTCCGAATCAATCTCTATCACATCGCCCCGAGCAACAGCTTCTTCATGCCGGACGTAGGCAACAATGTCATCGTCCCCAGAGAATTGATGGCCTTCCTCGATGTACTGCTCCTCCAGCGGATCCAGCAGATCATCAATTGATGGCATACCCGCAGCCGAAATCCGTTTTCGGGCTCTCAAATCCGCGACCTGCTCCATCAACTCCTTCTCCAGGGATGCGAGCTGCACGGACGGAGGGGGCGGGGAAACATTGTCGGCTGCTGGTGTGCTGTTGATGGAACCACGGATATTGCTAACAATCTTGAGGGCGCCATCGCCATCACCCTCAAACCCGATGAGCTGATTCATGCCGGTTTCCCACACGGATCCAGAGAATTGATCGCCAAGGAAGTCCTTGAGAGCGGTTGCAGCATCGGGTAACTCATTTCGTCAACAGCATAAAGCTCGAGAATTTTCCAGGCTTTGTCATTCTGGGACATGAGAGGTGGCGGTGCCATTGACCTTAGCCGCATTAGAAAATATTGCGACCACAGCTGAGTGCAGGACAACTTACGGAACAATACCCGAGTGTTTCCAACAATGTTTGATCGTGTCAGTGCTCACGTCTGCCCATGCTTGTTTCACCATCAACATCGCTTCCAGAATATCAATTTTAAACACGTCAAGCTCTCCTGCCTCATCCATATCGACGGCGCGGGCACAAAAAGCTTTCCGATGCTTCGCCTTGAAGGTACAGATTATCCCTGCATCACATGGTTGGACAAATGGAGTGAGATTCGGCTGGAAAAATTCGATGTGAATATTCGTCAGCTTGTACTTCACGAAGTGTCCCTTGAAATTGTCCAGGGTGAGTAAGACGTGGCGATTTTCCCGCCGCATTTTCACGTCAAATTCCATAAGATAACTGTTGAAATATTTACAGGATGGTTAGTGATGAATGCAATAAGACTTACGGCCGAAAAATCTTTTTGGTCATCCACGCCGTCTTGTTGTTGTAATATTCGAGCCCCAAGGCTTTACCCGACTTCTTTTTGAATGCCCGAGGACGCTTAGCATGACCAATGTATAGTGGAGGGAGTTTTTCACCCGTTTCGCTGCATGTCAGCAAAATGCTGATCCGTTGTTTATTGACTTTCTTTCCGCTCATCTGTTTAGTTGCCAGTCCGCGATCCAGTGTTGCGCGCCAACAGAAGCCAGTTTCATCAGCGTTGAAACGGTCCTCCAGGTCGTACTCGGCCAAAATTTCTTGCATCCGTACACGTTCCTTTGCAATGGCAACGGGATCACAGGATGCGGCTTCCCCATGTCGCCGAATTTCTTTGATTTTATATCTGTGGGCGCAGCAATGAGTGAGCTTATTTATATCGAACAACGGCAACCTCACGTTTTCAGGAATGAAGCGACCCAACCGCCGTTCCTCAGTTTCTGCTCCTGTTATATCCATGCATTCTCAGTCCTTGACTTTCCGGTCATGTCCGGAACCGGATCCCGGAACCGGACGGAATATTCTCGGACTCATCACGGATCACCGGGTTTTTACGCAATGAAGGATTACTGAGTGTTTCCCGTTTATCCGTCTTTATAATCCTTCTCCTTATTGTTCATTTCTCCGACATCACTTCTTCATCCTAGTTGGGACTCGTATTATTGTTATGTCCGACAGGTCACCTGACTCGCACCTTTTTAGGAATACAATTAGGACTTAGCTATATAAACCCGTAACATATGCCATGTACTTCAGTTTGATAATTAACGTTGCTTTGCTCTACGCTCTGCACTGAGTCGTCCTCCGGTTAATTCCTCCGGTCCTCATTCCTTCACTGGCCACGGTAGTGCGCACATCCTACTGTCCTGTGGTGCTTGCGTTATCCTCCCATATACTTTCCGGAAGTTCCGATCATCTGGTTTCCGGTTCCGGTTCCGGACTCGTTCTTCTCGTTCTTCCTTCGGCTCGGTATATAACAGTATTATCAAACTCACCTATCCTGGCTGGTTATGTCACACCTTCCCTTTAATCCTGCAACACTCGATAACTCTGACGAACGTCGCAAATCTCGTCTCTACTCACTGATTGTTCCTTTGTCTTCACCCTCTCATTCCATGTCGACTATTCCCTCTGGACAAATTGCTCTTCCTCCTAATGTCGCCATTCGCACATGCCGGACGGCTGCACCTACAGCTCCGGTTACTCTCTCCGCTCCGACAACCTTTCCGGTTAATGTTCCGGGACTTGTTCAAAGTCCTCGCACTCCAGAAAATCCTACTGTTTTTCCTCGATCTCCATATCCGGATCGTGCTCGAGTCGTTCAGCTGAGCACTTCACCGATCCCTTATCCTCCTATTGTTGAGGCTGTGGAGGAATCCGGTTCTACCGGACAACCTCCAGTTCCTCAAGCCGAGGAACCTGGCGATGGCAGTAGTGATCATATACACTCCGGTTCGGAACATGGAGACCCTCCTGATCCCGATGATGAAGGAGGTGGTGGAAACGGTGGTCATCCAGGAGGAGGTGGTGGAGGTGGTGATGGTCCTGATGGTCCTGGTCCTCCACCCGGACCCGGACCTGGACCCGGACCCGGACCCGGACCTGGACCCGGACCCGGACCTGGACCCGGTCCGGCTGGACCTCCTGACCTAGATCCCGAGCCTCCGGAACAGCTGCTTATCAGCACTATCCGAACGTTTCGGGATGCAATTCAGTCTTATGTCACTCATTCCTCGGCTCCTCCACGTTCTACTTGCTCGAATCTCCGTAACCCAGACACTTTTGATGGCTCCGACTCCGCGAAACTCCAGTCTTTTTTCACCCAATGTTACCTGCATTTTGCGGAACGTCACCAGGATTTTATCTCGGATGATGACAAGATTTTCTATATCATGTCATATCTCCGGGGCACTGCTCAGCAGTGGTTCGAACCAAATCTTTATGACACCGGTTCCGTTCCGGTTTGGGACGGAAACTTTCCGCGCTTTATTCAGGAACTCCAGGAGAATTTTGGTCCGCAAGATCCGGTAGGAGATGTGGAAGATCTCATCCAGTCTTGCCGGATGAAATCCGGAGACCGGATCGCCACTTATATCATCGGTTTCGATCGTCTCGCTGTCCTTACCCAATGGGGCGACAATGCCCTACGACATCAATTCTACGAGGGACTTCCTCGCCGGCTCAAGGATGAAATGGTTCATCACAACTATCTCAACACCTTGCTTGGGGTGAAAGATATTGCCCGCCGGATTGATGCTCGCTATTGGAAACGCGAGTTGGAGAAACAGCGAGAGCGGGAGCATGAGAAGATTAGCAGTGGAACTGGTTCCGGTAATTCCGGGAATTCCGGTCAGCAGTCAAAGGATCACAAGGGCGCCAACTCGTCGCCTAAGTCGTCTAATCCGACTTCCAGTCGAAGACCTTTCGGAAAGCAGTCTGGCAACCCTACTTCGTCATTCACGACGAAGGCCACTTCCGATAGACCGGCTCAGCAGTCTTCTGGTCGGACTCCAAAGCCGTATGCCGACAAACTCGATAAGCACGGGAGACTCACCAAAGACGAAAGGGAACACCGATCTCGACTCAATCTCTGCATGTTCTGCGGAGGTACCGGTCATTCAGCTTCGGAATGCCGGAAGCGTCCGGAATACGCTCAGGCAAAGGTAGTGTCTGCGACGGCTGAAAAGGCTGCTACATCCGCCGAAACCACCGAGTCAAAAAAATAATCAGTAGCTCGGATACCTCAGCATCCGGTCCGAGTTGCGTTGACTCCGGGGTGCTTCCTGAGGTCTGCCTCAACGCTTCCACTCTTTCACCTAATGCCCTTTACGTCGATCTTCACGTCTCTACCTTCCGGTCGGACTATACCCTTTCTGGTACGGAAGAATATGAAACCATATCTCCTTCCTTACTATCACGAATTGCGTCGGGATTCAAAATCCACTTGCGGACTCTTATTGATTCTGGTTCTTCTCATTGTTTTATATCGTTGAAAGAATGTGAAAAAAATGGGTTTTCACCGTATCCGGTTGCTCCGGTTAGACTCCGGTATCTCGACGGCTCTTCAACAATCATTAATCAGCAGCTCCGGCTGCTAATCCGATTTCCATCTGGCGATGTCCATCCTATGGAATTTTTCGTTACCCGTCTTGATTCGCCTTGCGACTTTGTTCTGGGATACAATTGGCTCAACCGCTTTAATCCGTTGATTAACTGGTCTGATGCTACTATATCATTCCGTTCCGGTCAATCCGGTGATTCATCGTCGACACCGCAGACAATTAAGTCTGTTCCAGCTACGGTAGTTCCGATTACGGACGAGGAATCTCCGATTCCGGTTTTCCCGGACGAGAAACCTACATCGACTCCAACATCTTCGCCAGATTCCGGTCCTACTATGGACACTCCCAAGGCATCTCCGCCTCTTCCGGAGGCTCCTAAGCCTCGTCCATTCACTTCCGTTCCCCTTGTGTCACTGGTATCTGCTGCGGCTTATAGTGCTATTATTCGAGACAAGGATACTGTCCAGTATACCTTGCGTGCTTGTCCTACAGAGGATGCCCAAGCTCGTTCTGCTTCAGCCACGTTCCGGACCTTTCTGGTCTTCCTCCGGAATATCACGACTTCGCCGACGTATTCTCGGAGAAGGAAGCGTACAATCTTCCTCCTCATCGAGAATATGACCTTAAAATCGAAACCCAGGAAGGCGAAGTTCCTCCGGTCGGACACGTCTACTCACTTTCTCAGAACGAGTTAGTTGCTCTTCGGGAGTTCATTGACAACAATCTGAAAGCCGGATTCATATATCCGTCTCGGTCTAGTCATGGGGCTCCAATCCTCTTCGCTAAAAAGAAGGATGGTTCTCTCCGGCTCTGCGTCGATTACCGGGGTCTAGATAGGATCACGAAGAAGGATACCTATCCACTTCCACTTATCACCGACCTCCTTGATGCCCCCGGAAAAGCACGAATTTACACCAAACTCGATCTCCGGCATGCCTATCATCTTCTCCGGATTGCTCCGGGCGATGAGCCCAAAACAGCTTTCCGTACTCGCTATGGCTCGTATGACTTCCGGGTCGTTCCGGAAGGACTTACAAATGCTCCGGCGGCTTTTCAGCGATTTTTGAATACTATTTTCGCCGATTTGCTGGACATTTACGTCATCGTCTATTTGGATGATATCCTCATCTACTCCGACGATCCTTCCCGACATACTAGTCACGTCCGGGAAGTCTTACGACGTCTCCGGGACGCAGGACTCTATTGCAAACTTCCAAAATGCGAGTTCAGCGTAACCACTTGCGAGTATCTCGGATTCATCCTATCTCCGGAAGGTTTCCGGATGTCTCCGGAGAAAGTCTCAGCTATCATGGACTGGCCTACTCCCCGCAAAGTCAAGGATATTCAATCGTTCCTTGGTTTCTGCAATTTCTATCGGTGTTTTATATGGAATTATTCTTCCATCACGATCCCACTCACCCGGCTCACCCGGTCGAACGTCCGATGGAACTGGTCAGAAGATTGTCAATTATCTTTCGACACACTAAAACACGCCTATACGGAGGCTCCGGTCTTACACCATTGGATTCCGGGACGTCATGTAACCGTCGAATCTGATGCCTCCAATTATGCGATCGCAGCCATTCTCTCAATTCAAGGAGACGATGGCGACATTCACCCGGTTGTGTTCTGTTCCCGGACTCTTGCTCCGGTGGAACTCAACTACGACACGCACGACAAGGAACTCCTCGCGATTTTCGATGCCTTCACCGTTTGGTGACATTATCTCGAGGGAACTACCTTTCCGGTCGACGTTGTCACGGACCACAAGAACTTGGAGTACTTTGCGACGACGAAAGTTCTTACTCGTCGCCAAGTCCGGTGGTCCGAGTACCTTTGCCATTTCAACATGGTAATCCGGTTTCAGCCCGGAAAGCTCGGAGGAAAACCGGATGCATTGACTAGACGATGGGACGTCTACCCTAAAGAGGGGGATAGGGCTTATGGCCAGCTCAATCCGCAAAACCTTCGCCCAATTTTCACCCAAGATCAACTCTCTGCATCTCTCCGCACTACTTTTCTCGAGGAAATCGTTCTTCGAGCTACCGTTGTTATGGATCTTGAGAAACTTTATTCAGATATCCGCAACCATCTCAACGATGATCCTGCCGCTGTTTCCGGTATCAACGCCGTGAACTCCGGTAACCCTTCCCGCTGGACACTCGATCCTTCCGGTCTTCTCCGGCTTGATGAGCGTATCTATGTGCCTCTGATCTCTGGAACCTCTCCGGAGTTGCGACTACGTGTTCTACAGTACTTGCATGACCATGTTCTCTCTGGTCATTTTGGTCAGAACCGCACTCTAGCTCTCATCCGTCGAGAATACACCTGGCCGGAATGCCGGAACTTCGTCCGGGACTATTGTCGATCTTGCATTATTTGCCAGCGCAACAAAAAGCCTAGGCACCGACCTTACGGATTGCTTAAGCCTCTTCCGGTTCCCATCCGGCTATGGGATTCCATTTCTATTGACTTCATCGATCAATTACCGGTTTCCGGCAAGTACGACACAATTCTTGTCATAGTTGACCGTGCCTCTAAGCAGGTTATTCTTGTGGCTTGCGACACTCATATCGACTCTCCAGAACTTGCCCGGCTTTTCCTTATCCACGTTTTCTCGAAGCACGGTGTCCCTTCCCATGTCACTTGTGACCGGGGCTCCGAATTCGTTTCATCCTTCTTCTGGTCCTTGGGCGAACTCCTCTCCATGGAGCTGCACTATACTTCCGGTTATCATCCAGAAGCGGACGGACAGACGGAACACATGAACCAGACTGTGGAACAATATATCCGGATGTATACCTCGTACCAGCAAGATGATTGGCACGAACTACTTCCCCTAGCCGAATTCGCTTTGAACAATTCTCCGAACGCATCTACCGGAATATCTCCGTTTTTTGCGAATAAAGGCTATAATCCGGTTATTAACATCCATCCGGAACGCGACGTTGCGAACATGTATGCTAAAGACTACGTTGTCGATCTCCAAGACCTTCATCAGTACCTCCGGGAGCAGATCACTTTCGCTCAGCAGCGATATAAAGAAACTGCTGACCGGAAGCGTATTCCGGATCCTCGGTTACAGATTGGCGACCAAGCATTCATCACGACAAAGTATATCCGAACGAAACGACCCACTCCGAAATTCTCGGAAACTCACCTTGGGCCTTACGAAGTCATTGGTAAACCCAGTGCGGCTTCCTATACCATCCGTCTCCCAAAAAGCCTTTCACAAGTTCATCCGGTCTTCCATATATCTCAACTCAAGCCCCATTTTCCGAATCCATTCCCCGGTCGGGAGGAACCACCTCCGGCTCCGGTAGAAATCATCGACGGTGAAGAACACTATGAGATCAAACAAATCGTTGACTCAAAGATCGATCGCCGTTTCCGGTTGCCCTGGACTCAGCTCCGGTACTTGGTCGAATGGCAGGGCTACGAGAACACCGATGAGCAGTTTAGCTGGGTTAGTGTGGACGACGTTGATGCCGATGAACATATCAACAACTTCCATCGTTGTTATCCAAACAAGCCTGGGCCAAAACCTTAAATTCTTTCTTTTCTTACTCTTCCGGTATTTCCGGTTATTCCGGTCGACTCCGGATTCTCTTATCATTCCAGAAAAAATCAAGAAAGAAAAAATTTAGCAGAAAAAAACTATATTATACAAGTCTTTATTCATCCCCCGACTCTTCTGGCTGTTCCTCCACCTGGATCGGTGGCAGGGACTCATTGCCTTCCTCTTCAATTACCCCCATTCCTTCTTCCTTGTCGCTCCGGAATCCCTCCGGCCACTCCGGACTGACCCGGATCCTCACTTCCTCCTCTTCCTCCTTCGCTTCCGGCTCTGGCTCCGGTCGCTCTTCTTCATCTTCCTCTCCCTCGTACCCCATCGTCTGCCCGTCGACCTCATCCGGCCTCCTATCATCTTCCAAACCCTGGATGATATCCACCATCCACCCAGGGACGCCATCCCGGAAGTAATCCCGGGACAGCCATTTGACCAAGCCCGTCAAAACCAGGTTAGCCCGGTTAAGACGGCCTCGGTCTCTTCCCCGGGACGCCTCGACGGCATCCAGTCGACGTTGGAGCTGGTCCATCCGGACCCGCATGTCGTCAATACGGGTCCGGGGTCCCATCTCCCCGGTCGTTTCAGTCGCTCCGGTACCGATCTCCGGTTCCGGAGACGATTCGATGTAGCGGGGCGGGGGCGACGGCGGCGGGTGGTGGTCTTCGTGGAACTCGTTCCAGACGTTTTCTTCGACCCCAGCGTCTTCGCTATCTCCCGTTGATTTACCCACTTAGAGGGCCCGACGAGGGTGCACTTAACCTTCTTGGCCTTGCATCGATTGCAGGCCAGAGAGGTGGCGCGGGATCCACCTTCGACGACGTATACAGCCGAGGCCCTCTTGCACTGGTCACACTCTGGAAAAGAATCAGTATCCGGATGGTTTTCCGGTCACCGTTGCGCACCTTGCCCCGGGTCTCTCTCCCGGTCACTATCCGTCTCGTCGTTGGGGCTCCCATCCCCAACCGACGCCTCTCCGGACTCCTCGTCCTCCTCCTCCTCGTCCTCCCGATCCATCCCGTCCAGCTCCTGCTGGATACGGGCCTCCCTCAACTCCACCTCTGCCCGGGCCGTCGCGGTCTCCTCCAAATCCACCCGGAGGCGCTCCAGGCGCTCCTGGGTCCTCTGCTCCTTCCGCTGGCGCTTTTGCTCGCGCCGGTCGTCCTCGAGCTCCCTGGAGGTCGCTCTCTTCTTCCCTTTCCGGTTGGCACTGGAGTCATCGTGGTCGTCGCCGCTGTTGTTTGGATTGAATCCGGGAGCGTAGGGGGGCATTTCAGATATGGGGTGTTGGTGGTGCAGAGGAAAGAAGTTTTAAGTCACGCCACTACTGCGGATGGTTTATATCAACAGCACGTGACCTTCTAGAAGCTTTCCGGTTTTGGACAACTTCTTCCGGCCATATCCACAACTATTATTCGATGGACGCCGAAATTGTTTCTCTGTTCCTTGGGGGCAAGGAACGCAAGAGGGGGATACTGTTATATCCATGCATTCTCAGTCCTTGACTTTCCGGTCATGTCCGGAACCGGATCCCGGAACCGGACGGAATATTCTCGGACTCATCACGGATCACCGGGTTTTTACGCAATGAAGGATTACTGAGTGTTTCCCGTTTATCCGTCTTTATAATCCGTCTCCTTATTGTTCATTTCTCCGACATCACTTCTTCATCCTAGTTGGGACTCGTATTATTGTTATGTCTGACAGGTCACCTGACTCGCACCTTTTTAGGAATACAATTAGGACTTAGCTATATAAACCCGTAACATATGCCATGTACTTCAGTTTGATAATTAACGTTGCTTTGCTCTACGCTCTGCACTGAGTCGTCCTCCGGTTAATTCCTCCGGTCCTCATTCCTTCACCGGCAACGGTAGTGCGCACATCCTACTGTCCTGTGGTGCTTGCGTTATCCTCCCATATACTTTCCGGAAGTTCCGATCATCTGGTTTCCGGTTCCGGTTCCGGACTCGTTCTTCTCGTTCTTCCTTCGGCTCGGTATATAACAGCTCCTCCGGCACATCAAATTGCTTTTCGAAGCGCACCCGCTTCTCAATCAGCATGTCGCCTGTCACTGTTTCCCCTTTCTCCTCCACCATATGCTCCACCCAAAGAACCAGAGCTCTTTCGACATCAGGTCTCGTAACGATGCGTTCTCGCGTCATGGATAAAGCATTTGGATTTGAGTTGGCTCTCTGCTCAAGCTCCGAACGCATCGCAATTTTCCGTGACAGTGTTTCTTGTGAGAAAACGAGAGCCCCAGTTTTCAGGCCTTTGAAATGTGAAGAAATCTCTTGTTGCATCATGTCGGTATGCGTGTCGCAAAATGCGAAAACCGTAAGCCAATCATGAAGCGTGAGATTTTTTCTCCGCATATCTGTCGCCGGTTTTGCCGAAGTGCAGGGTGCGTCTGTAGCTGGTTTCGGTTTCCGTTCAGCCCGCGCGAATGGAGTAGACGGTGCAGCTCGAGGTTTGCATGTCTTCTCAGGAGGCATCTCGTCGAGGAAAGCTTAAAAAATTGACATGTTTCCTTCGGACACTGCTTGCAAACAATGTGTTCCCACAGCCTCGAACACGACCGCGAGAGCGTGATTGCATTATCGGTGAGTCGAAATTCATTTGGGCTCGAGAAACAGGCACTATTAGTGCCCTACAAGCCAATTTTGCCCTTTTCTCAAGTCCCCAAAAATGCATAATGGACCTCGAAAGCTTATGCACTATGCATTATCACTAAACTGCATAAAATCCCCGCCCACCAACTCGGTGGACACCAGAACCCTATGCATTATGAGCATTATGCATTCCGACCTAATGCACTATGACAAATCCAACTGTATATGGAGGTTGAACTCTTCCCTCACATTTCTTTCAAGGTTGGCCATGGAGTTTCTCTCCGCACAGCTCGTCGCCTACTCCAACCTGAAGGTTTCGTTTACACGGAACACAAGAAGGGCCTTTATTATGATGGCCACGAGCATCTGGACATCGTTGATGATTACCAAAACTGCTTCTTGCTCGCCATGGCCCAACATCGTCATCAACTGGTGGAATACAAATTTGGGGAGGTCAATATGGAGCTTGACAAGGTTTATGACAGGAAGTATGTGCTCCAGCAGCTGGTTCTCACTCCTCACGATGAAATGACGGCCCAATGCAATGATGGACCAATGAAGAGCTGGGTCCTCGAGGGCGAGCAGCCTCTCTGCAAGAAGGGTGTTGGCTGAGGATTGCATCACAGCGATGTTATCTGTTCCACCATTGGTTATATTATCGACGCCAGAGAAGAGTTGGAGTACGTGAAAAGTTACGAGGGATACTGGGATGGTACAAAGTTCATGGTGCAGGTTCGTTGCCCTTCACTTTGTGGTCCATTTCGGTTAAGTTGACTGTGAATAACAATTAATTTTCAGCTCAAGAATAAAATCATCCCCACGTTCAAAGCTACTCACGGACCTGGGTATCAAATGCTACTTATGGTTGATCACTCCCAGGGACATTGCATGTATCGCCTCGACGCCTTGCTCATCAGTCAGATGAATCTCAACCCGGGGGAAACAAGCAGTCATGCACAACAGATGGTGGATGGACGGTAACATTCAGAGAGTCCAAAAGATGACATATCCCCCGAACCATCCAGACCATCCAGGTGAGCCAAAGGGAATGAAAGTCATACTTCAAGAGTGTGGGTTGTGGCCGGAAGGTAAATTCGTCAAGGAGTGCAAGAAGGGTCTCCATACAGCCCTGCACAATTGCTGTGCGACTCATGTGCTGGAAGTCCAGCCGGACTTTCTCGCGCAGAGGTCTATGGTGGCCGAGACGATTGAAGATGCCGGTCATTTGGTGATATTCTGCCCCAAATACCATTGCAAGCTGAACTTCATCGAATTCTTTTGGGGAGTCAAGAAGTATCTTCATGATCACTGTGGTTATACTTTTGAAGGCCTCAAAGCGAACATGCCAGCCTGACTCACCTCCGTCTCATGCACCATCATCCAGAAGTGGGAGCACCATATAATTCGCTGGATGGAAGCATACCGCAGCGACTTGGAACCCAAAGAGGCTCAGAGGATGGTCTGGGTGTTCTGCTCTACTACTTACAAATCTCACTGTCATGCCCCCGAGAGGCCAGTGGATGAGTAGAAATCTGTAGTGTCATTTTGCACCTATTTACGGCTCTGACAGAGCTTTTTTCAATATAATATGTGCATGTGGCCAAATCAGCAGGCAACTTTTTTTTTGCTCACTCAGTTTTGCAGTAAATAAAAATCCCTCTTACAGATCTTCTTGGACATTGAAACGGAGCACACTTGTAAGAGGGATAAGAAATCAGATCAAATTTGAAGCCGCAAAATTTCAAACATTAACATATGGTGACTACTAATGTTGCCGAAACTCGAGAAGTTGACTACGACTTGACAAGTCGACTTCGCAGCATATTCGACTTGACTTGATCCCATCAAGTTGACTCAAAGTCGACTCGAGTCAACTTGAGTTGATGAAGTCAGGTTTTTTTTCAGCATTATTGCGTGCAGCTTTCAGTCAGCTTAGAGGATGACCAGAGGGATAGGTAACATTCAATTTCCATAGCCAGACACATACACAATTTACAAATACAATTTTAACATTGTCCCACTGCTACAACCTTGCCTTGCTACGCGCCAATGTTGTCCTCCGGCATCTGAATATCATCAACCATGTTGAAGAGCTCTCTGGCTACCTGAATCGCTGAGCTGCGGTCTTGCTCATCGGTTGCGGCGAGTTGGCAGAGCCAATCTTCATCCTCGGGTGGGATCGGAGGTGACTGCCATTTGGCCATGAAGTTCAAGCGAGATTTCTTGTAATTGAACTTCAGCATTTGTAACACTTCTATCAGCAGGGGACTCGTCCGGTTTCGCCGCTTGGTGCCTGTCTCAGCCGAAGAAGAAAATACCCGTTTGGATGGTACAGATGTAGCCTGGATTGGTGCATAATCGGTGAAAAGGCGATAGATTGTTGGCCATGTTGTTTTTCCATGATTCTAATAAGTACTGAGCGACATAAGGAATGGTCAAATAAGCACTTACAACCCAATAGCCAATCATATCAGTCGTTTGCGGCAGAGGTAGCGGACTTTGAATGTAGCTATCCATCTCTTGTGCCACCATCCAATTAGAGCCCGGGCCCAAAGCAGGTCCGGAGAAGCCAAGAGCCTGCTGAGTATTACGGTATTTGCTTGCTGCCTTGGTAAGCATTGCAGGAACCGCCGGTCCCTGAGATCGGGATGAGCTACAGGATTGTGGACGAGAACCCTGAGAGCCCGGGCTGCTGGAGCGTGAAGTGCCTAAGGTCGGACTTGCAATATGCTCTCGATACAATTCGAGCTATTCAATCCAGTGAATAGTTGATACATTTGTTTTGGACGAGTTGAGTACCTTGTCCAATATGACCTGTCACGCCGTGGCCCGGTCCGTAGATGACCAGTTCTTCCTGATCCACTCCATCCGAATGGAGGGGTTGATAACTTGCTTAAGCGGTCAGAAAATCGTATATTAAACCAATAGCTGCACGCATACATTGCGAGGATGTATGCATTTGAGTCGTCCAGCTTCTTGTAGTAATTCTTTGCAATATTCAAGCCCGATGAAATGATGGATGCGACGTTTTCTAGCTGCAGATCGGTGTCCTCCTTCATTGCCTGCCAGGCAGACAGGAAGAGTTCAGATGCTGGGATGGTTGCGGCGAGGATGGGGGTATTTTCCGAAGACATGATGGTCTGAACATCATGTGGTTGCTAATTTTACGATTAATGATTCCATCAGTGATAAATAATGAACAGATTGCTCACCTGGAGAATCAATTCAAGGATCTCGAGCCGATTCCAATCCCAGGTCTCCAAAGGGTGGCGGAATGATTGCGCGTCACGATTCAGGGCAAAGAATTTAGTGATTGGCTTATGGTGAGGATCAGTAATTGACCGTGTTATTTTTTTCTTTGCTCACCTGCTGAAGATATCGAAGGCATCGAAGCATGTAAAATACCGAGTCCCACCGGGTCTTGACATCAGGGAGAACAGTTACGGCCGAAGGCTTGACAAACTCTGTGTTGCTGTTTGCGCTGATCTCCGTCCATAGGCCGGTGTTGTTTCCTTCATCAATGATAGCCGCCAGATCGTCGCGATGCTGGCCAGACTTCCGGATGAATGCAACTGTTTTGCGTGTGCGGCGGATGGGGCCCGCCTTGCGCACAGAATGCACGACCTGCCCGACATCATCGTCGGACTCGGACTCGGACTCGGTTTCTGTGTCGGGATATATGTCATGGCTGTCTTCTTTCTCCATGGCCTTGATTGTTGTTTGCGCACATAGATTAATAATATGGGCGAAGCAGCGGATATAATTGTGCTTAGCATCGAAATCTTCGATCCCAGCACGCTCCGCAAGAAGAAGCGAGAAATGCTGCATGAAGGTGGAATTATTGGAGGCATTGTCCATCGTGAAATGACCAATCTTGGGTGTGCAAGTCAGCAAATAGGTTCAAATGAAAGGAGAGAGAAAAAGCTCCATCACCTTTCCGATGATCCCAGCCTGTTCACATATGTCGAAGATGCCGGAACGCAAGGAGGGCCCAGCACAATATAATTTGAGACTCTTTCGGACCAAGCCAGTGAATGGTGATAGACAGGTATGGCTGCATCCCCTTGCTGCTCCACATGTCGACAGTAAACGAAATTTTGCCCAAGGAATGCTACGATAACATGAATCAGAGTTTCAAATTTTCAAGTTTGTGTCATGCTCACCCGCATAATATTGGAGCCAGGCATCCATAATCCGCTCGCGGATTTTTGTCCAGTGCGGAATGTCGCTATCTTGCAAGGATTCCCGGAGCATGAGAAGAAGGTCACAAAAGTCTCGACTCTCAATCAAATTTATTTACTGAACAAACATCAGCACCAAGACGACTTGATAGGGTAGAATTTACCAGGTCATTCGAAACAATTACCATTACCAGTTGATCTTCAAAGGTCTGCACTGAGAACTAGGTACGAGCCACATCCCTGGCACGCTTCTCCTCCCATTGCCGTCGGGTCGCATTTGGGAGCTTGTTTGTCAGTCCACGGGCCTGAATAAGCTGAAGATATTCAGGTTCGTGAACCTTCCCAAGGTGGCCCCAATGAGTAGTGAGACTGCTTGCAGCGGCATAATTTTGTCTCAAAAAGAGAAGTAAATATAAATTTGCGACCGTAGAGAGTGCACGTACAAGCAATGCTTGCATTTGAAGCCTTGATGCTCGGTGTGCTCGCCAAAGAATGCCTGACAGTCTGCAGTTCTGTAGTTTGCCTTCAAAACATTGTCCCCAGCCCATGCAAAATTGCCATTGTCAACATGATAGCCACTCCACTGATTGTCCTCACCAGACTGGTGTTGCTGCTGCTGGGGCACAACAGTCTGGTTGGCCGGGGTGAAGGGCTGAACAACAGGATGCCTTCGATTGGCACAGGGGACACGAGGAGGTGATGCATCTGACTCCGAGTCCAGATTGAAATTGATATGCTCTTGCTACAACAAACGATGGTTTTTAGCCGGAGGTACAATGAGAGAAATATACTGGCCTACCACATTCTCCTCATCTTCCCCTGATTCATTGTCACTTTCGTCGCGAAGTCGTGGGCCCAGACTGGCCATTAAAGTCTGTGGGTTGAGGCGGGAAAGAAGGCAGTTGGCAACAGCACGGCCGGGAGTGTGCGTTGGGAAGCTCTGTTGATTTGTCGGTCCTGTACGAGGGGGCTGCAGGACAGATAACACCATGAGTAAATTTAATCGCAGGTAAATTTAAAGAGACTAGCCGTTTGAGGAATGGATCTTGAGGCAACAGGCAGGGCTGCAGGTGTAACTGTGCGACCTAGGTCCAATCAGCATCACAATGGAATTACAAGGGAGGCCAATACTCCTGCCTGTCTGCGGAGCTTGGCGTGTGTCTAATGCTACATGAGACAATACAATGAGTTAAACGAACTGCTGTAAATCGAACCACGTTAATTACCCACTAGCTGTGCAAAACCGCGACCTAGATCCTGAGCTGTTGTCGCTTGCAAGTCGCTCCTCGCCGGACGGGTCGGTGCCCTAGCTGCATTTGACGGGTCTTGTTGGGGTTCCGTGCGGGTGCCGCTTCTGGTGGTACGAGAATTTCGAGATGGATCGATGGGTAGAGGGACAGAGGGTGCAGAGTCCGCAGTAGTCGTACATCGAGGGGCCATTGTGCAGACAATGATGGGTAACCACATTAGAGGGAGGATCTCAAGTCTCTTGTCGTCGGCGAGACGGCACAAGATCAGAGATGCAACTGAATGACATATCTGGTGTACCTTGCAAGATATGAGATGGAAGTTAATTTGGGAGAAATCTCGTGGGAAAGAGGGAGGAATAAAGACACAATCTCACAAATTGACGGATGAGATGTGCCTCAGAGACGTGATAGATCCATCCAACACACTTTGGGCTTTGCGGAGGAAGTACAAGAAATGAAATCAAGAGATAGAAGTTGCTTCAACCGTGGGAAATCTGTTGATCAGTCAGTCTCGGCTGATTTTCTCTCGTCGTTGCTGGAGTGGCAGAGGATCAAAGATACGACATATCCAATGTACCTTGAATGCGATGAGATGGAAGTTCATTTAGGAGAAATATCACGGGAAAGATGGAGGAACTAAGACCCAATCTCACGAGTCGAGAGATGTGATGTGGCTTGTAGACGTGATAAATCCACTGAACACACTCTGGGCCTTGCAGAGGAGGTAAATGAAATGAAATCAAGAGACAGAAGGGTGGTCAACCGCGTGTGGTGCATTGATGCTGCTTATGAATATCTCCCATGGTACAATGAATCTCAGTCATTTCGGGGTCGAAGAATTTGAGGTGAGTTATTGCTGAACCCCTCGATGAATTACGGTTCCCGCTACTAGCTTCTTGGGTGTTTTGCCAACCAATGGCAAGTCGGACATTGCACCTACCCATGGTCGTGCTCACCTCAGTGGTAGATAATGAATTCCCGAATTAGCATGTCAGTAACACTGTTTTAGGTTACGTTCCCAGCAATAGTTCATTGACCTGGACCAATCGGCAGCTTGGCGCCAATAATTTAAAGGCCCGGAAACTTGTGTGGAACTTACAGCTCTCAGACCGCCACGATGACCTCTCCCCCCATAATTCTGTCTCATGCCCAGAGTCGGAACACATTCCACGGCCTTTGCGCATTCCACGACTCCTGGGACCCACCACAAACATTCAGATTGACCCATGGGCCTCGAACTCGGGGATTACTATCTGGGTCAGTTTATCTGGTTGCATTCTGTATATTTGAGAGTTAAATTACATCCAACAGGCTCACAATATTCTCCGAAATCCAGATGTGTGTATCTACTGCCCTCCAGACGATTCATTCTCTCACAGATCCCAGGGCACCTGCCCTTTGGTCAAGATGATTGTCCACGACAATGCTGTTAACAATGTCGAAATCCAGAGGATGTTCTCTTTCGCTTGGTGGATTTCTGGCCTGAGATGTGTTCACCATCTGTGTAACCTACAACTACAAGCTAAGAACAATGTGAGTCTCCAGGTTCAGCCATTTTATTTTTTGAAAAATCTAATTGGGATTCAGATTGATATCGGGAAAGCCACATCAAATCTCAAATCCAAGTACGACAGGGGACTGGTATTTGCTGGTCTCTAATGCTATATTCTTTCTTAGATTGTGAAGAGTTGTTGTGGAATTCATTTATTATTACCAGTTGAACAAATGCGAGTCAATAAATTTGACTTGTCCCACTATTTCCTGACCGATTTCCCACAGACTCCCACACAATGTCCTCTGCAGACGGATTGAGCTCGGGGCAGGCCTGGTCATCTCTCTCGGTTCAGACTGTAGAACAAGCAGGAATTTCGAATACTCACTGAACTGTACCTTGGCCGTGAAATAAAAGTGTCTGTATAGAGCAGATGGGCCCCTAGGCCATTCTTCCAACTATCAGTGTCATTTAAATCACAAAGAGAATATTTTTCGTTTTTTTTCATCAACTCAAGTGGCTCCGAGTGGCTCGAGTCGACTTGCTTCGACTTCCAAGTCGCATCAATTCGCGCTCGTGACTCGACTTGACTCGGTTCAAAATGACTTCAAAAGTCGACTTTGGGAGTCGGAGTCGGAAGTCCACTGGTTGAACATTTCAAGTTTTTTGGTGGAAAAACTAGTGAAAAATGTTTTGAATTTTACAGCAATTTTTCAGTGAAAAACCAAGTGAAAAACTTGTAACTTCTTCATGAATTTTTTGAACTTCAAAACTTTTTCAGCACTTTTTCAGAAATTTTTCACAAGGTTCAAAAAGGTCACCAAAATGTTTCAAGTTTTTCACCTACTTTTTTGGCGAAAAATTACTGTAAAATTCAAAACATTTTTCACCAAAATTTTCAGTGCAAAACTTGAAATGTTCAACCAGTGGTCGCAGCAACATTAGTGACTACTATTGTCCCCCACCAGCCCAGACAAACCGGGAACTCGGACAAACAAGTATTGCTCCACTGTTTCTTGTTCAATTTGCAAGATCTCTTTTGAGGTACACTCTATAGGGTGTGTTCTATTATAGTAAGGCAAAAAACTGGATAAAATTTCGCTCTCCCTGACCCATTAGCCCTTAACAATCTGCCAAGTACTCTGATTTTGCCTGATTTTTTATGTTTTCAGCACAATTGACAAAGTTGGGACTCAATTATTACAGAAAATTGGCTCGAACATGAATTAAAGACATTATTAAAATGTTTTAGTAGCCTAACACCAAGGTAGGGTATCTGTGGCCATTGCAATTGGCAAAATAATGGTCAGATTTCATATATTTATGCTCCAAAGTGCTCACAAAGTTTAGTTGTATGTCATGAGCCCCATAGAGGGTCTGCCAACTATTGGTGCCTTTGAAAAGTGCATTAGAGGCAACAGAAGGCCCACGTATAATTTTAAGGCAATGTGGTAAGAGATGAGGTCAGGACGAGGCCGGCAATCCAAATATTCGGCCTTACCTAGTACTCGGACAACTGACAACAACAAAGGAAATGCCACTGTGTGGCAACCAATGGACCAATTTTCGCAAATTAAAATTCTACACTGGATGGTAAGACAGATTGCAGACTATTTACGTACTCAGATTTGTACCAAAACGATTAGTCATAACGATATACACTGATCTTCCTTAACCGTCCGAGATCACATCAGCAAAACGACAAGTGCTTCTTTGGCCGCTTCCCGTGACTTTTTGCGGCTTTCGTCTTTTTTGCTGTCTTTCCGCTGCTTTTCTTTTATCAGCTTACAGCTTTCAGCAGCTTTTCCTCAGAACACCCCATTATTGTTTTGTAACAATTTGTGCGAAGCAGCAATGTTGTGGATGCATGGGTGAGACTGCAACTCCAAATTTGTTGACACAACAAACCTTCAAATTGCACACTACACTCGACACCGCCGGGTCTGCCAGTGTCTAGATGGTACGAAGCATGGTGATTGGTGTCCAAAGGAGAAAGAGGGCCATTAGTAGTCAAACTTACCTCTATCAGCCAAGAATTGACTTCCTCACTCTGTGTTGACCAAGCTGTTGCTGGGCAGCCAGGAAGAACTTAAACGAAACGCCAAGTCGTTTACCGATCGGCAATCTTGGAACTTTCGGGAACACCGCCCATCAATAACAGAACCAAATGTTGATCTTGCCACGTCGTCCTCTTTCTTCCTTCGCCATCTCCCCCCCATCTTCTTGCCCTCTCCCCCTAATGCCCATGTCCTCTCTTGCCCGCTCAATCCTCCTGGTTCTGTCGTGCGCAAGTCCTCTGGCCGACTTCCTCCCATTCTCAAGCTGCTTCAAGCTGGCACAAGATCTTCAAGCCGTCTCAAGACCCTCAACTGGCGTCGTGTCCTCCAAGCCCCTGAAGACTTCAGTCAAGCCTTCCTAAGCCTTAAAGCTGCTCTCATCCCAAAGCCTCAAGCTGCCCTCATCCCAAGCCTTGAAACTCACAAGTCCAATATGTAGAACAGCTGTCTGCTTTTTGACTATGCTTCTGTGGATTCGCCTTCAAGAATTCCAGTGTTCTTCGGTCATGTGAACCCATTTTAATTGGCTGTTTCAGTCTCGGTTCATATCCTCAAACACCACACGCTGGTAAACAGGTACGTGACCCCAGTCTGCGTGAATTAAGTGTTTGTTAAATAGATTTGCAGATGCTTTGCAGGCCACCGGTCTGGTGCAAAACATCTGTCACACTGCCGATCTGCCCATGTCGGTGCGCTCGGCGCCAGTGTCAGACTTATTGTTGGTTGCCACTATGTAGGATTGTCTTAGTTGTGTTGGTGTATGTCTGTGCAGACCGGGAATACATTTGTTTTATACTATTGCGTGCTTTTAAGAGCTTCTGCAGCTTTCCTACCACCTTATATGGTCACTTTTTGTTGGTTTAGCACTGCGCTTTTTCGTCTTTTTCCGACTTGAAAAAGTAAACGGGCTGGGCTAAGAAAAGCGAGGGAGCTTTTTTCGCTTTTCATCTTTTTCGGCTTGAAAAAGTTGAAAAGCGGCCAAAAAGTGAAGTTGTAAAGATGCTGATGCACCGTAGGGGATAGTAGGTGACCTGTACCATAGATGATGCTTCAATGCCAAATCCACTGGAATCCTTTATTAAAATGTCCTTGACTAACACCACCTCTCTCTGTCAGTCGTATAAAATCGTGAGTCCAAATCGCAAACCACTCTGATTCCTAGTCCTGTGCTCGATGCTGTCTTTTACCATGACAGCACTGCTGGCGATTCACGTCATGCGCAGGGTAGGCTGCAGACTGTCCGTATACGGCTACGGCCGTATATTTGACGGGTCATTCGGAGTCAACCTGTCCTGTGTACAGATCAATTCCAACAGCCTGACGGGCAAAGAGGTGGCCGTAATACGGCAATATGGTCATACAATGTGAGTGAGCCAAACAAAATTGACATTCTCCCTCTTGAAATTCCAATCGAAATTCACCTAAAGAGCGCCAGAAGAAGCACATATGCCAGTGACCGAGATGTTCGGTGCTGTAAGGATAGTACTTCAGTTGACTCGGAGAAACTCACTTGAAAGTTGAGATTATGTAGGTCACCACGACAATTTGATCGGCTTCCCTCCCAAGCGAGATTCCTGGGCATTAAGGACCAATTTATCGGAAGGCCTGTACGGCCGTATTCTGTGCGGCAAAAACGGCATACCATAAGGTTTAACCCGTACTGTCAGAAGCAACTCTAGCTGACGGTACGGTATGGGTAACAATTATGGGACCGTACCGTCTTGTACAATTACAGTCAGCAGGCCTAGAGCCGCAGGGCCGTCGAAGTCCAGTATGCCGCATACCAAAACCTGCTTAGTGCTGGCTGGAACTTGGCTGGAACAACGCAACATAGGATCAGTGAAGCCAATGTTGCTCTAATGTCGACTTTTCACGGTCAGTATAGATGTATGTCTGTTCAGGCGTTCAACGTTAACGTTCAAATGCTGACCATCTTTGGAAGGAGATCCAGACACGACGTAGTTGCGTCAAGCCATCTGACTCACCAGAAAATTGGCAACATACTATGGGTAACATCGGGATTGAAAGTGGACTAGAGTTTGAAAATAGCCTTCGCTTGGACTCAGTTCTCAACGGATTGCCTCCGGATCATCCGGAATATGTGTTCCCAGCCACGTTTCACATCCAGTTTTTTTGTGAGTTATTTCAATTGACGCAAGGAATGCGCTGGCAAGTACCGAGAGTGATCGAACAAGAGGAACTCGCACAATGTAAGATTTTGTCTCAAAACGGCGTCAAAATCACTGACTGATGGATTCGGAATCTCCAGCTCAATTGTTTCTCTACAGATGTTCCTCATTGTTTTTGGGTAGTCCTATGTAAAATAAGTGTCGGTTTCATTTCCGGATGATCCGGAGGCAATCCGTTGAGAACTGAGTCCAAGCGAAGGCTATTTTCAAACTCTAGTCCACTTTCAATCCCGATGGTACCCATAGTATTGGCATAAAACCACACTGACATCGGCTGACTCGGAGAGAAATCAACCCAGACCATGACGTCTACAATCTTCTCCCAGACTATTTCAATTCTGGTTGGGAAACTCGCCATCCAACGGTATACGTTGTTCGTCGGTATGGTCTCTCATCAGTCGTTTCCAGTCGGCGTTCGGCCCTCGTCGGTTGTCTCCCGTCGGTCGTCTCACGCGTTGTATGGTCAAATTTCTCTCAGCGGCTCAGGGTCTGCTACTCTGGTGACCTAGGTCTACAGTACTTGTACCCATGTTCCTGGCGATAACTTGCGGATCAGATGCGCAACGGGGACCTGGACTGATTGTGGATCAACGAGATCGATGGCTGCTGTTCGGCGACCTCGCTTGATCAAGCGCTGTCCTTTCGCTGTCCTTCAGGATCAGTAGACTGGCCGTAATTTTTTGCGTAATCTACACTCAAGGCCCAGAAATTGTTTCACCCAATTGAGTGCCTGCGGGAGGCCCCCGGAAACTACCATGTAACCCGGTCCGGGTTGCGCCCAAAATTTGGGCAGTTTTACCCTATGAAATTTGGCCTTCTGGACCATGTTTTACTCTATCTCGGACGAGGTTTTAGGAGGTAAATGTGTGATTTTTCTCCCCGCTCACATTTTTGGGCTGATTGACCAGGAATTGGTCTGTTCTGGTGTGTTAAATCAATTCAAGTCTCTGATCAGCAGTGGTCAGCCCAGATTTTCACACCAAATCTACACCGTTCCGTGGCCCTGGGCACATACACACCAAAAAAACTTCCACGCTCCACGCGATTTACTCTATGGCGGACAAGGTTCCCCAGTTTTCAGGCTCTTTTGCTCTATATCGCGGACTAGGTAGGGGGTCATTTTGGGCTGCAGTTTTACTCTATCCCGGACCAGGTTACATGGTAGTTTCCGGGGGCCTCCTGCGGGACTAAGGGACCTATTGCTTGGAGATCGTGGAAAAAAAGGAGCAGATATAGAATGGATCCGGAGCTCAGAACTCGTTGGCAGCAAAGTCGGCTGCGACTCTCTCCTCCACCGTTCGGAGTCGGCAGGACTATCAAAGGAGAGCCTGTAGAACATCGATGTAGAAGCCGCCGAGCGAGTCACAGGTGAGTGTGGAACATCGAGAAGCTGTCAAGTTGTCGATTCTCCCAAATCTTTCAATTCACCGCCAATCAGTATATGTGACGGGATTATCTCGGCATGATGCACTCGCCTATAAGGTCCGGGGTGACTGCCCACCACTCACAGCCCTCGCTGCTTATTTGTGGACTCACTGGACGGTCTCCGTCCAAGTATGGTGCACCATATTAACGCGTATGTGTGCCCCACCTATGAATACGTCCTGACTTACCAGTGGCTGCAGATTATTGCTGGTCTCGTCATGGCTCAATATGTGTCTGTATATTGTGGAGATCGGCCTTACGATCCAGTACTTCCAGCGATCCTCTCGTCCCTTTCTCCACCAAGTTGGCGTTGTCTCTTTGCTTCTGTTCGACACCGTCTGCACAATTGGAATATGTGCCCAAACCTACCTGAAGTTCCCTGTTTCCCCCTGCATTGTGAATGATGTACCTCTGAAGGATCTGCTGTGGCCGGTCACTTTGAAACTTGTCTCGACATACTCCACCGCATCGATTGAACAACTGTATTTATGTTCCCTGTATTTCGCTTTGTGAGTACGCTGCACGCACCATCATTGTACTGTACTCACATCTTTCTAGAACAAAAAACCGAGTCGTCACTGGGGGCCTTTTCATCCTTATTCTGGTTCATGTGAGTCCCTTTTCCAGCAATTGAGCTTCCAGCTTAGTGTCCTTCGTAGCTCGGATTTTCGTATGCCTCAGCAATTTTGGTGCTGACGACGAAATTATTCTGGACGTCAGCTTTTACGACCAGCAAGTAAGCCCGTCCTTGTTTCACTGTTGACTGTTTCTGGTCTGACTCAACTTATTCAGAGTCGGCGCTATTACCTGTTCTGCGACGGATATGTTGATCGCCGCTTGTTTGTGCTGGAAACTCTTCACGATGGATAGTTCATGCGTTGTCGGACGCTCAACACACAGGTAAAGCCAAATTTCTCTCTTGCCTGCGGCTCAGCCAGTTCATTTGACACTACAGTTTGGTGCGCCGACTTATGGTCATCATCCTTACCTCTGGTACCATTGTAGCGTCGGTAACCGGTGTCGCCATGATTTTGCTTGTGAAGGAAAATCCTGCTTTTGAGATTTTCTTCAACATCCAAGGTCGCGTCTACACTGTGACCATCTTGGGGAATTTCTTGATTAGCATACCGATCCGGCCCCTGCCCACCGAGGTCAACCAGAGCCGGATGGTCGGGACCGTTGAGTTTAATGTAGAGAGCTACCAAAGCACCTCTCCAGATCCTCTGGCCGTTGGGAAATCACCCGACACGAGGGCTAGTGAACCTTCTCTGGATAACTATGTGCGATGTTACACTGCACCATTTTTACGTCCAATGCTGAACTTCAGTGTCATAGAGTCAACATCATGAATCACTGAATTTGCGACCACTTCCTGTGAAGTTGCACCCTGATTGAGCCCCACTTTCCGTAAGTCGTTCAGTTGGTGATATGGTTGGTTAACTGATTCAGCCAGACTCAATTACAAAAATGTATACTACTTAGAGTTCGTTGCCACGCGGAGATTATCAGCGACATCAGCGACATTCACAGACCATAGAGCAGTTCTGACAATGGCGATCGGGCCAAGGGCCTAATACGTGTAGCCATTTTTGTTACAGCTGATGTCAAATTATGCGCAATTCTCATTTCACTTTCTTTCTCGGGCTCCGCCAGAAAGTAGTCAGCCCTGGTTCCCTAACCCCTACCCTGATGGGTTGAATTATGCATGGTGAAAGACTATCCCTAGAGGGTCTGGAGCCCTGGGCTCACCCAACCCAAAGGTGGGCCCACCCAGCCCAAATTCTCAATGGAGACATGGAATCCACACAGTTCAAGGCTCTCATTGGCCTCCTTACAGGAGACCCCGCTTCGCCAATCCTGTGGAATATTTTCCTCTCTGACTTGATATTAATGCCCGACTTTGAAGACGTGTTCCTGGCTGGAGTTCGGATCTCTCTGCTTGCTCAGGCTGATGACCTACTCATCGTCTCTCTCTCTGCCCGTGGTCTCCGTGCGAAATTATCCACTTTGGAACGCTGGTGCGCTGTGAACTTTGTCCTCGTCAATTTGATCAAAACAATCATCTTGATCTTTGGACCTATGCTCTCGCCGCCTCCCACATTCCATCTTGGCACTACACAGCTCTCCATCAAGACAGATGAGAAATACGTAGGAATCAACATCAGAACGGACTCCCAGAATATTTTCGAAGATCACTACAAAGCAAAGGCACGCACCGCACGCTATTGTGGACATCGGATTATGGGCATTGAAGACATGACGGGAAGGCTAACGCCAAGAGAACTGAAGCAGCTTTATATGGCACGTGTCGACTGCCACCTGATCCATGGATGCGAAATTGCTCCGGGCAGTGAAGACGTGCACATCAAGCACTTAATGAAAGTTCAAGTTAGCTTCATACGTCAAATGCTCAATCTCCACCGCCGCTCCATGATAGTTCCCTTGTTCACTGAAACTGGGATAATGCCTCTTCGAGTCCGACACTTCCTTCTCGATCTCAGCCACCTGGTGTATTTCCTTGGTCTCAACAACAATACATATGCCCGTGCCGCACTGAATAGTTCTATTGAACTCTCTGGCAAAGGGAAAAAATCGTGGGCTAAAGATCTCATCAAAGCTGCATCGAGAATGCCATTCCACTGCCCTGTGCTAGTTCTGACGCGAGCTACCTCTGTTGTAGACGTCACGGATTACGCCAAACTTGTGCAGAAACTTATGTTGGAATGGTTACAAGGCGAAATAGACTCATCAGAAAAGCTCTACCTGTTGCACGGCCGTCGTGAACCTCAAAAGGACAAAGGACCAACTCAAATAACTTCCTGTATGCGGCACTACCTAACTTTGGTGAAGACTCAGAAGCACCACGAGGCTATAACCTCTGTTCTGCTCTCTACTCACCTGTTAGCCGTGGAAGTCTTGCGTTACGTCAATCATGTGTATCAACCCGTGCCCAGATCGGATCGGCTCTGTAGGTTCTGTAAATTGGAGGTAGAGACCCCGGAACACGCACTAGTCACCTGTGAGTCCTCGGACTCACTGGTTGATCTTCGTGCAATGTTCCTTGGCAAACTCTTCTCTGACTTGCCGTTCTTAAGAGACCGGATGGCAGAACTCTCTGATACGGAGTTCCTAAAAGCCATTATCTATCCACGATCGACGATTGCACTAGTTGCCAAATATGCATTTGAAGTCCTGGAGATTTTCTATGCAGTTCCTGTGTTTCGTCTAGGTGCTTGAGAGGCTAACCCGTTGATGTGCTGATTTTTTCGCTTTTTTGTGTTCGTTTAGTTCTACCGGGCGAGTCTGACTGTGTCCGTGAGCTCAGCTAGAGGGATATGGGAGGGCCCAGGGGCAATGGTGTAAATAGTGCGTGTACACCGGGAAAATCCCTGGAACCGGTGTTCATGAGTTGGACTGGCCGTGTAATTCTACCTACCTACCTACCTACCTCACTTTTGCTCTGGGCTGTCCCATAATAGGGACAGTCAGAGTAGTGGTTCTGAGGTGGTTCTGTTGATGGTTCTAGAATTTATTTAAGTGTGAGAGAATCACCGAAAGTCAGAACCGTCTCCAATTGCAGAACCTCCTCTGGAGGAGATTTTACAACGATTCTGAGGCGGTCCTGGTTCTCGGTCACTATGATCCTCTAAAGCTATTTTTTGACTACATTTGCTGCTGATCCCGAGCTCTGCTTTTCTCACTGCCGTCCTGCACCTTGTCCTGCGCACTATCATCAGTCTTTCATGACTAGTGCTCCCAAGCCAAAGAGGGTGGCTGTGGCTGTTAACTCAGCAAAGGCCAAGAATGCCACCACCATTGCAGGTGCTGAAGCTCAAGAAACTGTGGACAAACCAGACAAAAGACATGGCCAGAGTGAGAGACCCCACAGCTACATATATACTTTTGTGCTCGAGAATTGTCTCTCAAAACTAGTGCTGGCCAAATATGAATATGATATGCCATTTTTCGTATTGTATTCATATCCATATCGTATTCACCTCCAGGAGGGCATATTGTATTTGTAGTGTATCATATTTATATTTTGCAGGTGAATATGGATATATTCAACTGGGTTGACATGGTCAAAAAAGAGGCTTTTAACTGGGACACAATGTGCTCTAAATGTTCAAACATAGACTTTACCATATGAATTGAACCTCCAGAGGTTCGATGAGGACAGGGAACTCGTCATACTCGGTGATCTGTGAGTTTCAACAGGTTCAACATCCAGATCACAACATTTTGATTGAACCAAATAATTCAATGTCTGACAGGTTACCGACCTGTTGCTGATGTAGGGGCTCAGGACACGTCAGAGCACACTTTCCTTTCAAGTCTTCCAGGGAAATGTATGCTCTGATTTGTGCTGGTTGAGATCCCTGGGCAGCAAAAAACAACACTTTACCGTATTTGAATATATCTGAATACGGCTGGACCCATATCATATTCATATTCTCAGGGAGACCCTGGGGCCGTATCGTATTCATATGTATTCAAATATACTCAATTTCTTTTTTCCATATTGTATTTTTGGCCAGCACTACTCAAAACGGGTCAGTCAAAATTTGAGGGTGATTCTGGACAATTATCTCATGATCCTGATGTAAATCAATTCTAGAATCACGTCAGAATCTTCGTCAGAACCACGGCAGAACCAGCTACTCTGACCATCCCTAATGTCTGGGGGGGCCAGCTTTTCTTGCATTTCTGCCTGGGGTAGCCCATACCTTGTCATGTCACAAGGCCTTAGGAAGCTCCCTATAAGCTAGGTCTGCTAGAATCGGCCAAATTGGCCCTCAAATCTGCTACGTTTTTTTGAGGTTTTGAAATCTGCGATTCTGAACCAGGATGTCATGTGTCATATCTCATGTGCTTGTGAAATTGCCAAAATTAACACTGTGTTCTGTTTAAAATCGACGAAATTACCTATTTTTATTTATTTATTTACGGAATGCTTGGACCAACTCAGGCCCAGCAAAACTGGGCCATCACTGATGGCTAACCAACAGCCACTAAAACCTCGGCCTCTCTGGTCCAATCTTTGGTGAGTCTATCTTTGTTTTGTAGGACCTTCTGCCAGTTTCTAGCACCAGGGGCTTGTCAATGGATTTATTCCCATACTTAGCCTGGTTTGTGAGTAGGCAGTCCAGGGCACCACAACTATTTATTGTCTGGCACCATTGGCTTGTTATTTTGTCTTCAGACATGGTGTCCTTCTCTTGGATCACATATTTATTATGGAGGCACCATATCAGGTGGGCTGATTCAGATACTATGATTCAGAAGAGGTGTGTTGTTCCATTGTCTGGCTTTCAGATTTCCCCGCAGGCCATTATTTCACCTAGGGTTTGTCTTAGGCCATTCCCAGTTTTTTTCTGCCAAACCTTGCTTGCTAAATCCCAGACTTGTGATTGGCAGGTGACATCACATTTTGTTAAATGTGTTCCAGGTTTTTGGTCACTCTGGAGGAGTTGCATTTTCCTCTTTCTTCATGGCCCTCTATTTTTTTCCAGTGGTTTCCCACTTTGTATCCATTGTGTAGGAGCATCCAGAGGAACAAGCAGACACTTTTTGGCATGTCTTTATTTTTTGTTGATTTCCAGATTTTATTTGACAGAGGTGCTTCCCCATGTTTGTCTGAGGCTGCACCTTTGGCGAGTTCCATGTTGTGGGCTGTTGCATGGCAGTCTAGCGCATCCTGGTACTTCTTTTCTGACATTCTCAGCTTCCAAATTATTTAATATGCTGGGGACTGAGTCATCATGTTTAGTTTTGCTCCTGGGAGGATGAGATCCAGTAGGAGCTGCATGTCTATTAGGTTGGAAACATCTTTGATGCTTCTCCAGCCAAGCAGTCAGCCCCCTCTTTGCCAGCCTCGCTGGCATGTCCTTTCACCCATTTTAGGTTGGTTTGTGCCTTGTGCCCACATATTTTTGCTATGGTTTCCTAAGGAAGCCTTCATTTTCCCATCAGGGTAGGTTCTTGGTGAGTCCATCAACTGAATATATTGAGTCACTTTTGATGGTGAGCAGGATCTCTGTAGGACATACTTCCACAGTGTGTTTAATTGCCAGTATTTCACCTGGTTTGAGGAGTTCATTTGGGATTCTGATTGCTTGGTTTTGGATGTTGTTGTTGCCAAACAATACTCTGCCTCTGGCCTGGGTGTTGTCCTTCCCATTATTGATTGCAGATCCATCTGTGTAGGCTATTATTTCTTCTTCATCTGGTTTGGGTTCTAATCTTGTGTCTGGTGCTCAGTTTCCTTCCTCTAGGCCCTGTGTGAAGATGCAGAAGATGTCTGTGATTGTGCCATGTGTGGTTATTTTGATATCAAAAACTCTTGTGTCTTCATCCTCAGGGGGGTTTATATCTAACTCATTTTCCTAATCTTCTGGTTGGGGTTGCATTGGGGTGAAAAAAACCAGTTCGCATGGCTCATCTTCTGTGATGCAGCTGATGTTGAGTAGGCATGTCAAGTAGACGGTGACCAGAGTGGTGGAGTTGGTGTTGGTGTCAACATAGGCATGATCAATGGTAGGACTGGATGCAGCAGGGCAAGGCATGGGCACAGTGGCAGGGACAGGGGTTGGAGTCACTCACTGGAGCTGCAAGGAATTGTGAGCATGAGCTTTGGCAGGGGTGACTTTGGGCATCATAGGAGGTTTTGGAGTTGAGGATCTGGGTGTTTGGTAACTGTAGGTTCCCATGTCACCTGTTAGTTAAATACTCTGAAAGATATAACAATGGGATGCATTGATGGCCCAGCTCGTGAGCGACCATGAATTGTGCTCCATGGTTATCCACTTTCATCTTTGTGCCACTGAATTTATTGCTCAATCACTGCATTCAATGGAGTCCGATTACAGGCAGGCACTGCGCACCTTCGTTGTTTTGTTGTCTTGCATGATCTGGCATCATTGTATGTACAGTTTGGTCAATTTATTCACCAAATAGGAATGATTTGTACGTCTCACGCCACCAGTGCTTGCTACAACCTCCCCTACAGTACAAATCTCGATGTATTCACATATTGATAATTATACAAGCATTGTCAATTGCAGTAAACTACATCTAAGTATTATATTTTATAAGGCAAACTAATTCTCATCTAAATCATACTGGGTCCCTTGAGTCACTGTGCAAGCATCGGCTTCCTTGTCAGCATCACCCAGATTGCCACTGAGCTTCACCAAGTCTTCCACAGCTTCATCCAAATATACTTGTGCCTGTTGAAAAGTCAATCTCATGGAAGGGCAGCTCGACATTGTCATCTTCATTGTTGTCAGACTCCTCATCATTGTCTCTCATGGCTGACTTGCCAACAACATCTTAGACACGAACTGCCATGCATAAAGCACACATCCCCACACCCAATGATGTACATGATCAAAGCTGGGTTCTCCCACTTGCCACCGAAGCATGCTGGGCATTGCTTGTTGATAAACCATGGATTTTGCTGGCCTAGGAAAATGGCACTTTGTGTTTTCAAGGACTGCACATCTTTACCTAGGACTGCACACTCTCAATTACAAGGGGTTATTGTGAGCTCTGTGTACTAGAGACCAGACTCGTGAGGAGTGATATTCCTTTGTTGACAGCCTAGGAGTAGCATATCTGGCCAAAATCCCATAAGATCTTAAACCCAGTACCAGGCAATTATCCAAGAGATGTGGAGAGACTAATGTGTTGAGCTGATGTCATTCTGAGAACGACTCATGACTGACAGGTTGTAGTTTGTTTGTCCTCCGCAAGTAACACAATGAACCATGTAACGAGTTGAGGTCCAGGACCAACAGACTTGCCGCAACAACAGCATAGTCCGAAATTATGTCTGGAATGTGTAATGATCTGGAATGCAAAGGTGATTAGTTGGGGAGGAGGGGAGGGCGCCACATGCGGTGAATGTATGCTACGAGGCCACAGGCAGCTGCTGGGTGCGAAACAATGCGCAGGTATGAAGAGAGATGTGTGGAGGGGATCACAGAACACATAGACCAGAGGGAACCAGACAAGCACTAGTGAGGGATGAAGCCACCAGCGAAATGAGTCGTATCTTCCAGAGCCAGCAGTACAAGCCGAAAGATTCCATAAGAGCTCAGAAGGAAAGAGGGGAGTTGACAGAAAACACAGAAGATGCTTGGAAAGGGCACAGTACACATTGAGACCGGTTTACGAGGGTGGGGCAAGACAACATGGAGGGAGAAAGCAAGAGACGTGGTGATGGTTGGCCATCAAATCACGCCATATTGACACACATGCACGGTGAAGTTTGAATGACTTGTATAGATTTTGAGATCTCAGAGCTCCGCAGAATTCAAAATGCAAATACTTGCCCTTCCTGCTGTATTGGAGCCCGTTTATAATCATACCTTTGCCTCCCAATGAATTTTAACATGGTAGGAAGCCCTATGAAAAAATCAAAACTGGCACTGATTCTGGCATGAGCTGGCAAGTGTGCGCCAGCTACACCAGATCGGCCAGATGCACCAGAATGCACCAGCTCATGCCAGATGGAAAACATTTTCCTGATGAGCATTCCTAATGAGATTTCAACCACCAATCCTGCTACTGAGAATTGCCAACCCTGTAGTGTGCGATTGGGTAGGAGACTGCATGAAAGGTGCCTGTGGAGACCTATGTCTTTTTTTGGACATAGGTCTGCACCCGTGCATGATCCCGCTTGATCCTTGATCCATGCACGTGCCGGCGGACATTGTCAAGAGTCGGATTCGCTCGGAGGCCGACAGAGGTCTGGAACGTTCTATCAAGATGAAGAGATGAAGTAAGTGATATGGATCAGGATTCTGTCGTGATACAACTTCAAAGATAGGTGTGAAGTCCGGACGGAGTCCGAACGGAGGTCCGAGGTAGGTGCCGACAGATGGAGCGGGCTTGGCTTCAGCTCGTGCGCTGCGCCTTTCCCTACGCCCAAGGCCCGATTTCAAGAGATGACCAATTGAGAGTAAGACAGAGATAGGGCACAATCTTAGTCGATATTCAAACTGAGATAACCGTATGTACATGGAAATATTTATACTAATGTCCGAGTCCGAGATATTTCCGCGTGAAACAATAGAAACAATAAACTAATTGTAGTATGTATGGGGATGAAGAATTTAGAAAGAACAATAAAGTAATTGTCAAGGAACCGGAGGTCCGAGAACTCCGAGACCACATGACAAATCATATGTGCGCATAATTGTCGAAGAGCATGTGAAAGAGTGTTCATGATAATAAGAGCCAATGGCAGAGTTGGAGTTGATGATGAGTAACTCCGACGGTGTCCGATGGAATCCCATGGAATGGATCATGACAGACACAGTCCAGATGAGCCTGGCTGAGTTTGAATTCTATGGCAGATAAATCAATCCACAGAACTCTTTGACACACTTCTCACCGCCGCCGTCTTCAATGGACATGTTGGTAAATCTGCAGGGTCATCCTGATGTCTGATTTAGGACTGCAGTTGATAGAGTGCACATGGGATCCTGGACAAGTGACTGGCACAGAAGAGCCCAGAATCCGCAGTCTGCATTGAATGAAATGGGTGGAGTGGGATTGACCCACTGAGGACCTAGCTTCTACCTACCACCATTTCACCAGTTTATATCTCCGTCTTCATGCCGTAGATAATACTTATGTACAACCTTCTTGAGCTGTGGAGATTGTCTGAATATGTCATAAACATTTTATATATTCACCATCTCCAGTGACTCCTTCGGCTTATCATAATGTACCTACAAATATAGAGTATGAGCTGGGTAACTTGCGTGAATAGCTAAACACACCATATGACCAGCAGCGTCCACGGTAGCAAACATCATCCCCTTGGCGCTGCACATCTTCCCTGCCCTCGTGCACCCGACCGTCCACTCCCGCAACAGCTGCACGCTGAACTCCACCTGACCACTCCACTCCAACATGACCGTCCAGCGCTCGTTCCCAATCCAACTGCATACCCAGTCATATGACCCTGCGAAGATGAGCACATGCACCCCATGCTCGAGTAGTCCTGCGATGTAGTCCGTTGCACCCTTCATCATGTCCAATCATACGGTGAAGCCGTTCCCGACGGTTTCTGAGCACACCATGTACACGCCAGGTTTCACACCCAGCTGGGCCTGCACATCCTTTTTATTGAGGTATTTAATGATTTCCCTGTGAAGGCAGATGAGTGGCATTGGAGGATGGAGAAAACATTCAAACTCTATCACGGTATAGCACAGGCCCGAATCGCCCTCGCATTTCTTGGTCACGTCGTAAAGGCTTAAGCCTGTTGATATCATGGTGAGGACAAGCTCACAGTGAGTCTGATATATACAAACCTTTAGCGACGTAAGGCTTAAGGAGGGCGGTTTCGCAGAATGACATAGCCGTGTTGCAGTTGATCAAGTTGAACTGATCCTGGCATGATTCTTTCATCCATTTCTTGCATCTCGGGAGCTGAAAAACGAACATGGGTCATCGATTCATTTCTTTTCGAAGAGAATACCATTGCTTTCATCTGCACACAAGTCCTATGGATAGTCAGCACAGGATTGGAATCCTTTCGGAGAAACAATACAGACTGAATGTCTTGAACTGGGACTACCAATGCCGAAGAACACTGCATTTCGAACCTGGTCAGCGGGCATTAATAGAAAGGATGGCTCGTTTCCACGGCTTTGTGCTTACCAGGCCAGCATCATGGTCAAAACATCCAACATTCTGTTTCCTGGAAAAGGGTCGGTAAAGCAAAGAAAGTGTATATTAAAAGATAATACCGATCATGACAGACACAAGATTGATCAGTGGGAGACCAGCCTCCACAAGGTGGGGGTTTTGTTCATAGATCGCCGCAGTGAAGAGTGGGAGGTATTGGCCCTGCACAAGGTAAGATGAGTGGTTTTATGAACACACCAACAAAGGACAGTCTACACCATAGGACTCACCTGCCATATGGATCCCTTGGCCTTGGAATTTGGTGAAGTGTGCAAAGAAGATTGCAACAAATGCCGCAATATCATTCGCAGGGTCCTCTGTAGTGCCCTACAGAGATCGAGCATCGGATTTGGATCTATTTTGATAAATGGGAGATGCTGACCACGGTCTTGCCATATTCAGCATAAGAGAACCCGACACTGATGGGCTGGTCAATGAAGAACACGTTCACCTTTGAGTTCCAAGATTCTTGGTGGAAAACCATCCCATTCTCTGCATTTACCACTCTGCAAGGTCCTGCAAGCATTAGGACAGTGAGTGCGCCGGGGATCAATTTAATCGCCTACCTAGCTCCATGAATAGACCTGTACTGGACAAGCACCCCAGTCCTAAATATACACAGATCACAGTAAGATAATATTCCATACCCAACGCAGTACAAACCTCCATTCGTCCAGAAAATGATGTTGTCCTTGTCAGGCTCGCTTCTACTCTCAAAGAAGTAGAAGAAAAGATGGTGGGCCTCCGAGATGTCGATGTAGCCAGTGTAAGTGCTCCATTGTTTGACATTAGTATTGTAATACCAAGTGTTGATGTCCATGGGACACACTTCACTGTCTCATCACAGAAGTGGCTTTTTTTGATATGCATGCCATGGCAGGGAAATGCTGGATGCGCGAGCGCGGTAAACAATGTCTCAGAGAGATAGTCGAGCGTCCCTGCCAGCGTAAAGGGTCCTGAGTTAGCGGGGCTACTGAAGATCACTGCCGATGCCTGGGCAGTCGACACAGCACCAAGGAAGGAGAAGAGGAGCACTGTGATTATGGTCATTTGTAGAGTGATTTCTGGCTAGCTGCAAGGTTGTGGTATTTAATGATGTTGCCTGGCCACAGCATCTCACAACAGTCACTGCGTTCCAAGCCCCCCTAGACTCAGTGAGTCTAACTTTGTCTAGGGTCAGTCTGGCTGTGTTTGGTCACTAGACAGCCCCTGTGTAGGGTCCTAGACGGAGATTTTCCAGGAGTGGCCAGGTCTGTGTAGCCTCGGTGGAGGTGAGTTTGGGGTCCCTAGACTTGGTTTGTCTGGCCCAGCATAGATCAGTGTAGTTTAGTTTGGGTGAGTGTAGGTGAGTGTAGGTGCCTAGTCAGAGCAGAACAGACATACTTTCGTGCTTTTTGTTTCAAAATCTTGATCGCGGTGAGTTGGGGGTTCCGTTGATCATCAACGCACCAACATCAACGTTAACTTTCTTCCTTAAGATCCGATGGGGCTGCTTGAGTTTATGTGCTATTTGGGTGTCCTAAAATACTTATATTTATTGTGGGATGATGTTTAACAACTTATTTTGGAGCGACAAGTAGATGGTGGATCTGTCTAGGTCACTTTCCTGACCTAGACTGACCCGAACTGAGCTGGGCAGACCTAGTCTGACCTACCAAGATGTAGACATACCTACACCGAGCCTAAATAGAGCTCAACAGACTGTGTCTGGTTACCTAGGCACAGACCTGTATGTAGGTATGTCCAGGGCACCTAGACTCAGCTAAGGCTAGGGGGGGTCGGAATGCAGTGAGTACGTGGGAATCGGCACTGCCACATATCGGTCAGGTTCCTACGTAGGATTCATCAGCCCGTAACCTCTGGATGGCTGCAGTATGGTTGCTGGATGGTCTGGTGATAAGTAATCCAACTCTTCATCAGCAATCACGGGTTGAACCTATTTCAATCCGAGTCGCCGACAGTCACGCATCACGGGTACCTGCCATGTCGAATTTTGGGTCGGGTTCACGCGTCGGGAAGGCGGGTGTCGAAACCACTTTTCGTCACGACGGCCCCAAATACTGTAAGTACTTGTATGTAGGCAACCGCCCCTCTGACCGTGACATCGCCAGCAGCTTTCAGCAACGCAACCATCCCAATTTTCACCGTGACTGTTGAAATTTCAGCAACGAACAACATTCAACTTAGCCTTAATTCTGGCTGAAAATGTGTTTTGAAGCTCTTATTCTGCACAGACACAGTGGAGGAAGTGGTTTGGAGACTTTATGTGGTTTCCGAGTGGGCTTTGGGGCAAAATAATAATATTTTCCGCATGTCACGGTATCAGACAAGGCAACCGACGTCATCGTGACCGTGACCAGAGGGGATTTGGGCAACGCAACAGACCCAATCGTGACCGTGACGGTTGCCTACATACAAGTACTTACAGTACGCCAAAAAGGCCGACTGTCATCGGGGTTTTAACACTTTACTTGCCGGTGTTTGTACGAGCTTGTACAAGCATCAAAAGCATCACAAGCCACAAGCCCACAAGCTATGTCCTCTTCCCGACACCCCCCCCCTCCAAAAAAAAAAGTGGGTGCATTGGCTTCTCCTCATCATTTCTGCACTTTTTTTTCTCACAAGGGAAAAAGTTCGTTTACAGCTGTTTCCGAAAAGCTTGACACTCACAATTTTTTTTGACTCACAACCAACTTTTGATCGAGTGCTAAGGATTACCTGGTTTGGGATTCCGATCAGTCATGTGCTGCGCTTGCCATCGGCAATGCTCTCGCTGCCATTCGCAGCCTATCTCAAAAATTGTCCTCAAAATATTCTGCTTGTCTGAAAAGTGGTCAGAACACTTACAGAAGATGTTTGGTGTATGAAGCCTGGGCAAGAAAACATCTGGATTGTATAGTTGACTGCAAGTTCGCATTTGTGGTCTCGGCTTGGCGTAGCTCGGCTACGCTCGGCTAGCCCAAAGCAGTAATCCTTAGCCCTCCATCAAAAGTTGGTCGAGAGCAAAAAGATTTCGCGAGTGTCAAGCTTTTCGGAAACAGCTGTAAGTGCACAAGCAAAATGTTATGTTACTGATGGATAGTACACATGTTACACATGTCACTGACCCCACGTCATCGCCCACCTTAGCCCTCTTTTGCCTCACATCCAGTGAAGTGGCCGCACCCAACTGGACGTGTCAACGCGGACCACCACATGGACGACCCCGACCTCGGCTTCGACTCGGGCACGGATGACGTGCTCCTGCACGACCCAACCCCCCCCGCGCGAATGGCTCCCTTCGGCGCGCTCCCTCACACCCAACCGCCCACTCGAGCGCGTGCACGCACCCCGGGATCTGCACACCCGGCCTTTGCGCTACCTGCCGCGCAGTTCTGACGACACGGCTCCGGCGCCGCCGCCTCCCGCTTGCGGGCGCTAAGCTGTAGCACGGTAGCCGCCCGTGCGCGGACTCGCCCCCCACGTATTGCGCAAATAGCCCCACGCCACAGCGGCTCCCCCCGTCGAGCGGGCTGCGCACTGTTCCTGCGGGTCCGCGTCGGATTGCTTGCACGCGCGATGACTTGCCGCGAAACGCGTTCGCGCTGGCTGGCCTCGGTGCCTCGCGGGTTCCACCGGCTGTGGATGCCCGGTTGCCGGTCTGCGCGCCTGCGCGATGCTCGCAGTGCCTCCCGGCTCGCGTCACCGTGGCAGTGGCCACGATGCGCTCGACTCGGGAGGGACGGACGAGACACGCACACGCCCGGCCATGCGCCGCCTGCCTTGTGACCGCTCCTCTGGCGAAGACGTGGACCATAGGTGCGCGATGAGATGATACAGTTGGCATTCGCGGTCGAGGATCAAGGTGTGTGTTTGTGTCTTGCCTGTGGGCATCCAATCTAACATGGACCCAGCAGCGCACGGACACACGCACGGGGTTTCCTTGCGCAGCGGCGCTCTCCCCGCCCCGCGCTGCCCACTGTTGTCTTTTCGGTTCGTTCGTGCATGCGCTGGTCGCAGCGGCATCGTCGGCGTGGATCGAGTGCGAATCGGGGCATATGGTCGACTCCCCTGGTGTACACCTCCCGACTGCAATGCACCACGGGCAATGGCCCGGAGTGCGTGTGTCGGGAGGTACATTAGATGTGAGACAGTGCACGAGGAGGCGAAGTGGCAGGAACGCTGCCCTAGCCTGCCTCCGTGCACAGCCATGCTCGAGCCCCTAGGGTCTGACATTTGGTGGCACGGCATGGATTGTTTACGGTGCGCGCGAGGCGAGCGGTGTGCCGTCGCTCAATGCATGCACAGCAGTGGACCAGCAAGCCACGGGGAGCGTCTGCGGAGTCGACACGGCGCGCATAAACATCCCACGGTGGGGATGCGGGGAATCTGCGCTGACGCAGTTGGAGTCGGCGTGTGGGGGTCGGCATGCGGTGAGCCAGGCAAGTACACTGTGTACACCACCGCGGATGTATCGCTCTACTCAAATGTGCTGGCGGACGAGGTCCTGGGGCTTTATGCGCAACAGGCGTGGAGCTAATTAGGTGGGGGAGAGATCCGATAAGCGAGCGCTTTACTGTGAATTTAAGTAATGTTTTAACATCGCGGGGGAAAAAAGTGTGTTCGTTCGTATCTACATCTCCTACCGTGTATTTGATACTCTGTTCGTTTCGTACTTAGGCTGCACTTCCTTCAACGCTAGCTTCAACCCTGAAGGCATAATAAATTCAACCTTGATCAAAACACGATATCCGTAAGACCATGTACACAACATTTCCGAATTATCCTTTCAGTTTGATACACATTTCCTTCATTGGACTTCGATTTCCTTGATCACTTGGGCGACGCCCTCGTGTCGTGGAGTGATATTGATTCTGTACGGCAATGGTGATCTCCCCGACAAACCGTCATACTCCTTTAGGTCAATGGGCTCTCCAGGGATCTCGGTCATGTTGAATGCCCAGAGCATCCTAGAGATGACCAAGGAGAGCTCTTTATCTGCAAGAAGTATTCCAATACATATCCTACGTCTGGCAAAAAAGACCAACATTCACGCATATATCTTGAGTTCAAGACAAGTCACGTACCCGACGCCGTACATCCAGTGATCGCGCTTGTATGGGTCGGACAAGTTGGCACTCTCTGCGGAGCTGAAAGTATCGTCAAGATAGCGGTCCGGCTTAAAAAATCAACAAGGCAGTCAGCGATGACTCGGATAAAAAAGTAATAAGGAGTAGCATACGTTGAAGGCAAAAGGGTCGGGATAGCGGGTTGCATTGAGATGCATACTGTACGTGTTGCATATAACCACAGTGTCTTTCGGGATGTGGTAGCCCTTGTATGTGAAATCTTCAGTGACTGCATGTGGAGTCCCGAGCCAAAAAGGGTTATGGTATCGTTGAACCTCCTTGATGATAGCGCGGCAGTAAGGTAGATTGGTCTGATCCTCAACCGTGGGCAACCTATCACGGCCAACAACCTGGTCGAGCTCATCATGGGCCTTCTTCTGTATTTCAGGGTTTGCACTAATATGTGCAGCGAACCATTGTACAAGTCCAGATGGCTAGGAGAATGAAACCTGATTGAACATCCTATCATTTCAGGAGGGAAAGACCTTACAGTTTCAACGCCAGCAATCATGAAAGCCGCAGCCAACATAGTAATGTCCAGATCATCAAGGTTCTCTTCCTCTTTGACCTCCTGCAACTTCTTGGCAAAGCAATCGGGGACGTGTTCACCTGCCTTGAGTTTGGTTTCCAGGTCCTTGATCAGGCTACCGTACAGTGCAATGGTGGCCTTTCGAAGTCGGATTCCTCTGGAGTGCATTGCGCTCGGAAAATATTGTAGGAAAGGCACATGATCCACTATATTGGACACTGGACCTGTGCAGTTCCTGCGTGTGGATATGTTTGGGCGCGGATGGAAAAAAGAAATAGCAAATGCCGGCATACATAAATTCGCGGCTGATCCGGAGGACTTCTGTCACAGTCGGGTCATCCACACCTTCAGTGCGTGTGCCGAATGTGATAACTTAGTTAACATATTGTTCAGTAGACAGCGACCGGAGTATCTCTGGAGTCGAGCATGAGTATATGTAGCGGTCTCTAAGGAGACTACGACTTGAAGAAATTTACCTGAGGGTTTATTGGCAAGAGGCCACCTTTGCTCACTGGTTGAACATTTCAATTTTTTCACCTTCTTTTTCAGTGAAAAATGTCGTTTATTTTTCACGCATTTTTCACTGAAAAAGCAGGTGAAAATTTCAAAACCTTTTCATCACTTTCTTATTTTATTTCGAATTTTTCACCTTGAATCGAGAAAGTGCTGAAAATGTTTAAAAATTTTCACTTTCTTTTTCAGTGAAAAATGTCTGAAAAATAAACAACATTTTTCACTGAAAAAGAAGGTGAAAAAATTGAAATGCTCAACCAGTGGCTATCCTCGAATAAAGTCTTGACCAGCACTGCTGCTTCGCGGTCGAGGCCTGGAATAAAGTCGTTGACTGAGCGTTGTTGGAGGTAAGAATAAGCTATGCGCGTGTGTTTGCGCCTGCAATAGAGATATTGATGGGTGAACTTGAAGCTGAAGACCAAAAACTAGCCATGTTTCATTGTAACCCGAGCCCGTAATGGCACAACGAAGGAAAATAGTCCGCGCTTTAATGAACATATCTTTCCTAGAAGAAAATATGGCGCCGTTTGTGACCATAAGATCTTTGATGATCCCAGGGTCCGAAACGGCCATGAAAAGCTGGTTCCCTAGACGGAAGGAATAGATGTCCCCGAATTTTTTGTACCAGTAGTCAAGAGTCAGTTCAGGATAGTGGGTCAGGAATGGAAAGGAGCCTGTATGATTTTGTGGTCAGGTTAAATGGGTGTCTGGAGAGCAGGCTACTCACCAAGGATGGGAAGACCAACTGGACCAGGAGGGATCCTGTTTCCTTTTCCATCCGTTTGTGAACGATGAAAAGAAACTGAGAAGAAGACATAGAGTGCAATAGCCAGGCCGAAATGCCAAGAGAGTGTGTAGACAGACTGGAGTGAGACAGAGCCAGGAATCCAAGCTGTAGATTGAGCTGTCCTGGACATGTTGGAGGGCAGCATCTACGTCGAAAGAGAAGCCCCAAACATGATGAAGAGGACTACCTATCTTGATCCATTTATTCAGTTCTCCGTGCCATATATTAGAAACTGGTGTGAAGAACACTGTACAAGTCGTTGATTGAACACCCAAGGCAGGTCAGGACATCAAACACAGACCAAAGAAAATTCTTCTTACTTGCTCATTGAATTATGATCATTATCATGATGGAGAACCTAAAATGGAGTCCTAGGGGCCCGTGGCTCTGGGATGCCGGAAGACACATACATATCTGAAAGCAGGAATCAGAATTAGATTTTTTCTGCATGACCAGGCGGTCTTCCTGATTTTCCAAATTCAGTGTGGCCTCTGCATCAGCAATAGCACATTTTACTTGTGATCTTGTGCCTCTTTTTCACTTGCGAGAAAAATAAAAAGCGCAGATATGATGGCTAGAACCCAATGCACCCACTGTCAAAAAAAAAAACGTGTTCTTGTGGTGTTTTTGACATAGCTTGCGCTCTGTGCTCTGGTGGTCTTTTTCAACTTGTACAAGCTTGTACAAGCACCGGCAAGTAAACTGTTAAAAGCCCGATGTGGCGGTCACCAGTCACGACTTTACCTAAGAATATAGGCACTATCACATCGATTGGTTCTTGGAATTGTCACCATGCTGAGAAACTGAGATGCCAGCTTAGTTCGCACTCTGCGCTCTCACCATTTTCAACTTAGTTACGGTCCTATTCGTGAAGGCACACTTAACACGTTCAAAAAAACATCGCGCCAAGAACCTGACAGCGAATCGGGCACTTGGAAGTGGCAGATGGACAGTGGCAGGCAGCTTCTCCCGTGGAGTTTTATGGCCAAGTTCGCGAGAAGATTGGTCCGGCTGGTTTGCGGACAGTGTTCCTGTTCAGTACTGGGCGAAGTGTTCAATGATCCGGGCAGGGCCGAGATCAGGGGTGTGGGGAATGGCTGCTGAGACGAATGTGTCTAAAGTGAGGTTCGCCATGATTGTTTCCGTGGATGGAGTGTCACCATTTTTCTGGCGGCCATCACAAAATAAGCTCAATTTAAGTTAGCCATTCGGAGTCAAACGCAGAACCTTGTGACCGCTGTGCCGAGGCGACTTGCGCACCCGAATTGTATTGGCATCGAACCTTGGGTCCAGGGCATTTGAACGTTCTAAGTATGTAGTACACGTACGTAGTACTGCCAGTGTAGCAGATGGAAACACTGAATACTAGGGGTGCTCAATTCTTGGCTCGCTCGCTCGTCTCATTTTAAAAAACATCCATATTTGTTCGAAACAAACAGGTTTTAAGCTCCGCCCACTTCGGCAGGAGAGAAGCACATTTTCTAAGACGAGACTGCTCGTGAGGTGTTAAAAAACCAATTAATACACACATAAGGCTTTACCTGGGGCAAATATTGACAAGGGGAAAAAATATGGCCTTCTTAGCGGAATAATGAAGACTTGCAAATAAATCTTGGTAGATTCCTGTGAGCAAATTTTCCACCGACCTAGGAATCTGTCAGATATCCTTAGAGACCATTATCTTTCCGATGGGCCTCTAAGTTCCATCGAATCTGGTGCATAGGAATGGCCTTGAGGCTGCCGAAAACGCTCAGCCTTAGCGGAGTTTGAAACCTGTTTGTTTCAAACAAATATGGATTTAAGTTTTTACGAGACGAGCGAGCGAGCTAAGAATTGAGCACCCCTACTTGTCTTCATGTTCTAAATGATTATCAGGGATGCCAGACGGCGATGTCTGAAGCAAGAATCCGAAGGAACAGATTGACCACCACCCGATAGGTTGGCGATGCTGTGTTCTTATTTATAGGAAACTTTGGACCGCCGATTGTGTGGTCTCGTTTGGCCCCAACTCCTTCTTACTACATAACCACCCGTATCTTCATCTACTTCCTCGCAGCTGCTGTAGCAATGGCCGCCAATGAAAACGCATCGTGAGTTGCAGTCAATTGATATATGAGTGGCCCACCACATTCATATTCACATTCACAGCTGCCTCTTTTGCGGTATTTGAAAGGTATATATACTCGTGAAGAATACATCTGAAAGAAGGCGCTAAGTTTCTCTGACAACAGGGACGATCCCTTGCCACAAAGTATACGAGAATGAACACTGGTGCGCGCTTTCTGTAAAATTGCCCCGTGTGCGAATGATCAATTTGTTATCCTTTAGCTTCGCCTTTCTTGACATCATGCCGACTACTGAGGGCCATACTCAAGTCATTCCAAAGTGTATGCGGTTTCAAAAGCTTTGCGCTACCAATTAATTCAAAAGAATATGTTCGTCGAAGATCATGCTGAAACGCTTGCTGATCTCCCCGACGAGTATCTTCGTGAAATCGGGCCTGTCATCAAGGACATCGTTCTCGCCACCGGTGCTGAACAGTACAACGTCGTGCAGGTATGTTATCCCCCGGACATTCCTCACAATACCTGATTAATATCAATAGAACAACGGAAAATTGGCGTTCCAGGTAAATGCTACCGACCCTGCGACTAAATATTCGAAATATTCATTTTCGGTCTATTCAGCACATCCCACACGTCCATTTCCATGTCATTCCGAAGCCGAATGAAACTGAAGGTCTTGTCTTGACTTTGGGACAGAACTGGCCTATGAAGAAGGCCGAGAATGATGTTCTTGCTGCTACATGCACAAAGATGAAGGGTCGTCTTTAAATAGATCGTTTCTACCCGTACTCAAGCGCTGTACGCCAGATGTGTAATTTTAACTGTGAGCCTGCATACTGTACCCATATAATTATCCCAAGCTCACACGTCGGTGGAATGGGGATGTTCAACCGTGATACAAGCGAGCCACAAGGATCAGCGAGAATCACCGTGACCGTCTCCTCGACTTCCATGTCATCTCAGGTCATCCCGTTATATAAGGTTTTGTTCATCGGGTACACAAACCATCTTACGTTGGTGAGCGTTAGAGTTCGACGTTCCTTGTTCGCTCTCACGGGTCACACTCTCATTGATATAAATCCTCCGGAGGGTTCACTTGCCTTCATCCTTCAGTCATGGCGCTCGAAGTCTCCCCAATCGTTTCTGTCCTCATTTCCATATGGCTAGAAACTCTTGTTTACGGCATGATTTTCCTTCCGTTCACGCATTGCGCGTCTGACTAGTAATCCTGTGTAGGCATCAATATTTCGGCCTTTGCTTTCAGCCTCTACGTCACGTTGCAAAAGGCCTCTGTCAACCTCGTGGTGCTCATTTTGTCGACGCTTTTGTAAGCTAAAGCGAGCCCGGGTCCTTTCCATGTGCACTCAATGACCTCTACCACAGATTCACATGTGCCACCGGACATCTCGCAATTAATCTTGTCGGCTTGTCCAAGGCTATATTCAACCCCCGACCAAAGGCGCCATGCTTGCCTACCTTTACAATATTACTGTCAAGACGAACGTCGCCAAGCAGTACCTATTGGTCATGGCGGTCTGTAACACCTTCTATCGCCGTCGTTGTACCACCAACATTTTTTTTACAGAACTTGTTTTCAGATATGCTCCTTGTACGTCCATTATTCTTCGCGGACGTATCCTTGCTCAGTACCGTTACTTCTCCCGCAGACATGGCGAGTGTACATGGTGTGGGAAAAGAGCTGGAAAATTGGTCTAATTCCTGCAGTGCTGTGTGCTTGCGCCTTTAGTAAGTAATGGAATTTTACCCTACCGTGGTTGATATTTGATGATTTTACCTGCAGCGTCTGGAATTGCTGTCCGTATCGTATTTCTTCTCGGTTTGTTCAGCCAGTTAAAACTGCACTCTCTAGACTGCCATTAGGGGCAGTCAGAGTAGAGGATTCTGGTAGGATTATGGGTCGGGATTATGGAAGGTTTCTGAATTTATTTAGCATGGGAGAATCCCTCGAATTCTTAATCCCTCAGAATCCTCGAAGCTCCTCTGGAGGAGATTCGGAAGGGATTGTGATTATGGCAAGGATTATGGGTGGATTATGGCTTTAAACATAATCACGGATTAAACCTCTGATCATAATCCTTCATTGCAGTTCTGGGTCGGTCAGAGTAGATTTGGATTATACTGTGATTATGCTTGGATTATGGAGGATTATGGGCATTCCAAAATTCCATAATCCATCCTTAATCCTTGCCTTAATCCCTCCAGAATCCTCTACTCTGACTGCCCCTATTGATGAAAGCATTGTCACACCTGGTCAACCCATTTTTTTCAGTCGGATCGCTCGATGGGCAACATCGCAATTCTCATTATCCCTCGCCATGAATCTCACCACAACTCTACTGATTGCATCGAGAATTTGGTTTGTTACCCGCGTCGTCCGTTCGGTCATTCCGGAGAATATGAAGCCTTACTGGCGGATCATAATCATCATTGTCGAGAGTGCCTCCGTCGCAGCCGTTGCGCAGATAATCCAGCTTGCTTTCTACGAAACCAAGTTCCCTGGTATCTACTTTATCTCAGATACTGTAGTCCAAATTGTGGTGCGCGTCGTCAAGTTCATCCTCCTTGCGAATACTTCAATGGTTGGAATTCATGCAGACTATAGCCCCATTGTTCTGGTCGGAGTCAAAGGCAAGAACAAGAGCGGCGTCCTTGGGACTTACGCTGTAACAGAGCTACGTTTCGACCATCGGATTCCGGTTGAACTAGAGGCAAACGAAAGTTCACTCGGAACCTCTGGCTTGGTTGGAAGCTCTACCGGAGGGGATATGCTGAAAAACATATTGTTTGATGTAATTTAAAGGGCTGCTTCGCGTTGGCAGTCTTCCTCCCCCTTGCCGGTCAAATTTCATATGATCTTCCATTCCACATCGTCATTTTGTCGCTATTTATTTAATGTATTGGTCGTATCTAACCTTAGTTGTATACTATGGTTCAAGATGATTGGGTGCCAAATCAACGGAGCTGATCGTAAGATCTTCGGAAAGCTATGCAAGTACAGCGATCAGAAAGGTTATTGCCATCTGGCGCAAGATCTGCGAAGACTCCAGTATCACTCAAATGACGAGAACTGCAGCTGTGACCGAATAAGACATGCACTAATACTAGCATGAGATATCACTGGATTCCCCGACAGCCGGGGGAGTACATCTCAATTCGCATCTGACATGGACTTTGGCAGGTTCTGAGAGTCGAGATGCATTTTGCTAGGACAGCGGTATCATTCCTCCTGATAAAGAATTCGAAATAACCTCAATTCAGCGAAGGTTGAAGAAACATTGAGCCTGCATGCCACAACCACTGTCTTCGGATATTATTAGTGCTAGAAGACAGCTGGTTTCCAGATGTGCATGTTACTCAACAGACACATAATTTCGCATGCACAGCCAAAGGCTTGCAGGACAAGATCTGGCGACTTTGGCCCCCGGCTCGTGGCTAGTACACAGACAATATCACCCCGACCGCAATGTGGCCTAATAGGCGAGTAGCGGGTTCCAGCTAGTACGGGCGCAGTAACAGAAAGATTTTCGGAAAAAAAACCAAAAACCACATGGCCATAGAGGGTGCAGATCCTTAGCAGAGTGGTTGGAAGAGAGTCGGTTCCCGAATTAATTGTGGACTGTCGTGCACATCAAGTGCGCATGGAAAACTAAATGTCAGTGTGCATAAAAAAAAAACGATACGAGAGTGATACGGGAAATTAAGAGGGTGTGTATTGAACAGTCGGGCAAGCACAAGAATCGGGGTCCAAAGGACCCTGCACCGCACACAGTGATCACACCACCCGCACCACCACCGCTTCTGAGCGCTTCATGGGGCACATATCCCGTAGCGCGCAGGGTGAGCTTGGCAGCGAGGAGGTCCTGTTGAATTTCTCTTAACCTAAGTATTTCATCGCGTAGAATGAGAGAAGAGTGTAATAGTGGAAGCTACGGCTGGGACTGCTGTCCCGGACCCTGCCGGTGAGATAGGACCCCGGGTACTGCACGATTTCAATCAATTCGACAGCGGGGTGACACGTGACTCCTCGGAAAATTTCGCGTGACACCCCCAAAAAATTTCCAAGATGCCGAATTTGGCTTTTTAGTAGATTTCAGATGTGTCGTCATGAAAAATGGGTTCGACACACCCCTCCATGATGTGTGACTTGGACCCCAAATTTGACACAACAGGTACCCCTGTGACACATGACTGTTGAATTGATTGAAATGATTGTGTGATATGACTGCTACTCGCGGCTCGACCGATTTAATGTTGACAACCAGTGATTCAAACACTTCTGTGGTTGGGAAATTAAACACTGCCCTGTGAAGAGTGATCACCGACTGGTAATAACCCAATTAACAGGGAGAAGAGAGGAGAAACCTGGGCCCGGCAGGTGGTCAATGGCAATGCCATTGTATTTACTGAAGACTCCGAAATTTATGCGTCATGTTCAGGCACTGGCAGCACAGTTGGTTAGTGACCTTGAGAACCTGGAAAAGTTACAACGTGACCCTGGAAATAATATACAGACCTTGTGGGCAAAATTCAAGTTAGATATAACAATGTATGGGAAGCACTGTTCACGCTTCATCACCGATGATTCAGCCCTAAAAATACGAATCTGGAAGGCCCAATTGAATATTGTGCTGCATGATCAGGATATGCCGCCTGAGGACCGGTTGTTCGCTGCCTATATGCTGGAACAGAAAATTGCAGAGCAGATACGCGAAGACTCAGAACGTAAAAAAGCGGTCTCTGAGGGACGCTACAATGTCAAGGGCGAGAATTTGCAAACAAAATCATGGACGACGTCTGCCAAAGGCTACCATGTCAAGGAATCAATACCCGAGCTCAAAGCTGAAGGAGCCACAAATTCAGATCTCCCACGCTACGAAACGAGGCCGAAACGAATGGCAAAGATAGCGCATGACTACCACAACTCAATTCAATCCCGAGACCTACCTGATGAATATGGGAGACTTATGGCAACTGAAATCACACTCGAAAAGTGTGTCGCACACCTCTCAGAGTCCGAATTCAATGAATTGGACAAAGATTTGACAAGTGAAGATATCAGCGCTGCACTGAGACTCTCAAGCAACGGAATGGCTCCCGGAATCGATGGCATTCCCTTTGAATTCTACAAACTGCTTGACATACTATACCGGCAAGGCAAGGCAAACAGCCTAAACCTGTTCGACGTGCTAGGCTTTCTCACAGAGCTATATGCAGATATTGAGGATCATGGCATAGTTGAACACTGTAAATTTAATGCCAGGTGGCTTTGCCCAATTTTCAAGAAGGGAGACAAATCTTTAATCAGCAACTATTGTCCGGTCACGCTGCTCAATTGCGACTACAAACTGATGACGAAGGGATACTCTTTACGGTTGATGAATGTGGCACCTTCGCTGGTACATCCCGACCAAGCTGGATTCATGAAGGGCAGGAAGATTGAAAACCAGGTTAAACTTGCAAAATTCCTCTTGAACTACGCGGATGCTGCAAAAGAGGATGGGGTCATAGTGTCCCTCGACCAGGAGAAGGCCTACGACCGGATTAACCACTCCTATTTACTACGTGTACTACAGAAGATGGGCTTCCCCAAAAAGTTCTGCAACACAATCAAGAACCTTTATACCAATGCAGAAACAGTAGTGATGCGCGGGGCATTTTTGCAGCTGTGAAATAGTGCCAGGCAGGATCGGCCAGGGGGGATTTTGCGTTCAAATAATTGGTACGTAAAACAATGGCGGCCACCATACCGAGAAACCCGCGGCGTTGGAAACGGTCACGTGATCACGTGACTTCGCGCAACAACCCATTGCAGACGCGATAGAAACGGGTTACGGACGCGCGTTGACGTGGCAACGGATAGCCCGTAACCACGAGAGTATATGCTATGCACGGCACGGCCTCCGGAACCAAGGCAACAACCGGGAAATGCACTGGTTCAATGAAATAACCCAGGAGATCCCCAAGGTAGCAGGGATACGGGCTCACCCAAGGGCGGTAACTTAGGAACGGAGGGCTTCAGGCTGACGATTTACATTAGTTGTATACTAGTTGGGAGGTACAAACAGTCGGGGTATATAAGGCGAGCGAAATGTCCTAGTAAGAATATAATACTACGCCCAGGAACCCACACCTGTGATTTATCTCTCTCTCTCTCTCTCTTTGGCTCGCTCGCTCGCTTTGGGAACAGAACACGGAACACTACGGGATTTATTACAGAACACTACGGGATTATTGGAAGGAACTTACGGGTTAAAGGAACACGGAACGGAACTACGGGATTATTTGGATTGGAATTGGATTTTGACGAAGAAGACTACACGCTATCGGGATTTGAACCACACATATCACCAACTATTTCATCTTCGCATCGTGGTTTCCTGCCACACGAACCCCTGAACACAAACACAAAGCCTAGGAGTTTGGTTGGGTTGTTGAAATCTTTCACAGGATTTCATTGACGCACCGATTGCTATCCTTTCATCTGGAGCCCACCGCGAGGGGGTTCATTTGGAATACGACTTGATTGTGCTGGTCACAATCTTCAAATAGCAAGACACCGAGCTTAAACCCATCATTTCTGCTGGCAGAAATTTGGCGCGAGCACTTACTGAACAAGGACGAGAAGAAATCAGACGAGGAACACGCGAACACTTCACAGCGTACGCAGCTAGAAGAAAGACGGAGCAGGATAATCTAGGCGTTGCAGGTGACACCGAGACTATCAGCAACAACAACCAGTCTGACGACGACTTACCTTTCGGCCACGAGTCCCTCTTCGACATCGAACCGGAATTTGACGACGAGGACAATTCATTTGATCTAGCATTTCAACTACGACCGATTACACCCAATTCACCAATAATGGCGAACCAACAACAAGCACCGGCTGGTACCGGCGTAGCAAGCTTCCGGGTCCCACGACCTTGGGAGTCGAACGTCCTTAAGTTCACCACAGAAGACAAGGAGGACCTACAGGATTTTATCGAGCAGGTTAATGACATAGTCGACCTTGCGCAAATCACGGACGAGCAGGAAATGAAGCGCCTGCTCACCAGCTATTTGCCTGCCAAGAAGCGCGAGATTTGGCGCGCTCTTGCCGAGTATGCGGCTGGGACAAGTTACCTTGACTTTAAAAAGGCGGTCTTGAAAGCCTATCCAGAGGTGAAAGAGGGAATGGATGGGACCCTCGAGGAATTGGTGAAATTATGCGCTGAAAACAAGATGATTAAACGTAGCGAGGAAGGACACCTCAAGCGTTTTGGGATGCGCTATCGCGCGCTGGTCACCAAGCTCAGCCAGCCGCCCGCAATCATCTTGAACAAGGAAGCGTGTCGCCGCTACCTTGATGCGCTCGAATGCGGGTTTGCAGAGACCCTGCGGATGGCCATTAACACCCGCAATTTAATTAAAGAAGACCTACTTCAACTAGGAGGTAATGCACCGGCTCCTGCCGCACCCAATGCAATCGACCATCGCAAGGAGGACCCAATACTCCTCGACGAGTTGATAAAAATGGCAGAGCGCCTGGCAAATAAGGGCAGCGCTGAAACGACCTGGGGAGAAGAGGAGGAGCCGGAGTATAAACGTTCGGACCGGTTCCCGACCATCAAGATTGAGCGCAGAGACGCGCGGATCGATGAGCTCGGAGGGGAGCTATCAGGCCTAAAGGATGCCTTGATTATAGCTCAAAAACAGTCCAAAGCTGCGCATGAAGAATTATTGAAGGCTTTTCAAAATTCGAAGAGCACGAATGTTAGCCAGGAGGACACGGAGCAGCGCGACTCAGGGAACAGAGGCGGCCCGCCCGCTACTTACGGCCCGGATAGGCAGTATGGTAGAGGGTATGGCGCTCCGATGCAACGAGGAGGGTGCTACTATTGCGATGGTCAGGACCACTTTGCAAAGGAATGCACGGTGAAGGCGGCCCACATTCACAAAGGATGGATTGTGGTTGAGGACGGACAGCAGAGGCTCGCAGATGGAGGCTATATTCCGCGCGGTAGAGGACCGGCAGCAACTCGGGTGGAGGAGTACTGGCAGCGTAAAGGTGTCGCAGGCCAGCACTACAACGAGTCGTTCTATGGGGGCAATCAAGAGGATGAATTTGATACCCTCCGGGACGAGGTGCGCACCTTGCGAGTAAAACTCAACCAAGTTCAAGGCCGCTCTGCTCCATCAACCTACAACCAAGTCCCTCCGACCATGCAGATGCAGGCGCAGGCTCAACCCTACTCGAACCACGCGGCACCAGCACCTACGATCAATATGGAGGAGTTGGGACGTACCTTCTACAACATGATGAAGCTAGGAGGTGGTCAGCATGAGCAGTACGCTCAGACGCGAAGCAAGACACGTACAGTGGGTTTCGCGGAACCACCAGAGCAGGATTTTTAGAGGACCCGAGGAAAGAGGCACGGACGAGACCGAGTTTCTCAAAGCCTCTGGAGGGAAATAAGTCCGAAGAAATTAAAGGGGGGATTTGCCCTACCGACTTGTTCAGCCAGTACACGCTGGGGTCCGAACTCTGCCAGCGTCGGAAAGCAGAACAGAGAGGCGGTACCTTGATGAATCGAGAAGGGCGTATGAATTGAAGGCGCCAGTTCAACGGGAAGGACTTGCCGATGAATTATTGGAGCGCATCAATAACACGGAAGTCACGGTGAAATTAGGGGACCTGTTCGGGATGAGCAGAGATCTACGAGAAGGAGAGAAGTTACAACTCACCAGGACGCGGCAACCGATAAAGGAGCAGGAGCCAAGTCAGCCCTCAGACGCGCACGAGGTTGAACCACCAAAGACGGTGCACTTAGCAGCGATGGATAGTCAGTTGATGTGCGACGCAATAGAAGTCGGGGACTTGCCTGAGGTTCAGGAAGTATTCGTGACAACACGAGAGGTGGAAGGGTTGCCGGCAGGGTCGATGGTTGCACAGGATCCCTACTTGCAATATTTAGAGGAGCTGAGTGGTGAAGAGGATCCTAAACAAATCTACGTCGCACGCGACTCCGTACCTTTGCGGGTCACCTACCCGTACATCAACAGTCAAGGTCCTGTCGAATGTGTCTTGGACTCGGGCTCGCAAATTGTTTCCACATCGCTCGCGCAGGCACAAGCGTGCGGTTTGGTTTGGGACCCGAACATCAACATCTTTATGCAGAGCGCTAATGGGCAGCTCGAAAAATCAATGGGACTAGCGCGGAATGTACCATTTAGATGGGGAGAGTTGAAAATTTACCTTCAAGTCCATGTCATTCGGGAACCGGCATACAAGGTCTTGCTGGGAAGGCCGTTTGATGTGTTGACAAAGAGTCGCACGGATCACGAATGGGGGAGCCAGCTCTTGACGCTGACGGATCCAAATACCGGCAGGTCATGGACTGTCCCCACCTACGATCGAGTCAAAGAAGAATCAAATCAAGAAAATAAGACTCGACATAAACTGCCAGAGGTTCGCCAAGGAACCTCTCAGCAGGTTTTTCGCAGACCCTCGAGGATCTGACCGTGCCAGGTCAAGGAGAGGAGTTAGCATTTATACTGGGGTTCGATGAAGAACAGGAAGTGAGGATTGAGAAAATATACCAGCCTAGAGGAGGGCTGATGACGGCGGAGAAAATAATTGAAGCCTATGTGGCGGCTTCGGAAGACGCGAAGGAGATGCAGGGAGATGAAGCTGCCACTGACCTATTCGATGGATATCGAACACAGGCCATTGAGGAAGTAAATGGGGTCCCGCACAAGGTTTTTGCGAATGTATTGGCAGAACCTGTGAAGCGGTATAAGGATCTCAGGGATTCTGAGCAAGGAGGGCGAACCTGGCACTCGGTAGGCACGGATGTGCGCTGCGGTTGTACGCAGGTAGTCGCTTCTGCTTGTCCAGAATCACTGGTGGAAGAAGAACCTGTCGAAGAATCGGTATCCGTATTCGCAGGCAAGAAATATAAGCCAGTTGGACTTAAAGTCCGGCCAGTCTATACCGAACTACCGGATCAGTATCGAATCCGCCGGGAAATAAAAGGGGACCCGCTGGAAAGATTACCAGTGTTAAACCCAAAGCCGGTGGACTTTGAGCCGAAAGGGCGGTATACGATGGAAAGGAAGGAAGAGGTTGAAAAACGGCACAAGGATTTCCTGTGGCCAGAAGAAATGAAGGTACTGCATGAAATAGTCAGCAGTCATGACCAAGCATTCGCATGGAATGATGACGAACGAGGGAGCTTCCGGAAGGATTTCTTCCCGCCTGTTGAATTCCCACTGGTTGAACATGAAACATGGGTAGAGCGCAGCATCCCCATTCCGCGCGGCCAGCTAGACAAATTCTGCAAAATCATCAAGAGCCGCCTCGATGCTGGGGTGTACGAACCCTCCAATGCCTCGTACCGAAGCAAGTTTTTCGGAGTTCTAAAGAAGGATGGGAAGAGTATTAGATTGGTGCATGCACTGGAGCCGTTAAACGCCGTCACCATTGCCCATTCGGGTGTACCACCAGGGACAGAGGAGTTGGCGAATCATTTTGCCGGACGTGCATGTGGTGGATGCCTCGATCTATTTTCTGGATATGATCATCGCGATATTGCAGAAGGATCGCGGGACTTCACCACGTTTCAAACCCCATTCGGAGCGTTGCGGCTGGTCAAACTGCCGCAAGGATGGACCAACAGTGTTCCCATCTTCCACGACGATGTCACCTATATTTTGCAGGATGAAATCCCGCACGTAACGATGCCTTACATCGATGACGTACCCATCCGTGGACCAGGTTCGCGCTATGAGTTGCCGGATGGCAGCTGTGAGATGATTGCGGAGAACTCGGGCATCCGCCGGTTTATCTGGGAATATTTCGGGGACTTGAATAGGATTATTCAACGCGTAAAATATTGCGGAGGTACCTTTTCGGGCGCCAAATCAGTGTTATGTGCGGGGGAATTCTTTGTGGTGGGGCATTTATGCTCGTTCGAGGGACGCCGGCCGGATACGGATAGGATCGGTGTCATCTTGAGGTGGCCACCTTTGAAAGATGTGTCGGAAGTGCGCCAATTCCTTGGAACAGTGGGGGTATTGCGCATGTTTATTAAGGACTACGCACTACTTGCCAGGCCAATTCAGAAACTGACTCACAAGAATGTTGATTTTGAATGGGGCGAGGAACAAATTATGGCAATGGAGAGGTTGAAAGTGGCGTTGGGAAACGCACCGTGTTTAAAACCACTCAACTACAACTGGGACTCGGATATCGTCCTAGCTGTGGATACTTCTTGGATGGCGGTTGGTATACAAGTCTACCAGACTGACCCAAACGACCCCAAGAAGAGATACTATGCCAAATTCGCGTCAATCACATTGAATAGGAGAGAAGCAGAATTCTCACAACCGAAGAGGGAGTTGTACGGTTTGAAGCGGGCACTGGAGGCCATGCAGTACTGGCTGCTCGGTTGCAGGCGTTTGGTGGTTGAGATGGATGCCAAATATATTCAAGGGATGTTGAATAATCCGGGCATGGGGCCCAATGCAACTATAAACCGCTGGATTGAGCAGATTCTGATGTTCAAATTCAAGCTCAAGCATACCAAGGGGGTAAATTTCCCACCAGATGGGCTATCAAGACGAGAAGCCCAGCCAGGTGATGAAGAATGGCCTTGGAGGGATGATGAAGACGTGGAACCTAATGGTCCACCGGGACAGCACGAAGAATGGGACTACTTCGGGGACCAGCCTCTAGAAGTCGAGGAGTTTCAACATGAAATTGATACCCGAGGTGGCTACTCACAGGAGGTCCGGGAAGTCGCTGGTAGCATACAGGACTTTGACCAAGAATTGAACTTGGCACGCGCGGACCACCAATTATTGACAGGATATGTCAAACGGAGTCACGAGGCCGAAGGCCTGATCGTGCCGGCATATGTTCAGGTTACCGAGGCCGAGACAGGTCTGCTACCAGACAGAGAGTTCCGCGACGAAGAGGAGGCCCGGGAGCCATACAATGAGGAGCGCCGAAGCGCTGGGGCACGCAATCAAGACGGGAATTTAGTCTTGCTGAAGGAATGGTTGAAGGACACATTAACGCGCCCAGACGGGATGGAAGATGAACTGAGGTACCAGCGCTTTGTTCGCTACGGGTCCAAGTTCTTCTTATCAGAAGGGGGGAAATTATATCGAAGAGGGAAGGACTCACACAACCGGCTGGTGGTCCAGAAGGAGCACCGGATGTATATGATGCGCGCGGCGCACGATGCACTCGGGCATCGCGGAGGATTTGCCACAACCTCGTTGCTGGAACAACAATTTTGGTGGCCCGACCTTGAAGGCGACGTTCGGTGGTACATCAAGACCTGCCACTTATGTCAAAAACGGCAGCTAGCAATAATAAAAACCCCACCGGTCATCTCGGCGACACCAAGTATTTTCAAGAAAATCCACACGGACGTAATGCATATGAGCGAAATTTCGAATCAATGCCGCTATATTGTGGATGCGAGATGTGCACTGAGCAGGTTTCCGGAAGCGCGGGGATTGCGGGACCAGACGGCCAAGAATATCGGATTATTCTTGTTGGAGGATGTAATCTGCCGCTGGGGATGTCCAGCATGGATTGTCACGGATAACGGGACCCATTCCTTGCAGCCATCGAGTGGTTGAAGGACAAGTACGGGATCAGCGGGATAAGAGTCTCACCGTACCATTCCCAATCCAACGGAGTGGTCGAGAGGGGTCATTGGGACCTACGACAATCACTGTACAAAGCGACAGGAGGAAACCTGCATCAATGGTTTTATTTCTGCACCAGGTTTTGTGGGCAGACCGAATAACCATACGACGAGGGATGGGGTGCTCACCATACTTCGCAGTTTGTGGTGCACACCCAGTTCTGCCGTTAGACATCGCGGAGGCAACTTGGATGGCGGAGTACCCAGATCAACTGGTCTCGACAGACGAGTTAATCGGACTTCGTGCTCGCGCGCTGGCTAAACACGTCGTCCATGTTGAGGAAATGCGAGTCAAGATGGACGCCATTAAAGAGAAGGGCGCCGAAGATTACGCTGAAAAATACAAGCATGTCATCAAAGACCACGAGTTTCAACCGGGAGATGTTGTACTTGTAAGGAATACAACCGACGAAGGATCCCTGAGTGGGAGAAACCGGGACCGTTGGTGGGGGCCCTTGATTGTGGTCAGAAGGACGAAAGGAGGTGCTTATATTGTCTGCGAATTTAATGGAGCAGTCTGGCAGAAGAAGATCGGAAAATTCAGGGTTATACCCTATCAACAACGACAGAGACTCACTATTGGACCACGCATTGAGCAACTCATCGATGTGTCATGGGAGACCTTGGACGAGCTGGAAGGGGAGCCAGAACCTTATAGAGGCAAGGACTTGCAGTTTGATCAAGTCAAACTTCGACCGACTCCGGCTTACGATTAGTTAGCGATCAATCGCCAATTGATCGCTTGCCTAATACACACAGTCGTCTGAATCGTGCGTACCAAGCGGCCTTAGGAATGGATTTCCCAAGGAGGAGGAGGAGGAACCAAAATAGGCGCACAGCGCTCAATAAAATAAATACGGGTATACAACAACAAGAAAATTCAGAAAACAAGAAATAAATAAATGGATGGGGGAGACTGCGAGGACTAATCAATAGTCTCGCGCATGGGGCAAAGTGCGACGAGGTGGTCTGCAGCAGAGCAATTATAGCAGCGTTTAATCTTCCTAGGAGAAGGAAGGTTAATATACGTTGAAAAAGAATGACAGGGAAAGGGGTCGTACTTGTGGGCCGGCCGGCGGTGATGGTTCGGGTTGTTGTAATGACTGGAGTTGCCAGCGTAGCGTCTTGTGGACGCACGAGAGGCGGTGGAGTTCGGCTTGGACCCCAGCCAGTCGTCGACGAAGTTGGGCCTCGGATGGTGGGGCGGTAGACCGAACGGGCGCGGAACAATCTGCACGGTGTGGCACTGAACGGCTGGAGTCGCCCTGGAAAAATTGCGCTTCTAAGAAAGGAGTGAGGAGGCGAAAAGGAGAGGTAGTGAGTGACGACATACGTGGCTGCGGGCCATCGTTCTCCCTCTCTCCCACCCGCCGCCTTTTACGGGAAGGTTGCGGCGCAGGAGCGTGAAGTCCGGCACGAGGTCCGGTAGGGATGGGCTTGGTGACGATGGAGAGCACGGCTGAACACTAAAGTTCAACGGTTGAACAAGCATAAAGTTAAAAATAAACGTACGGGGCATTGCGGCAGAGTGTTCAACGACAGGCTGCGCAAGCAACTTTGGAGCTCGTGGAGAGGTGACAAGTGACAGGCTGGACGCACTGTGAGCGGTGTAAAGCTAAGAAGAATAAAGACGAAGAGACTCTTACCCTGATGGCTGGCCGGGATATTGGTTAGATCATTGGTGACAGGACTAGTCGGAGGATTCTGGCTCGGATTGAGAAGAGATGAAGCAATGTAAATTGGCGGACAGACCTTAGGAACGGGCTCTTCTCCACCAGATTCGTCGGTAGTAGACGGAATGGAGACCGCATCTTCGTCAGGAGAGCAGGCTGCCTACAGGAGAGATGAAAAAGGCAGTTTGATGAAGAGGGGTGGAGTTCACCTTATTATTAACACAAGCGGCGTGCTCAAGAGCGATGCGTCGTTCATTACGCGCAACAATACCTTCAGCGGCGCGGATGCGATCGATCTGAGCATGCTTGCGGTCACAAATGAGCTGCCGCTTGCGGATAATTTCGCCGGTGAAATCTTGGATGTGAATAAAAGTCTCGCTAATGGGAGTCTTGAGACGAGCGTTGTTGGAATGCATCATCAACCGGATGGTGAAGACGCATTCGGCAAGCTCGGGGACAGTTGCGAACGACGTGACTTGCGGGCGCAATGATAGCTAGAGGAAAGTCAGATGATGGAGTAAGGAGAACTCGCAGATTAAATACCACAGTATTCGCCGAAGCGATAAGAAAAGAATCCTGGTCAACAGGATCTTCGTAACGGGTGGCGCGGATAGTCTTGAGCAGTTTGCGGACAACGTCCTCGCCAGCTTGGGACAAGCATGAAGAGACGGCAGGGAAAGACATGGTGGCGAAGGAGGAGTTTCGAAACCAGCAGTAAAAAAAGGAGCGGAGCGGTGGAATGAAGAACAGGAAAAATTGGCGCACCTTTATACATTTCAACTGGGACAGTTGAAGGCTGTGAAAAAGGGAGGGACAATGCGAACGCTGAGAGGACACGTACCGACAATGGCTAAAGAAATTTGTGCGACGTGGCACAATGGTTCAGGATGAAACGCAGAACTCGAAGAATTGAAACGAATCCTGAAACAGATTTTTTTTCCAGACAATCAACGTTGAAGCAGAGGGACATATACCAGTGTCTTGAACAATGGGAGGATCAAAACACGAGGCACGGGTATGCACGACTAGAAACATGGATGTGTTTCAACTTGGTCGATGGGCGTGAGAAACATACCATGTGACCGGAAAACACGTTTGGATTTCGAGCGCGCCGCCGTCTCAATAATAACGGGCATAACGAACACGGAAGGAGCAAGGTCAAGAAAAAGAGGGGATGTATTCATCAAAATATATAAGACAAGAAGCGCAAGAAGAGCAGTGAAAGATCCCAAAATAATAAATACAAGAAATCAGGAAAAACAGCGCCTTTATGACATGGAAGAGACGATCAGAGCGTGGATGCGCTCTGCAACGACCTGCAGAACGAGGGGGTGGATCTGGGTCTCGGTTCCGAGAGCGAGGACGCGTGAAAGTACATTAATATCGGTGGAGGAGGCGGCGAGCGACCGATAGCCGCGTATGGCAATATCGCGGGTGGCTCGGGAGTTTATCTAAACGGAGATAAGCCAGAAAATGGGGATAAGAAGATAAGGACGTACGATGAAGCGGGAAATCGCGCCCTGGGCGCCCGAATAAAACCAACGTTGGACGCGATCGAATTCGCGGTCTACGAAGATGGTCAGGGATGAGATACAAAGAGAAGAAAAGGGCCACACACCAAAGAGAGAAGGCGAGAGGCGATTCTCCTTCACGGACTTCACGAGGGAATCACGCTCGTCATGAAGATAAATATCACGACACTGCTGGAGGTTTTCCATGAGCCAGAACGGATCAACCCAGTCGCAATCCGGTATCCCGAGGACAGCACACGGAGGGCAGGGGATCCCGGCTTCGGAAAACGAACAGTCGACAGCCATCTCAGCACAGTTAGAGCATTTCGGACGAATCTAGCCGCAAATAAAGGTTAAAAGAAGAACAGAAAGATGGAAAAAGAGAAGGAACGCACAGCGGAACAATACTCAATAAGCTTCATGACGCGGATGTCATCCACACTCAGAGGCGAGTCGGAAACGTGGGGGAGTTGGCGATGGCCGTAGGCATCACGGGTGACGATCAAAGGGTCGTGAGAAGGCGGAATTTGTGGAAGGACGAAACCCTCGGGGGTGGTAGAGCGAGAGGTACCAGACGGAGGAGGAGGTGTGGGACGAGGATGATCAAAGACGGAAGGACCGGAAGAAGCGGATTCGTTGGAGGAAGGCATAATGAATAACGGTTAAAAGTATATACAAGCGAAAGGGGATAGAGAGAAAGCAAGAGCAGAATGGGGCAAGTCGCTGGACGGTGGCGTTGATTTATACAGAAGTGGTGAGGCAGTGCCCAGACAATGCACGTCAGAAGAAGAGAATGGGAGTGTCAAGAATAATGGGTGTACACGTAAAAGGAGACAGAGAGGGATAATGAAGGAACGGAGGGGAATACCCAGAGGATATTCAGAGCTTGTTTGGTGACCAAAAAGGGCGCGAAAACATATAGGTGGACAATAGGGACAGCACCGACGACCAGGCGAAGATACGGGGCCAAGAGTTGTGAAGAAGCCAGACTAGTGACGTAAAAATTGGCGAAGCCACGACATGGAGTCAACAACGGCACGACAGGAGGCTCAGTACAGAAAACAAGAGTTGGAAGAGGGTCTCGGACAGACCACACCGCAGGACACCGCAGGAGCTGCCAGCAAAGTGGCGGTAGAGAACAAGAGAGACAGGATGGAGTCACGCAACTCACACGCGTTCAAACAAAATTCACGGAGATTAACTGGATGGAGATCTTCGCGGACGTTAGCCGTGATGCCGGAAATTGCGTAAATTCAGGGACTGAGGACAGTCCAGATTTGTGAAAGAGGGAGATGATGCGCGGGGCATTTTTGCAGCTGTGAAATAGTGCCAGGCAGGATCGGCCAGGGGGGATTTTGCGTTCAAATAATTGGTACGTAAAACAATGGCGGCCACCGTACCGAGAAACCCGCGGCGTTGGAAACGGTCACGTGATCACGTGACTTCGCGCAACAACCCATTGCAGACGCGATAGAAACGGGTTACGGACGCGCGTTGACGTGGCAACGGATAGCCCGTAACCACGAGAGTATATGCTATGCACGGCACGGCCTCCGGAACCAAGGCAACAACCGGGAAATGCACTGGTTCAATGAAATAACCCAGGAGATCCCCAAGGTAGCAGGGATACGGGCTCACCCAAGGGCGGTAACTTAGGAACGGAGGGCTTCAGGCTGACGATTTACATTAGTTGTATACTAGTTGGGAGGTACAAACAGTCGGGGTATATAAGGCGAGCGAAATGTCCTAGTAAGAATATAATACTACGCCCAGGAACCCACACCTGTGATTTATCTCTCTCTCTCTCTCTCTTTGGCTCGCTCGCTCGCTTTGGGAACAGAACACGGAACACTACGGGATTTATTACGGAACACTACGGGATTATTGGAAGGAACTTACGGGTTAAAGGAACACGGAACGGAACTACGGGATTATTTGGATTGGAATTGGATTTTGACGAAGAAGACTACATGCTATCGGGATTCGAACCACACATATCACCAACTATTTCATCTTCGCATCGTGGTTTCCTGCCACGCGAACCCCTGAACACAAACACAAAGCCTAGGAGTTTGGTTGGGTTGTTGAAATCTTTCACAGGATTTCATTGACGCACCGATTGCTATCCTTTCAGTAGTCATCATCAACGGTGAAACCAGTAAACCATTCATGGTCACTCGTGGCGTGAGACAAGGGGATCCACTGTCCTGTTTATTATTCAATCTCGCTATTGAACCCCTGGCCTGCTCAATACGAACTTCAGATCTCAATGGAGTCAGACTACCAGGAACCAACCAAGACCTGGTAGTGTCGTTGTTTGTGGACGATACCTCGATATACCTTTCATCCCAGGACTCATTAAAGACCCTCTGGGAAATTCTGAGCCTGTGGTGTGCTGCCTCAATGGCAAAATTCAACCAAAATAAAACAGTAATTCTACCTTTCGGGAGTGCTCGGTATTGAGCAAAGGTGTTGCGTGAAAGACAGATCAACAGCCGGGACCACATTGGTGGAATCTCGGAGTCCATCAAAATCTTGCCGGATGGACAGACATGCTGAATATTAGGAGCATGGATTGGGAACGGGGTCCCATACATTACACCCTGGCCAACAGTGGTCGAAAAAATTGCCAGTGGCCTTGAAGGATGGAGAGTTACAACACCAAGTCTTGAGGGCAAACACCACATCATAAACACGGTCATCGGAGGTCGAACCCAGTACCTGACCAGAGTACAGGGCATGCCCAAGGAGATTGAAGAGACACTGATACGAATGGAACACATCTTCCTATGGGAAGGAAAGCCTGCTCGGGTGGCGCATGAAACCATGAGTCTCGACCTCCTTGAGGGTGGGAAGAAAATTCTAGACATTCCGGTGAGAAATGAAGCAATTGATCTTTGGATGCTACAAGCTTATCTCACACAGGGAGGCGACCATCCATTGTGGTGTTATTTTGTGGACTATATCCTGGCAAACTTCCTAGAAAAGAGCTACTTGAACATTAGACCCGGTGAAATTCTCAATGTGTTTCTACAGGAGATCCACATCCTGATATCGAACAGAACACCTCTACCCGATGAAATTAAACGAATGATTCTGACAGCACAAAAGTACAACCTGAAATTTACGGGGCTGTCAATAGCCAACAAAGTCAAACTCAACATGCCAATTTGGAGACATCCAGTGTTGAAGAAGCATGAATACCGGTGGGCCAAGCGGCGGGAGTCGGCCAGATGCCTGAGATTGAACCATGAAGTCAGAACGGTTCAAGATGCCCTTTCAATCGCAAGTCAAAGAACAATAAACCTGAGGAAACCTCACCAGATAAATCCTTCAGGAATAGGCCGGAAAAATTGTGGCTGCCCACTATGCCTTCGAGATCAAACAGTACTCGATTGCGACAATCCTGGGCAATGTGTTGAAACTGTGAAGATGTTGATCGACAGTATTACACCAAAATGGAACCTCACCATACCCAATCTTGACTTCGGTGACGAGCTTACCCTGACGGATGAGGAGATACAACTCAATGAAATGGCAATAGAGCCAGACCGGGTCATGATGTTTGACCCAAAATTCAGTTTGGTTGACATCGAGAGCGGATTCCGCATCTTTGCCTCTGAGGAATCACTTAATGAGGTCCCAGCTAGAAGGTACCAAATTCCTGGAGAAACACTGAGCATGGTGACATATTTTTTACACCCAATTATTCTCAATGCCGGTGAATTTGGGCTGAGGATTGAGTTGAAGATAATGAGGGTATCCAACGGTGCACAAGTCAGTATGACACTGTCCCTCACGTTTGATAGGGCCGAAACTCCGTTGACATTTTCAACTGCACTCTTGGGCGGCCTGCTGCTGATATTGCAGAACATCGAGCGAAACATTCCCCTTCTCATCTGCACCTCATCCGAATACTTAGCATGAGTCTTGGTGAAGGAGAGGAAACATTACGAGAATGACCTCCTGGACGCTAACTTCCGAGTTTTGAAGGTCGTTGTGGCCATGTTGAATGAGAGAGTTGCGAGAACTCAATTCAAGAAGGTTTCCGAAAATCCGGCCAAGATTCTATCCCAAGAAATAGTACATCCAGTCGAGATACACACTGCGGTAGACCTAATGTTTGAAAACCTGGGAATGATGTTGTCCCGGGGATCTCAAAGAGTGTTCACAAATATTATATGCTCCCTACAGGCAAAACCTTACCGAAAATTCACTTTTGTGAATCTCAACCGTATTTGATGCGCTGTAGACGAGATATGCAGCTATACACCATCTGATTCAATGATTTGGAAATCGATACGATCCACCACTCTGCAACGACGCTTGCGGGAGTTTTACTGGAAATGTATTCATAACACCTTCAGAGTGGGAAGTTTCTGGTCCCATGTTGAGCACCTGGAGCGAAATGGGACCTGCCAGGTGTGCGACGTGATCAAGAGCTTAGAGCACATTGCGCTGGAGTGCAACTCACCGGAACAGAAGTTAATTTGGGCCCTCTCGAAACAGCTATGGTTGAAAAAATATGATACTTGGCCAACCCTGAACTGGGGATTGATCTTGGGCTGCAACCTGGTGAAATTTAGGTCTCTGAGGGGCCATGCGTTACCTGAAAAAGGGAGACTGTTTGCAATTTTAGTATCAGTGGGTTGGCATCTCATTTGGAACCTCCATGTGAATTGTGTCATGAAAAATCAAGGTGCAACCCACAGTCCAGCAAGCATCCACAACCAATGGCTTACTGCTGTGAATTCGGCCTTACAATGCGACCGTATTCTCATGAACAAAATTAAATTCAGCCCACTTGCATTGAAGAAAAACATGGTGCTGAACACCTGGAGTGGTCTGCTTATGGATGAGGATGCTCTGCCGGATGATTGGACACTCACAGAGGGGGTTTTAGTGGGTATGTGGCCAATGAATGGTATAGGATAAATATTCTCGAAGGCCAGAGTCCCACACTGGTAAAAAATTGTGTGTAACGGCATTTCCTCCTGGACAAAACTCACCGGCATGACTGGCCCAAAACCAGCAACACAAGCGGACAGACTCAGAATGCTTCTGCAGACTTTGATCTCGTTATCCCAAACACTCCAAAAGAAAATAATAAATAATAAAAAATGATTGTGTGGCTAAAATTGTATTTACAGCTCTTTGTGGTACATTGGGTGTGGCCACTTTTTTTCCCCCCATTTTGGGCACTTTTGATCATTTCATGGAGATTGCATGTTGTGGGCTCAGTTCATGTCTGGAAGCTCTGCAAACTATATGTAGATTATTGTAATGTAAATACACAGGGCATGGCATACTCGGATTTTTTAGAGTGTGAGTAATTCAAATAGAATTCATGATTATGTTGTTTATGAGCAGATCACTTACCACAATGGGAATTCCACCTCGGGGGACCTGCACCATTCACCAAATGTGTATACCAACATTGCGGAGGGCACTGGGTACTCAGATCTTGTGTCTGTGCACCAGGACCCTTGAATGATACCAATTTATCAACCAAGTCATGTTTTTATGACTCACGGCACAGGACTGATATATTGATGTGTTCTCTGCTCGCAGACACAAAACCTTGGAATATGAAGCACCTTGAAACAGTACAGTGGGCACCTATGGTTCAGATTTGCCATACATGCCACTGTTTGAGGACAAAACACAGAGAAAAGTGTTGCAGGTGTTACTGCATGCCCTATGTTCCACAAAGAGCTGTAATTGACAGTGAAAGAAATGTAAGGCAAAACACCACAAACCTTATTATACTTGCAAGATATTTCCTGCATCACCTTGTCAGATTTGAATTCCAGCATGAAATGCTTGAATTTCTGGAGGCCATGCAGGGATCCTACCACAGCCGATGGTTCTGAGCCAACCACGGTGGTAGGCATCGAGCTTTCTGAATCTGCATCTGAGTCGTGGTACAAGATATGGCATGGCTAAAAAGATATATTAGATGATTTCAAATGTGAAACCTGCCAATTTTGTACTGTTTCCGGTGTACTTCCACCTTACATTGCCAGCAGACTGCTTGGAGGGTGTATTCAACCCATGACTCCATATCCTGTGGCTAGCACCAGAATAAATCACCTGTACTAAAAACAGTGCCTTTAAATACACACATTAATCAGCTGAAAAAGATTGTCTTTGTGGAAGGGATCCTGTGCAGACAGGATCAAGGGGGCAACAAGCAAAGGCGGCATGCAGGAGATGGAGAGAGCAGGAATGGAATTCTGAAATCAGTGGCTTCTGAAATCAGGTGCGATTGGAAATTTTGTTAGCAGGTGCATAAATATCTTTGCAAATATTGCACTATCACATCCATCATTTCCCTTCGAGAAACATGATGTCAGCCCAGGCCAAGACCATGAGAAACAATTCACAGGCTGTTAAAATCGGTCCAGGATCTTCTGTGCAGGAAACTCTACAGTTAAGGAATATCAATTCGGGCCAGGAGCTGTCTGACACTGTGACTAGGGTTATATCTGCCTTGGGGATAGCATATGGACGCAGCAGTTACAGTGGCACTGCAAGAATGGGGGAACAATCCTGAAGGTGACACAACACAGCAGAGTGAAAGAATGTGCCTGAGCAATGCTAATATCCGAGCAGGCCAATGATTGCCCATTCAGCTTGATTCGAGTTTGGGGATGTGTCAAATTAACAGCACTGAAATCTCCCCCATGATTATACATGGGGGAGGCTACCAATTGTGGAGGAAAGTCGTTGGGGGGTCAGCAGATGTCAATATTCCAATCCAAATGAATCTCCCAGAGCCAAGGGGCGACCACCAGTGTTCTTGGTCAAATCAAGGGGTCGTGGGATGGTGGCAGTGCTTGACCCTATGAGAATTAGTCGTTTCTTTCTCAAGTCTATCCAGGAGAGAGATAAAAAATGGGGCAGGCCCCAGTACACACTCTCAGACTCTCTCCCAAGCCTCCATTTTTTCCCTGACTTTTCTGCCCCCATCAAATGTTGGAACCTGGACAGTGAAGTTCGACTTTCCCATGACCCTTACCAGGTGATCTGGCCGCCCCTTTCCCAGAGCAATCACAGAGGACTGAATCATGATGACATGGTGCAGAGTCATGGCCAAGGCTGATATAGATCAAAAAGAGATGGCCATACTATTTGGCTCTGGTGTCATGTCTGGAACAAAAGATTTGTAATTCAAAAAAAACACATACTCATATATACCTACACTGCAGCCATCTAATCTGTTATCCTTTGTGGCACAGTGGTTATTGTGCTTGTTTCATGTTTTCCTTATTTAGATCTACTGCTTGTTCAATTCCCAGCTTGGCTGTTCTTTTTTCTTCCCCTAATATGCAGCTTTTATTCTGATTCTGTCCTTATCCCTGGCCATTTGCGATCTCATTTTGTCATTTTTCATCCTGCTTTTCATTGGTGCTGTGTTGAGAGGCCTTCCAACACTAAATCTGAAAAATAATATTAATGAACAGATATCCAATTTTTTTCCCAGCCATGCAAGGCCTCTGATACCATCCCTGTATGGAAATCAGGTTGGGACTTGTAAAGGTGTGTTTGGGGACTGAAAATGTCACCTCATTGAGGAAATATCAATGAAGCCATTTTTTGACACAAAATCTAAGTACACAGTGCCATCCGTAATATAAATATACATATGTTGTGAATGGTGCAGATCCCCCAACATGGAACTCCTTTTGTAGTAGATCTGCTCATAAACAGGATAATCATGAATTCCATTTTAATTATTTACACTAAGAGAAAGCCTAGTAAGCCATGCCCTGCATAATCATGCTACAATGATTCCCACATAGTTTGCAGAGCTTCTGGACAGGAATTGAGCCTGCAACACATGATTTCCATGAAATGATCAAAAGTGCCCAAAATGGGGGAAAAAAAATCACCCACACCCTAAGTTCTGCAAAGAGCTGTAATTCTAATTTTTTAGGCCTGCAGTATGACTCTAGTGGGAGCAATATAAAGGAAATGAATTAATAATATTTTAGAACTCAAATCAACTTTACACCACTATTTTCCTCCATTTCTGCGGGTTCCTACAGTTTTTTACAACTACTTGCCAGTACTTGGGACACCATCACCACGTGGGGTGAACGGGTTTTCTGAGCTCAATTCATACCCATACCTCTCAGAATTTTATGAGTGTCTAAGTGCACATTTAATGGGGTGCAAATAATTTTGCCTGATTTTGGCCTGCCGCAAAGTAAATCACCTGTTTAGGCTATGTACCTCAACATTTAGAGGTTTCGAAAGGACAAAAAAAAACTTGTGCCAAAACCGATGTCAGCGCAATGCACTGGTTGAACATCTCAAAAATTTCACCTTCTTTTTCAGTGAAAAATGTCGTTTATTTTTCACACATTTTTCACTGAAAAAGCAGGTGAAAATTTCAAAACATTTTCATCACTTTCTTATTTTATTTCGAATTTTTCACCTTGAATTGAGAAAGTGCTGAAAAAGTTTTAAAATTTTCACCTTCTTTTTCAGTGAAAAATGTCTGAAAAATAAACAACATTTTTCACTGAAAAAGAAGGTGAAAAAATTGAAATGCTCAACCAGTGATGCAAATATAGTAAACACATGTTAGCACAAAGTAAATACACTTGTCCGCAATAGCACAAAGTAAATTTATGGATGCCGCAACTCTTTTTTCGGGGTCAAAAATACTGGCACAAGTTGTATTTGCACTTCTAGTACAACATCTCTATATTCCAGTTCTGGTGCCCCGCCACGCATCTGTCCTCCCTCGTGGCACTGGCAGCATCAATACTGGCAATGCGAGTTGGCAAGTACTGTAAGTATGTCAAGTACCAGATTCCGTCGGGGCCTGTCAGGGTCCGATGGGTCCTGTCAAGACAATAGCTTATGTGAACGATAAGGGAGGAACATCACAAAAGGGGGACCTCGTGGAAAAGTGTGAAGTCCTATCGGATGCCGGACGGAGGTCCGACTCGGGGACCGATGGAGGGAGTGGACTTGTCTTCAGCTCGTGCGCTGCGCCCTTCTCTACGCCCGATGTCCAATTTCGGAAGAGGGCGGAAGACCGAGAGGAAGAGAACTGAGAAGAGGGAAACTTAGTTGATATTCAAACTGACTAGAAGCGAGAGTACATCGAGCTATTTAAATGATATCGTAGTGTAATTAATCATCGGAGGCCGATAGGCTCCGCGATGGGAATGAGTATGTAGGAGTCAATGTAAGTCAATGCTGTGTCGGCGGACGTCAGAAGGCCGAGGTCGCCGACGAAGAAAGTCATAGTGAATCATAGGGAGTCTTGAGCATATGGTGAATGAAGTAGCCAATAAGAATGGGGACGTTACGATTCGGTGATTCTCGGAGGCCGAAGGAGTCCGATGTCACGGCACGTGACAAAGTACTTGTATGTAGGCAACCGTCATGGTCGCGATTGGGTCTGTTGCGTTGCCCAAATCCCCTCTGGTCATGGTCATGATGAGGTCGGTTGCCTTGTCTGATACCGTGACATGCAGAAAATATTATTATTTTGCCCCAAAGCCAACTCGGAAACCACATAAAGTCTCCAAACCACTTCCTCCACTGTGTCTGTGCAGAATAAGAGCTTCAAAACACATTTTTGGCCAGAATTAAGGCTAAGTTGAATGTTGTTCATTGCTGAAATTTCAACAGTCACGGTGAAAATTGGGATGGTTGCGTTGCTGCAAGCTGCTGGTGATGTCACGGTCAGAGGGGTGGTTGCCTACATACAAGTACTTACAGTAGTGCTGTATTTGAGGTAAAATTTGGTCTAATGGAGCATGGCTACCCATGTACAGTCTTGGACTCAGCGACGTGCTCCGCTGCACTCAACATCCACACGTGAAGACACCTCCCAGCTCATGCAGGCAGCACAATTGCATGTGGTGCGTGCAACCAGGAGGTACATGATGTGGCCTCAAGACTGGACAATGCACATATGCAATGGGGCAAGGCAGACCAAGCACCAAAGCCAGGGAAAAAGAGGAGAAACAAGCAAGGAAACATGCACTTCCAACAAACCCCCTCCAAAATGGCTCTGCCACCACCTGCGCTGCCCTGCCACCACCTGCGCTGCCCTGCCACCACCTGTGCTGCCCTGCCACCACCTGCGCTGCCCTGCCTGCTGCATCCGAGTCTGCGTCATTGTGGCCACGATCATCAAGTCACATCACATCACATCGTTGAGTGGTCTGTGTTGAGGTCGCCGATGCATCACAGGTGTTGTGGAAGTCAACACAGTGATCGGGAAAGTTGTGGACAGCAGCTGGAGGAGGTCGAGTAGGGGGCAGCAAACATCAAAGAAAAAAAGCAAGCAAAACCATCCATCAGCCCCCCTTCATCTTTTCTTACACAGAGCACAGAGGGACTCACCGACACCCCCAACAGGGTCCATGCCGATGTCAAGACCACCCAGAACGGGATTGGAACACGGATCCAGTTGAGCCCCACCCCTGTGATCTGCGTGATGTCGGCTTCGGTGGGGGTAGGGGGTTAGCATTTGGTCAGATTTATTAGGAAGAAGGAAGAAGGAAGAAGGAAGATATGGAGGGAAGAGGTAAAAGCAGAGGGTGGGGAGGCAGGAGGTGGGATGGAGGAGGATATGCACCTTGCGCAGGCCTGCAATGCCACCACATGCGTCCTGATGCTGTACAATTCTGCAGGCAGTGCGCACCCATCCAGGGCCGACATCAAGTTTGGGATGTGAGAGTGTAAGTGACACAATTGTCACATATTGTGACTCTTCATCGCGCTACTGCGGCTCCCATGCTGCTTGCTATCGCCAAACTGCATCATCTCAGGGGAGCGTGCGAGGGGTGATGCAGGTCAAGAAACCTGAGCTTGGGCATTGGCAGGTGTCAGTAGGTAAGCACTACATCTTGTTTTCCCGTACTAGCATGTCAAACTTACCAGGCACATCCAGGACAGCGGTGGAAACACCACCATGCATCCTGCTCCCACTCCGCCTGCGCAGTGTTCTGTTGGACTCCCCATGCAGAATGGCATTGCTGCACTGTTCCCACCCATTTGCAGCTCTCGTCATTCTTTCGCAATGTGGCCGACTCCAGGATGGACTGCATCTTCGACCAACCTGCACAAGATCCCACAGGAGCTGCCAATTGCGAACAAGCAGCAGTCTGCGCAGCCCAGTCCCCAACCTGCCTGCAAATTCGGTGCTGTTGGATGGACGATGAATGGCTTGCTCATCGGCCATTGTCACCGTTCAATGTGTGTTGCGACCGGCCCACAAAGCCTGTGGCTGACACTTTGCCCGTGATGGTTACACCAGTGCTGGGCGCTGCTGAGGGAGAAGATGACAGGGCTTGGCAGTGGAGTACCTGGCAGCGTGGCCGAGCTCAAGTGCTGGTGGGGAGCTGTAGTGCACAGGACGAAGGGCGGGTTGAGCTGGGAGGTGTATAGGATTGGCGGTGTCTGGGCTTGTAGGTGAGTTCAGCCCCACCTACTTTGTACCGACATTGACACCACCTGGAAGCAGCATGAGCTACAGCGCACAACCCGACACCTGTGCAAGTCGGCAGTGCTCGCTGAGACTCTGAGCCACACTGCCCATGTGTCTGTGTGCAGCCGTGGGAGCGGGAGCGCCTGAACGCCCAAGTCAGCGGCACTCGCAGGTCATGGTCAGTGGTGCTCGCAGAGACGAAAGGTCAAGTGGCGTCAGCAGCACTCGATCGCGAGCAGGACCGATAGCGGGGGACTGGGCGCGTCGAGTCGGCGGACATTGTGTGAGTACACTCTGCGCTCCATTTGCACCGAGTTTGACACTGCACAGGATCCCAAGCCAAAGCAACTTGGGAGCGCCCGTGGTGTGCCATCCAGGACTTATCTGTACACAAGTCAGAGAGCCCGAGTGCATGTCAGAGAGCCTAGGCGTGCCTGACAACACCAACTCGGTGATACATGCGGGAGGGCGAGCACAAGTTGTCAGTGCTCAGGCGTCGATCCAGTGGCACAGGAGGGCTCAAGCACATGCACAGGGAGATTTGACCTTGCCAGCGATCGCAGGAGTGCCCGAACGTATGACGTGAATCCAAGTTGGTGGCTCTTGCAGGTCAGATTGGCAGCACAGTTGATTGCAAGCTGACGGGAGAGCCTGAATGCGTGAGATGACCAAGTCGCCTTGCCAGCACTCAGTGGCCAATCCAACTGCGCAGATGAGTGCACGTTGGCAGCGCATCGAGTGCATGTTGGCCCTGCTTGCCGGAGAGCTCGAGCACGTGGTACCTGCAGGACAGCAGCACTCGGACAGCTGAAGCTCTGGCACTCAGTGGTCAATCCTAGTTCTACATCGGTTGGCATTCCTTGGACTTTGGCCAGGTACTGCATCATCCCTCCGGCGACCATGAGGATTATGAGTCTTCAGCCTTCCATGGTTGGGTGGCCAAGTTCCCATTGGTCGAGCACTCCATCTATTTTTTCCAGGATGCAGGCCCATGTGCCAACTTGTATTAAGCCGTCCCTGACCCATGGTCTGAAGCTCTGGATATGTTCAGATTCTGCTGCAATTTTGATATGTGCAAGGGATTTGTATACCATCTATTCCATTGATAAACTGGCATGCTTGCACATGGTCTCTGTGTGTTATAGTACCAATTGGTATCATTTCAGTCTTCCCGATGTTGAACTTTGTGCCTGATGCTGTGTACCACTCATCTAGTATCTCAACAAGTTTGCTGAAGTCATCGCTGGCATCGAGGTATACAAGGGTATTGTTGGCAAATAGGTGGCTATGAGTTTTTCTCTTTTTTCTCTTATTATGAAGCCTTTTAGGTTGGATTGTCATAGGACTTGGCAAGAGGTTTGATCACCAGATTGAAGAGGAGGCACAAGAGTGGGTCACCTTGTCGGACTCTGCGGTTCACTTTGAATGGGTATTGGCTTTTCTTGCCATTCATGGAGGTGAAGGTGTTACTGTATAGAGCTTTGATGGTGGATATAAATTTGTCAGGGATATTGTAGCCAGCGAGGGCTCACCAAAGATAATCATGTTCAATCTTATCATATGTTTTTCTTGGTCTAGGGCTACTATTGCCCCATTGGTTTCGGTGACTTCTGCCAACTCAATGATGTGCTTTGTCAGCCAGATTTGGTCTTGGATATTTCAGCCAGGAATGAACCCAGCTTGGTTTGTGTGTATTAGGTCTGGGGCTACATCAGCCAGTTTCATTGTGAGTGCTTTGTTGAATATCTTGTAATCTGAGTTTATGAGTGAGATGGGTCGATAATTTGCATGTCAGCCCTGTCATTCTTTTTGTACAATGGGCATATCCAACTTTCAGAGAAATTTGTGCCAAGTATCATGCTGTGCTTTTCGATGTGATTATATACAGCTTGGAATACTCAGAGGATATCAAATCTGGGCTGGTTCACTGCAGATGCCGTTTCAAATCTAACATCCAGGATTTTCCATAGTTCATACGTAATGCCATCAAGCCCTGGTGCTTTGTTGGAAGAGGAGAGTCGGAGGGCTTTTTTGAGGTCAGCTCTAGTTAGCATCTTCTTAAGGCTTTCCATTTGGTCTGTGGTTGTTTTCCTGGTTATCCAGGCTAGTCCAACCTCTATTATAGCATCTTGTATGTTGGGGGCTGTCTTGTGGTGGTCCTTTTGGATTTTATTATGGTAGTTACAGGTAATAGTTGCCATTTTCCTGGAATTCATTTCATATTGTACATCTTCGGGGATAGGGTTCTCCTTTATGAGTCAGTGTATGATTTCTCATGGTTTCCATGGTTTGTTGATTTGTGACCAGTACTGGCCTATAACCTCTCCTTCCAGTTTGTTTCTTATCTGTGTTGTTTCTCCTCTTTTGTAGTCTTGTGAGTTTTTCGGTTAGGACAGCCGCTGAGAATTTATGCTCTTTGTCCGACAGTGATTCATCACCCAGGGTGAATTTTAGTTTTATTTCTAGCTCAGCAATTTCTTTGATAATTTGGGGTACTACTATCTTAGTATGTTCATAGGCTTTTGTGCCTATTTCTTCTTTGAACTCCTTCCACATCATCTGTGGGTTGTAGCTTGTGTCTCAGGTATTCTGGTTCTCCATTCTTTGTATGTTTTCCTGGAGTGCCATGCCCCTCTTGTGGATGAACTTGGTGAGGATTCTGTCTTTCATGATGTGGGCAGGCCATACGTATTGTCTGTGGCCGATTGATGGTGCTGATTCAGTGGTTAGTTTTGTCGAGACCATGCAGTGGTCAGTTTCAATCCCTATGGTTTGTATATCCCACTCGAGGGAACATTTGACGTAGATGCAGTCTATCCTTGATTGGGATCTGGTTTGTGTTCAGTACATGTAGGCTCTTGTGGTTGGGTAGGTCTCCTGCCACCTGTCAATTATCCTGAGGAAGGATTTGAGGTTGTCTAGTGCTGTGACAGCCATGCCAGGATCAGGCCTTTCAGGGAGGCTGTCAATCGCATCTTCAACAATGTTTGTATCACCCTCAAGGATATCAGGCCTGCGCATGTTCCAGTGAGTTTCAAAGAAGTTTTTGATTTGCATCCAGAACTCTGCATTTTCATGTGCCAAATTGGGGGCATAGACCCTGAGTATTGAGAGGGGTTTGTTGTCGGAGCTCTAGTCTCTAAGAGGAGTGCTCTTCTGGGTATTATTTCTCTCATTCTTATGTATTTCTCTCATTCTTATGTTTTCCCATTCCTTTGTTAATCATAAATGCAATACCTTTTGCATTGGCTGTCTCAGCATCTTTTGAGAAGTGTATGCTCAGCTGTTGGAGTGACATAATGCTACTACATCTTGTGTCATTGAGGTGAGCCTCACCCAATGAGGATTCTGAGGTATTGTTCATGCATGATTTGGTTTATGTGATGCCATTTGTTATTTGGGTGCTAAACATTTGTGTTGCTGTTGCCATTCATGTTAAGTGCCCTGAGTTTCATGGCTGCTTTCGTGTTTTTCGTGTTTTGGCCTGTATTCAGCTGGCTCGGTCCTGGGTATGGGGTGGTTGTGGTGGGGAGGGGAGGGGGTGGTAGTGGGGGAAGCTGTACATTGTCTCTCATCCATGGCAGGGTGGATAGTAGATTGTCCCCAGATCCTGGATTAGGATGAACGGGGTTGTTCCATAACGGTGGGCATATGCCCTGGGGATTATTTTGACTAGTGCAATTTGCATGTGTCTGGGGGTGTGGGACAGGCTAAGGTTGGCCCTTGGCATGGTTTGCTGTTGTATGGGTGGCACTTGGGCATGGTTTCCTGTGTCCATCTGCATGCCTGATGCAGCAGAGTGTGTGTGAGGTCTCCCATCATTGATTCATCGGGGATCACTCCCTGGGGGAGGGGGGGAGGGGTATTGTAGACCCAATTCATTTCCAGGTGACCTGCCTCATAATCCCCTCCAGTCCAGTGGTGTTCATCAGGAAGGTGGGCACCAGCAACAGAGCTCCCACTCCCTCCTGCTGTTGGTATTACTGCACCTGTACTGTTGTTATTGTAATCATTAATATAATTTCCGTTGTGATTTAAATTTGCTGTGGGGTGTTAAGGAACCACCTTCAACTCTGCTAGAGTCTTGGTGGGAAATCCTACCTGCTGAGGGGTTGGTACCATCTAACAATTGCACATTGTGGGCATGCAGCGATCAGCATGGTACCATGCCAGGACTGCTGGCCAGTGGACCCCAGCCTGAATAGGCCCCACTATTACGGCACAGCAGGTATTCAGCTGTTGTTAAATGGCCAAGTACCTGTTGCGCATAACCCTCCCCCACTTCCTCATGAGTGGTCAGTAAATCCAGCAGGTTAGTGGTGCATGCAGGTTATGCACAACTTCGACTCGGGCAATCGACCCCTTCTAAAAGACAGATCACGTGTATTTATGCTCACGGGTAATTTGATACCAAAATGGATTTCTCAAGTCTTTTACGTGCGTCTTCCTCCATCCAAAGAACTACAACCTTTATATTCAATCTCCTCGTGTATTTCAGCTACACAAACAAGCTCGAACATCCCCACGACTCAACCGTACTTCCGGTCAATTACAGGATGGCTTCGACTGGTATGCCACCAAACTCACTATGCCACTGCCTGCTTATCTTGACCAAAAATTGGACGACCAGATACTGAGGCTGAGCCCGTGGTTAAATGCGACCGCTGCACCTATACAGGCCCTCAGTCAACCTTTCCGCAAAAGAAAAATCTCGCATACAATAAAAGTTGTTTCACATGCAAAGGGAAGCGAGCCGAGGGCCGCGCTGACAAGCGCTCCACCAGGAACGACAACGACAGTGCTGGAGAAGTGACAGGAAGGGCACAATGTGCTCCCCCAGTTCAGCCCACTGAAGGCTACACAACACTCGAATGGCACGAATGCGTGGCTCTTCTCGAGGCACATAAGAATGATGTGTTTGAGCTTGAAACTTTTGTTGCGCTGAAGGGCGAGAGTGCCACGGCGACGTTCGGTGAGTTGAAATCTGGAAAGGATGTCGCCAACCAAGTAGCGCAACTGGTCTGGAATATCACTGGATACCGCTTCATGTATGTCAATTTGGCAGCAAGTCAATTCCTGTTACTGACGCACTGCAGCTACAAGTTATCCAAGAAAAGCTCCGCCTCCGACTCCGTGAAGTCGTACTCGTATTACTGTGCACAGAACGAGGCCAAAGCCAAGAAATCCCAGGTCAACGATGACCCGCAGAAGCGCTGTGTGCGGATGAAGATGTGCCGATTTCCGTGCAAGGGAACCCTGCAGGTCACTGTTGACGATGATAATCTCGAGCTTCCCCTGCGATTGAAGCTCAAACATCATCAGTTGCATCTTCATTACGTCGACATTTCCATCAACAAGGATATAAAGGACTTCGTAAAGGGCCATAAGCACGAGTCGGCTGCGAATGTGAGCAGATCAGATCTATTTTTCTTGCGCGCTGGATGCTAAAAAAATCCAAGATCTGGACACATGTTTTAGCCCAGAATCCGACTACTGAGGTGACCCAGAAGCAGATATACACACTCTGGAGCGAGCTAAATGAGGGCGAGTGGAGACTGGACGATGACCAAGTCAAATCTGCGCAGATGATCTTGAAAAAAATGGAGGGCATGGAAGTTGAAATCATACCTATATGCTCGGAGGCGGGCATCCATGCCATCACATTTACCTTCAAGGAAATCCTCGACGACTGGGTAGAAAAGACCGAAGAGCTTGCGATGGACTCAACGTGTACATTTTGACAATTTTTTTTACAACTTTTGTGGCACCCGCTAAATGCGACGTTAATAGGGAGAACGAACGCGGCACAGTACAAACTTTATGGGTTCGTCGCCGAGGCAAAGGGCCAAGCTATGCCATTCGCATTTCTATTCACCGTCTCCAGCAGAGATTCAGCTGAAGGCGCAAAAACCCGTATGCTCTGCGACATCCTCAAATTCATAAATAAGTGTTGCCCCAACATAATGTTCACCTTGTCCGATAAAGAGCCCGCAGAGATTAATACATGTCGGACCGAAATCGCGAAGGCGAAACATCAGCTGTGCTACTGGCACGCAATCATTTACATCGAAGAACGGCTTGTGGAGAACAAGCCACCCGCGGCATATGACCCTCGCAAAGCACACAAGATCTTCGATTTTATCGACCCAACATGGGCGCCAGGGGTTACTGCTGTATATGCCGATGAAGGCGAGGAGGGGGACGGTGTGCAAGAGGATGGGGATGAAGAAGCTGGAACGCAAATGCCGGTAAGATCCTGAACGTGTCAGATTCCGGTATATGATTGACTCACCTCCGTCACAGAAACCTTCTCAAACGTGTATTCCTCCCGTATTCGTCCTCAAAACGGGAGACGTCCGCATTCCTGTGTGGCCCAACACTCCGAAAATCAAGAAGAAGGCGCTCTCGGAGTTTTGTCCTAAAGACTTCTGCTCGGAAATCATTGAAATGTATTGTGCGCACCTTCACCAGCACCCTAAAATCCCCTAGAATGACCCGGAAGAGCCGTACGTCTCGGGCGAACAAAATCATTGTCGAGCTGTTAAGCAGATGTATGAGTTCTGTTACGCCAATGGTCTTTCACAAGTCTGGGTGTACCTATGGAATCGCTGGTACACTCCTAATCAATGGTCTCTCTGGGCAAGAGCTTCGTGCGATGCCATTCCCCACCTGAAAACCACGATGATTGTTGAGAGCTTATGGAGGCATGTGAAGCATCGAGAGCTTGCACAATTTAATCGCCCCCGGCTCGACTTGGTCATGAACATTGTTTTCAAGAGTCTCTTGCCTCGGGTGAAGCGCACACTGGACTACGTACGCGGTGTCCGTCGTGTTGGGCGGCCGCAGGCACTGGCGGGATGGCAGGTGGATGCCAAAGCCGAATGGGTCGACAAGAGCTGTTCGGACAAGCATCGGCGAGTCGCAAAGGAGCTCCAACTGCGAAAGAGCGCTCCCAACACCAAAGGCCGGGAAGAACGACTTCAGCAGCTCGCGGAGGAGGAGGGTCGCGAACCCGGGACCTACGCCACAGATATCGAAAACTGGGTTTGCCTATGCGAGTATTTCTTCAAGAGCAGGTTTCTAATGTGCAAACACCTCATCCGTGAAGCGAACAAGCGTCTCGACAATAAACCTCTCACCGATTTGCAATTTTTCCTTGATTTGCGCCGAAACCACTTCCCCCCTTATTACTCCATCCCTGGCATTCATACATCAGCCGGGCAAGATGGTGACGAGAACCCACAGCCAAAGGAGGTCCTCGTTCTGGGGATCTGTGGCACCGCTATACCAGCTCGCGAAGAACGGCCAGATGTTGCGCGGGAGCCGACCGAGCCGACCCCAAGTGATAGTTGCCAAGATGGTCCTGTGGTGAGCGCGAAGGATGGAGAGAGAGATGCAAATGCAGCCAGGGATGCCGCAAGGACGGAGGAGTCTACAGACGACTTGGATGAAGAGGAGGAGGAAGAAGGTGACCGTGACAATCGCGTGAGTCTTCGAAGACTCAACATTTCTCAGGTTTTTGATGTACTTCACACAACAGGTCATGTTCTCCGACGGACAGAAAATCCATTTGAAACACTGTTGGGAAGACATGATGGGTGTTATAGACAATCCATGCGGAGTTCACCCAAAACTGGCCGCAGTTCTTCAAGATGCATTCGGAAAAATTGAAAGGGTCGGCGGGGACATCGGAAGGGACAAGCGGAGGAGGAAAAACCCCTGGACATGGGGTGATAATAACACAAACACAATGTACTTAGACTAATTTAAGTCAAAAACGCGTCTAAATGCATCGAAATGCCACCCGACGCGTCCCGACACGTAAAGTAGCACGAGACTTAAAGGCACGTGCTCTGTCTTTTAGAAGGGGTTGATTGCGGCTGTACACAACTTCTTCTGGTCCCAGAACCAGGTAATGTTTTTGGCTGTAATAATGGTATTTTTATTCAGAGGCAATCTAAGTACATGTACATTTTTTGTGGGTTTTATAGGTATTTTGTGAGTGGGGAGTTGAGAGTTAAGTATAGTATACATTTTTCATAATGCCTGCAGTGGCATTGGTGTCAGGTCTAGCTGTGCCTGCCAGGTCTGCAATCACCACGACCACTGCGACCCTGGCTACCCTGGCTGCCCTGGCTTCTGTTACTGCTGTCTTCCATGATGTTGGCATAGTGGGAAAGCACTCTGCTTGTGAGCTTGCTGATCTGGCCTTTGGTGCCCCACCATTCCTGGTCACTGTGGGTGAACAGGCATCCCTATGTGAGGTGGCAGTCGAGTTTGCAAACTACGCAAAGTGGGCTAATGCCCCATTCAGAGGAGGATGGGGGTAAAGATGAAGTGTTGATAGATCAGCTTTTTGCTGCTGATACAGGTCTTGAAGGATTCCCAGGCATCCTCGAGCAGGGCAACTGGGCAGGCAAATCACACCCAGCATTTCATAGTTGGGATCCATCAGGCATCAAAGGATCGGGTCCAGTCGAGGGCATGCTCGTTGAAGGGGTGGCAGTCAACTGGTCCGGTGTGAGTTGGGTAGTGGCACCAGTCCAAACATGGTGGGAGGCTGTGCCTTGAAGGATATTGCCTGCCGCCTCCACTGAGCCACTGACTGACAGCTTGAAGAAACTGGCTGCCAATGAGAGGACGGTGGGGTCAATGGCAACTGCATAGAATGCTAGGTCTTCATTTACTGGGAAGGTGACTGTGTAAAGTAGGCAGGTGCAGATTGCGGGGTTGGTGACCTTCATGGCAAGGGTGATGGGGGGGTTATACCATGAGCTTTGGCATCTTGTGCCGTTTTCAGTCTCAGCAGGTGCCAGGGGGAAGACTGTGAAATCATCTAAGCCGCCAAAGTCGGAGAGGGCATCAGCAACATCCTCCATGAGGGTTTTGAGTCTGTCGCTCGCATAGGCCCCACCATTGAAGATGGGGAGGTACAGGTGTTCTTCAGGCTTTGCCTCTATCATCTCAACCTTGGAGGAGTCAGTGTCCTGGATCATCCTTTGCTGGGAGATGATTGTCACATAGTAGTTTCCAGTGTTCAGTTGGAATTTTGCCTAATGTCCAAGGTCCTGCAGCCTGGTGGGCACAGGTTGCTGGAAGGGGGGAGAGTTCTGGTATGGGTTGTCATTTCGATGGATTATGATTGCAGCTGTATGTGCCTCGCAGGTCGGGAAAGTGAAGGGGGCAGTGGCAGGTATACCTCCTACAAATTCTACCCCTACCCTGAAGACGAGCATAAGGGGGGCTGGAGCTAGTGAGGGTGCGGCCTAGTGCACAGGTTGGACTGGTGTGGGTGTGGGTGTGGCTTGGCAGGTGTGGTGTACCAGCATGGGTTTGAGTGCTGCTTGGCAGGTGTGGTGTACCAATGCATGTGTGGGCCCAGCCATAGGGTCGGGTGATGGGGCTGGTGCAGGCAGTATGGGGTTGGTGGTCAGCTGTGCAGACTGAGCCTTGTGGGTGTTGACGTTGGCATCGGTATCGGTATCGGCTCTGTTCATTGTGGAAGTGGGGTGTACTGGGGCAGCTGGAGCCTCTCCCATGATGGTGTCTTTGTCCTTGGGGAATTGACCCTCTTTGAGGTCTTCTCTATCCAAGCTCAGCTCAGATGTGTAGTACCCTGTCTGAAGTGGGTCATGGTCGGGGTTGTTGCTTCTGGGGATTAGAGCCACTTTGGATGTGTAGGGCTCAGTGATGGCAGGTGCTCATATGGAGTTTACATGTTTTGTTGAATGTAAAGGTGCTGGGTGCGGGGCCACTGGGATCCAGGAAGGGGTTATTGAGGGTGTCTTGGGTGGGGGCCGTTGAGTCTACCCACAGGTGGCCTGGGCCTTTACAGTGGTCGGCTGGCAACTCATGCTCACGGTTGGTGCAAAGGGTAGGGAGATGCATGGGAGCATCGTCGGCATCCCCGGTTCAGGTAGTCTTGTGTGGACTGATAATGGGCTCAGTAATGTTAGGGAGGAAATCCAGGGTGTCTATTATGCTGTGGGAAGAGGGAGGTGGAGTGGATTTGGCATGGGATTATTGTCACGTACACTAGGAGGGTGCGTGATGTGTGACTGTTGAATTAAATGTCATAGTACAGTAGTGCATCAGTAAAACTACACTTTAGTTTTTGATGTCTTTGGCATCTTTGGAAAGATGCCAAAGACAGATTTTTCTTAAAGACATCACATTTTTCACAACCAGATCCACTTTTCTTTGAAAGATAGTACATCTTTGTCAAGACATCAAAGACCACAGAAGTCTTCCTCAATCTATATTCAAAGATACTTCATTTGACTCCAAGACATTCATAAGACAGACAAATATGGTATATTTCAAAGTGTATGTAAGTGGTACAATCGACACCAAGCAACTCCAGAAAATGTGTGTCTAACAATATCCAGCCCCTCGCATGCAACATCGCCGAAGAACCATGTACCATGAGGGGAGATCGATGCAAGAGGTGTTACAAGTCGTATCAAGGACGAAGCAGCATGTGCAAACAATGGCTGCAAGCAATATCATCAGTTACAGAACAGGGGGGAAAATAGTAGTGCACCTTGAAATTGAATGCCCAGGCACAACATCACACTATGTTAGTCATCATGCTTATGAAAAGTGCCACAGGCAGCATGGAGATCGTGAACAACACACGTGAAATGGGGGGAAATGCCACAGGCAGCTGGAGCATTACAATGCTCATTGAGAATGGACAGAAACGAGCCACAGATGGCAGAAAACACGGTGCAGCGTAGGGGAGCAAAGGTAGACACTGAAAGCATGGGAGTTTTGCAGACAAAAGTCGGAGATGTGATTTGAGAGGGGAACACAACCTAATATCTACCAGTTGCTGTCCAGTGAAGAATAGCAAGCACAACTTGGACCAGAACCAGCAGAAAGCACCAAAGAATATGGACTTGCTAGAAACTTGGCTAAGTGCGCTGGGCATGAAGGGGGATCGTGACTTGCTCCAGGTAACATGGAATGGCATCTGCTAGGGATCAGTGGCCATTAATGGGGGTGATGGTAAAAGACTGCATGGAGGGAGGGAAGAAAAGAGATTGATGAACCATACACCAGTGTGATGCTGATATGACTCATGTACACAGACCATGTCGGAGTTTGAATGACTCAGTACCTTCCACAACAGACTTGTCCACCAATGCCAGACCAACACATACAATATCAGTCCCCATTGCTCAGCAAGGGGGAATGATCTGGATCTTCAATACAGTGTTTCCTTGGTGTAATGAAAAATTCCAGAGTCCTCTGCTGTGTCTTCCAGCTCTGACTCTGCTTAGTACAGTACTACTCCGGTCACTCAGCACACTGCACAGCCTACATCAATAAAACCACACAAACGGCTTTGGCATCTTTGGTCTTTACAATATATCTTTCGTCTTTACAACAGGTCTTTTGGCATCTTCGTCTTGGCTGTGATGGCTTTTGTCTTGGGACACCCAAATTCAAGGGTCTTGGTCTTTTTGCATGTGTCTCCAGATCCATCTATCTCCTTGGGACACCAAGACGCCCAAGATGCCGTGTGATCCAAAGATAATACTGTATTCAAAATGTGATTTTGTGTGAATGGTAATCTGCGTACTTGTTAATGTAAAAGGCTCTGAAGCTATTGAGTGATGAAGAATATTTGAAGTTACGAGGAAGAAAATCCTCCCCAAAAATAGGAACCAAATGTGCCCCACAAAGAATGGAATCAATGTGGATAATGTCCATGATACAATGGCCATGGTGATCGAGATCCAGCTCGACCATCCACATCCCGACGTTGGGGCATGGCTCATCCCCAATTGTAGAGAATCATGTGACCAATGCACAGGGATACTCTATGCCCTCGTGCTTGAAAGACATGAAGAGCAGGACACACACGGCTAGCAGCCCACAGAAACCAGGCTGCTCTGTGTCCTGCTCAACATAGACACAATCGTACCAAGGGGCTCTGCCATGCCAGGAGCACACTGCCCGAATGTGCTTGTGGAGAAACCCACCAATACCAGATTGGTCACTTGGGGCATAAAATGTGGTGAGGGCCAAAGGGAATACCTTAACCTTTCCAGGAGCATCGAGGTCAACATCGGTGAGAGGAATATTGAGGTCTGGATGGTCCTGCGCATACAGGAAACATTGGATGAGGCCGGGAAGAGCGGGCAGACGAAGCTGATGTGCAAGAAGACGGGGATTGCAAGTGTAATCTCGGACTGTGAGGAACGTCAGTTGCACGCACATTTTGCTTGGGTAAAATATAACTTACCAGGAGTTTTCGCCAGCTTAACTTCCCCAAGAATATTCTGCTTGTCTGTCCCAACAACATTGTCCTCCTCCTCCTCAGCGACAGGTGGTGGTGGCAGCAGCGGAAGAGCAGGATCTGCCACAGCAGCGGCAGGTCATGCCACCGGCCCAGACAGCATTCCCCGCTCGACAAAATCCACACGAGCGGCAGAGAGTTTGTTGAGGCAATCATTGATGGTCAGCATTTGATGGAGCACCTCATATCAACTGGAGCACCACCAAGGTTCCTTAACGGCCTTGATGTGTTTGGACTCAGTGATCGAGGAACAGAGGCCATTGGGAGCGCTGAACTCTTGGATGAGGTATCGATAATGGGTGAGGGAATGTTGGCGTGGTAGGCAAAAGCTGTTTGGACAGATACCACTATCCTCAAGATCTTGCGCTCCTGATGGTAGCGAGCAAGGGTGGCATCTATTGCAAGGGGAGTAGCCTCCCCGACGATATTGTGTCGAACGAGGTAACAGAAATAAAGGAAAGCGCTGAAGGCCGCAGCATCTGGGCTGGGACATGGCCTTCGATGGCGGGGAGGTACACCTACCGGTCATAAGTTCGATGAATAAAATCTTGGTATAAACGCACAGACCTTCATGAGTGCCTTCGAGTCATCACCTGTCCATTGCTTAAAACCTCGACCCTCGGGAACCGACATAGCCTGGGAAACGGAGGAACTGCCGCAATGCTTCACCAGATATAAGATTCAGGTGCAGTGGCAAAGTGAATTTTTCTCATACCGCCGGTCAATGTTTGCCATAATTTTCTTGGCCTCAGACTTTCCATGGACTGTCTCAAGATACTCGCCAACCCAGGCAACGAGATGATCTTTAAATGTCCCCTTGATTGTAGGACCTATCGGACGTACCTCACGCACCAGCCTTGCACTGTGCATGCCAGCAGAACCTGCTCAGGGTAATCCGCAATGTACGGACCAAGACCATAAATTATGCGCGGTAGTGGCCATCAGCGAAGAGGGTGACTTCTGGAATGGTCATGCGGGATGCAGAGACCCGAGAATGTGGCACAGCGATCCATGAAACAGATTACGGTGGAATGTGCGAAATTTGGCACTATCTTGATTTTCCCATCGGCTGGAAAGGACAATAAATAAAAGACCAGAAGGGGAGATGTCATGATGGACTTACTCTTAGGAATGGCTAGAAGTCTGCTCAATGTCACAGCGTTGCAATGGGTGTGTCGAACATTGTTGTGAACAAGACCATTGGACATATAAAGCAGATAATATTCATTCTGACCGGTAGCGATGGATACTGTGGTCTTGTCACTACCCAGGATGATCGGAACGAATGTAGACCCGTGGGTAGCTGGATCCTGGGCAATAATATCCTGCATCGAGACCTTACACTGTTTGCTTATATCTGTGAAACTCAAAAAGTTTTGTGCATGGTCACGTGGCTGATGTAAGCGCATGATGTGACACCTGGACACTTCACTCTTTTGTTCCTCCCGCTTCCATGTTGGATTCTATACTCTCTTTGGCTGTTTCTCTCTGGTTCAGACAAAAACATAATACTGTCAACTGGTCTTCTGCAAGCTTTAAGGCTGTATCTGGACACTCCGTCAGATATTGATGATGCTCTGCCTTCTATAACATTGCTGGCTCTGTCTTCACCCTCCCGCGATCTCTAAGAGTGATATCCCTGAATTCGACACAGAATCAAACAATTTGGAGGTCTGTGCATGCTCAGAGGGTATAAATACAGGCTTTCCAGCCGAGGACCAACCATTCCTATCCTCTCCTTCACATCATGTCTGGCGGGCGACACAGTTTGAAAAACCCGACCAATCCTTCTCAAGGCACGGCTTTCCATGAGCTCATTGTTGCACCAACTTTTACTCCAGACCTTGCCCGCCCATACCACGTCCCCGGCACCAACACCATAATCAATCCTTTCCCTCTCGGTGCAGGCACACTACAAGGTCAGTCAGCACTTTTGATGCCTACAGTTATGTACCTTCTGATCCTGCTTTTTAGATGCTCCTTTAGCCACTGCAGCGCAGTCAGAGGCTTCTTTGCCTTCCGAGAATCAGGCTGCAGGTATGTCTATACCTTTCAACCTGATATCTCTGATGACGCTTCTAGACACTGAAGAACCTCGCCTCATATACACTCACGTCACTCTAGAGTGGACTGAGCGTCCCAAATCGATTTGCTCGACCGCCCGTCCAAGGAAGCAACAGGAGTCAAAGCTTGTTTCTCGGGCCGTGGACATATTTTCCCTCTCTCAAGTTGATTTCATCCCTGTCATGCTTGACGCTCACGGCTATGAGAATAAGTACGTGGCCGGCGTAGGTAGCGGTCCATTGATGAGGATTTCCTGGTCTGGTTCTCCGTGAGTTTTCTCCACTTTTATTGTACTCTATTCTGATGTATGCAAAGGAGGAAAGGCAAGAGCGACCGCTGTCTCCTTGATGCGGATTGGCAGATCATTCTCCAGAAGCTCACCGACGCTGTCAAGTGTTCATCCAAGCTCGATACCGTATGTGTCGTCTTTGACCTTGATACGATGGAGGGCTTCCTGCAATGGTCGAAGCGGGTATGTGATATGTTTTCCCCGTTGAAATCCCAATTCATTCCAACATAGCTTCACTCTCCAGACCCCTACGAGTCAGAGCTCTCCTTCGGCACCCATGTACGTTGCCTATTCCATCTTATTTTTTGTGATTGTGTTGCTGAATTACCTCAGGTTCCCAACACGGAGAACTATAACCCTGCTCAGATCGCCCTTGGATCAGCAATTGACGACATCAAAGCTGCTCACTCCTGCAAGGAGCACGGAACCTGTTTCATCAACGGTGATCTTCAGCACTGTTTCCGTCTCAACATGTGGGGCCAAGCCATCGCAAGTACTCATTTTTGCGGTTCAGTATGTTTATTGACTTGGTTGTCAAGGTTGCAGGTCAATGCAACGCTGGGAATCCACCCCTGAAGGAGCTTCTGGCTACATGGACCGGTGGTAGCACATCTGCTTCCAGCTCGAAACCGTGTGGTCGTTTGGGGCCCCTTCCCCACACACGTTGTTGTCATCGCCATCCGATACCGCCACTCTTCTCCTCACCTCGATGGTCCCTGTTGTGGCTATGATGGTGCAAAATATGGCAGGTAACATCCCTCGCACAGCTGGTCCTGCTCCTATCGCTCCCCCTTCGGCTCCAGCGAGTCCTGTGTGCGCATCCTCCCCACCACCTGCCATTGAGGACGAATTGGATGTGTTCATGAATGCATTCCGATGTGCCAAGAACCTCAAGGATGCCATCATCGATGACACCAGGGCCGGATTGCATAGGGCTCACTATTCACCTGATGTTCTTTCTGAGACCTCCGTCACGATTGAATGCCTTCAGGAGCTGACTGGTCTTCAGGAAAGGGAGGTTCATCAACTCAAGAAATTTGCTGGACAGTGGTCGGGGAAGATGGATGGGAAGAGGGCGCGGCATGGGATCAACTTCTAGAATATTTTGGGTTTGCGCTCAGACACGTTGCTAATTCACGCTAGTAGTCCTCTATAGTTTTCTTCGATTTCTACCCTACTCTCACACCGTAATCTCATCGTCTGAATTTGATCTACATATACCCACAATCCCGGAACCAACCCGAAGCCATCTCTGGAGTAATTGCAACAACAGCCTGCACAATCAACCACAGCAATTTCTCAGGTCCCGTGAATAGTCAGTCCTTCATGGCAGTGCAGGAATGCTTTGATTGACGAGAATGCCTCTTCGATCGGGTTGAAGTCAGGAGAGTAAGGTGGAAGGTAAATCAACCGGGCTCCTGTTCAATGGGCATAAAATCATAGTTGTGCGCACGGAAGTGAAACTGATCCATACCACATTCCCTTTCAATCAAGGCATGGATATCTTCGTCGTGGTGGATGGAACAGTTGTCGAGAATGACAACACTTCGCTTTCCTGGGTAAGGATTGGGAATCGGGGCCTTCAACATTTGATCAGTAGATAGTCATGAGGCTTTGAATGTGTACATACAACTTGCTCTCTGAGGAATCCAAGAAAACGGTATTTGGTGACTGAACCTTCAAAGATATCCAGTGCGACGATACCTTCTGTAGTCAATGCTAGCAGGATCGAGTAGCAGATGCCTCAAATGAATGTTGCGCGCTGAATGCAGGGGGTTCCGGTAATCGACTGGCCATGGGACCTCTGCACAGTCTTGTTATCCACAGCACTCTCGTCGAGGGCCACGAAGACATCTGGATCCGTATACTGTGCCATCTCGGCCTCCCACACTGTGCGAAGCTGCTCATCCCTCTCTGTGGCTGTCTTCTTCAACTTCTTTCGGGACAAGTCCATCTCGACGAGTGCTTGACCGATCACAGATATTGAGACCTGCACGTTGCGAACTGATTAGAGTTTCGACTGAAGCTCATTGAGATACAATGTAGGATTCACCCGTAAGATCTCTGCGAGGTAAGCAAGATCCCCATCGTTCAAGATCCTGGGACGGCCAAAGCGATTACAGAAAGGATTGGTGACCTGCCCATACTGACGATGAAGGGCTATCGTGTTTGAAATGAGGCCAAGAGAGACGCCTGCAAGATTGGTGATCTGTTGCACAGTGTAATCGTCCTCGAAGCACCACTTGACGATACGGTCTTTCAAACCAGAGGAGATTTCGGCGGGCATGGTGGGTCGAGTGATGGCTTTCATCAATTTCTGGCAGACTATATATGGCAACAAGCAACGAGGTTTGCACGCAGGCAGAGTTACATTGGTCACACCATGTGACTCGATCAGCCACAGGACCGCGCGCGAAACTTTTTGAGTTTCACAGATATAAGCAAACAGGTGTAATAAAAAATATTGGAGATTGCAAAGACACATACCGATTGACGCCAGGCCCAATTACCAGACATGAAATCCTTGTACTCATGGCTATCATCGTCCCCAAAACCTGCTTCAGCGCAAAGTCTATGTCCAACTTGAAATCGGGATTCGCGAGCTGGTTTTGCAGGACCTTGTGCAGATCACGGAAATGCACCGCATACACCTTGGTCTTCCAAGAGGTCGTGTCACCAGGAGGAATGGGCTGATCGTAGGTGACTTCAAACGACTCCCACGGCACATGGCCGATTTCTGTCACATTGATTGTGTTGTACAGGTCTTCGTGGTCGGCAAACAGTGGATCCCCTGCAGACTGTGGCCTAGCAGCCCAATTCTGCATAAGCTCATCAATCGCCCCGTCCTTCAGCAGGGGTGGGGTATGGAGGAAGAAAATTCCCATTACGATCACAGGGTCTTCCTGTAAATTTATTAGTTCTAATGTGCGAGGCAGACAGATACAATATGCACCATTCAAGATCAGATGGTATTCAATTCGGCGCTGCAGGCCTGGAGGATCGAGATTTCCGCCGCCGGCATCTCCTTCACCAGCAACAGAAGATGGACACCTTCCAGGAGGTGACATGGGGACATCGGGGTCAAGTTCAAGTGAGGGTTCATGGGATCAGCGATGAAATGGGGCATGAACAATGATTTTGTGCTGTGTTGTGCCGGACTTGTTCACAAAGAAACAATGGCAGCCAGGAACGGGGCAAGGTACATTGCGTGCCTTGAATTTTCGAGTCTTCGCCTGGAGCATGGCTGTGGGGACTGTGAATTTGTGAGAGTGGTATCAATGATAAGGTGACACCGCCCATTGGTAAAATGGACTTGTAAGCGGGAAAACTATGATTATATCCAGGCACATGAATTTTTTGGCAAGACAACAAACCGCATGACTCACGCGGCCATGAAACACTGCCCTTGCGCTCCATCTTTTTCTGTCAACCACCACCTCCCTGTCGTCTAAGCCTTCCGCACACTGACAACGATGGAGATGCCTGCCCAGAAGCGAAAAAAAAAAAATCAGCCCAATGCGCCTGGCTTGACTACCCGGACCAAAAAACCAGAATACCCGCCCTAGTGTCGATGCAGGCGTCACACCAGCTACTCGGCATACAGCAGCACAGATGGAGGAAGCCCGAGTCACTGAAGCTGCAGAAGTGGCAGAAGCTGTGCAGAAGAAGGCCGACTCCATCTCCCGTGTTGCTACCATTGTAGATGAGCAGCGCACCTATGATCACACCTACTCTGAAACTGTGAATCACCCAATTGAACTGCCCCCACCAGTACATTGTGTTACTCCACAGCCAGAGGACGGTGAAGAGGATGGTGAGAACACTTCTTACAGTCCTGACACACACTGACCACTTCAAGTCTTAGAAGTTGATAAAGAATCATCTGGGTCCGATGATGATGTCTTTGTCCCTGTGGACTCTAGCGGAGACAATGCGGACGAGGATGAGGATGCCAATGGCGGGGACAAGGACAAGGACAATCCCATGTCACAGGGTCAGGCTATAAAGCCTACAAAATCAAGCTGCAAAGATGTTCTGGCTTCACACACTACAAAAGATTTTTCTGGTACACCAGCAAGCTCTGCCAAGGACGCAAAAAAGCGGAAAGCCTCCAAGGATACATGAGTTTTATTTGTTGTATTGTTCGAAGTAATAATGATCTTGGGCAGGGGTAGGAGGGGAAAGGTTAAGAAGAAACCCAAGATGTCCAAAAAGGCCGGCCTAGAGTCAAAACCTGACAAGCAAGCAGCCTCTACTGCGTCAGGTCGATCCAGCATCATTACAGCTCCCAAAGATGATTTGCATGTCCTGATGACCCAGTATGGGGGGCCTGCACTGGACGACGATGTCGATGAGCAGCTTGAGCATCCAATGCCAGCTGTCAAGGGGAAGAGGAAATGTGTTCCACAAGATGTAAGTGCATCTCCTTTTGGATCAAATTTGCTTACATACACATTTCTCGCCCACTCCCAGAGTATCGTCAAAATCGCCCCTGTCCCCCAGAAGCCACTCACCAAGAAGGACCAACGCGGCAATGCACTCAAATGGACGCTCAAGCACCCACCCCGCAGTACCGCACCCCAGTTCACCAACGAAATCGTCCCTCTCGCACGTGAGCTGCTTGGGACCCTTGAGCCTTGGGTGGTGTTGACGGTGCCGCAAATGCAAGGGATTGTGAACAGAGTCTACAAGCCATGGGCTCGTGGATGGGAAGGAAAGACCTATTGTGCACAAGGTCACCGAAGACAGTCCATGGTGGGGTTTGGTACATCTTTATCGGTCATTCTGGTGCTCCTTGTCTGATGTCTTGAGAGCTCGGCTATCGCATGACTGACTGGCGCTCGGGCTTCACTGCACAGGTGACCAAGGCGATGGAGGCTCTCATCAACGTGCAAAAAGGAGGTGATTCGGACTCAGATTCTGAAGAGGAGGAACCCAGTAAGTCTGTGTATGGTTCGCACTACCACTAACCCATCCTCTCCTATAGCCACTGCTGGCGCTCCTGTGAAGGCACGCGCATTCAAGTTTGACACCCCCAAAGGGATCGCCGAGTTCATTGAGTGGGCGCTTGAAGTGCACGAAGAAAGTGGGACCATGGCATTTCATTGGAAGACATGGGGAGATGGCAAGGAAAAAAGGTGAGCCCTTCTAAAACTCCCGTCTCATTTGCACGTTGTTTACCTTGGCTATAGGGTTTTTTTCTTTCGTATCTCATCGTGTACACCTACGCGTACCATTTGATGCTATTGGACAGTATACTGGCCGAATATGAGTGATCGAAGGTGCCCCCTTATGGCGCTATCCTCCTGGCATCGCAGGCGATAAGCATAGACGTCTATTCCCTTCACTGTGTTCTAATCTCCATGAGTTTCAGGTAGAGGTAACCTCCTATTTTGGAGCATGGGCATGTACAAGGTCCTGGAGGGAATGCCCGGCCATTCTCCTTCGACAATTATGGCGACATCAAGGAATGTGAATCGAAGATTAAAAACTGGCTCATCCGCCATGCTACCAAATACCTGGCCCCTCTCAAGAAATGGGACAACGAGCCATGGGAGGAGCTTCGTGCGGCCGCAGCCGAGTGGCAGGAAAAGAGGAGGCGGTGGCTTCGTCATTGTCCAGCCGTGGCACATCGAAGGCCGAGGAGATGGAGGCGACATCTGAGGAGGAGGAGCTGTCAAGTACCAGATTCCGTCAGGGCCCGTCGGGGTCCGATGGGTCCTGTCAAGACAATAGCTTATGTGAACGATAAGGGAGGAACATCACAAAAGGGGGACTTCGTGGAAAAGTGTGAAGTCCTATCGGATGCCAGACGGAGGTCCGACTCGGGACCGACGGAGGGAGTGGACTTGGCTTCAGCTCGTGTGCTGCGCCCTTCTCTACGCCCGATGTCCAATTTCGGAAGAGGGCGGAAGACCGAGAGGAAGAGAACTGAGAAGAGGGAAACTTAGTCGATATTCAAACTGACTAGAAGCGAGAGTACATCGAGCTATTTAAATGATATCGTAGTATAATTAATCATCGGAGGCCGATAGGCTCCGCGATGGGAATGAGTATGTAGGAGTCAATGTAAGTCAATGCTGTGTCAGCGGACGTCGGAAGGCCGAGGTCGCCGATGAAGAAAGTCATAGTGAATCATAGGGAGTCTTGAGCATATGGTGAATGAAGTAGCCAATAAGAATGGGGACGTTACGATTCGGCGATCCTCAGAGGCCGAGGGAGTCCGATGTCATGGTACATGACAGGAGCTCATTATCCTGTCTGATTAGCTATAGTGAATTGTCCCGTATGCAGGGCAATCTGACAATGATCCCTCCGATTCGGAAATGATATGCCCAAATTAAGCCTATATTTGAGCATCTTGAGCGCAAATCATTCGTATCTTCTGAAAGATATGCTGTGTCTTAGGTGTCTTGTCGAAGACACAATGCCTTATCTAAGACGAATGAACCTAGTTAGACCAAGACATATGTCTTGGGTGAAAATGCATCTTTGGCATCTTTGACATCTTGCCAAAGATGCCAAAGATGCCAAAGCCAAATCTGTAGTTTTACTGATGTAAATGCTGATCAAGCCTTCTTTAGGTGTAATTGTGATCTTCTTGCTGTATAGACACTATTCTGTAAGTAAGCTGGTGAATTTTTATATATTTTCCAACAGGTGAACTGAAGATCTGCTGGTAAAGATGGAAGATGAAATCTACAAGACAAAAGGTGCTCAAAGATGTCTTTCAAAGATGTAAGATCTCCACCCAAAGACGAAGATACCCAAAGACGCCTTTGAAAGACAAAAGATGCCAAAAACAGAAGTGGAGTTTTACTGATGTGGGCTCTGCTGCGCAGCAGGCCTACTAGTACTTATAATTTTATACAGCAACCAACTCAACAGGAATGAGCAAAACCAATTCGCGACACTGTCAGAAAGTGTGGGAACAGCCCAGAATCTGCCAATCTGGTCTGCGGCAGTGCTGCCAGGCCTAATCCATCCTGGCAGACCTAGTGTTGCCACGAGGTGGAGTTAGCTCGAGCTGATTACCAGCTCGCCTCGGAGCGTTGCCATATACGGCAGCTCGAGGTGATGGCAACTCACCTCAGCTCGAGCTGCCTCGAGTTCGGCAGATCTTCGGCAAGTACCGTTTCCTAAAACGGCCCTTGCAGCCTCGTGAGGAGCTACCTTCGTAGAGGTACTCATCGGCCCTACAGAACAAACAAAAGTGAATAGATATCATCTAGCAACCATGGCCTGTAAGATAAACCCAAGAATTCAATAAAAAAGTGGTACTGTCACCAACTGGCTAGTGGGCCAAACTAGCTAGTGGGCCACTTGGTAGATAGAAGACTGTACACTATAAGATGAGCAAAGTTGTGTGTTGGAGGATGGAAAGGGACCTTCGACGCTGGTCCATACCGAATTTGGAGGCAAAGTGATGGGTTGATCACAAGTTGTGGTGTGTTTGAGGCTGGGCCGACACATGAGAACATTATTTTCTTAACTCCAAGCTGTGATCAAGACGCCATTTCGCCTCTTTCTCCACTAATTCTTCATCAATCCACAATGTTTGGGGCTCATTATTCTTCCTGGATTCCAGGCTTCAATCTCAGCTGTCTTGGCCACCAGCAGATCCTCCATATTGCCTTCAAGGATGCCAAGACCAATTGCAATCCGACGGCATGTGGCGCAATGTGGCCGCCTGTGTATCAAACGAAGTACTTGTGCTACAAGTCTCGAACTCGGTATGGATCGTCATTATGTTTGATTCTTCTGTTTGAGACATATGTTAGGATTTTATGATGTGCCTTGCGCTCTCACCGCTGTTTGATACCCAAAATCACCCAATTTCTGCGAAACGGATATCTGAATTTTTTGGAAGAGATGTTGGTATCGAGGAGACGAGACTTGGTATCAGCTATGTCCATATCCTTCCTACGAAGCTGACAGTAGCTTATTTTGAGTTACCATGTCCTCTATCTATTGTGCAACACACCTTTTGTTCATGACGCCGCTCCTGCCTATTTAGCTCGGGTTCAGAAGGAGATATTTACACCCCTCCAATAACTCGGATTCCCGGTCTGTGTGCATTTGAAAGTACATTCATACCCCTCAGTCAACTACAGATACGCTGGGATGCTGAATCTGACCCAGAACAATGTCTTTGGCCTGGTGGCCCACTAGCTAGTCTTTTCCCCTTTCGGGCATGTCGTCAGAAAGAAATTCACGCAAGCATCAAGGCACCATGTAAATTCGGCCCAGTTGGTTCAAATGAATGGTAGGATGTATGCCTTTGATTTGAGGCCCTTTGGCCCCTCTCTGACTGACTACAGGCTTTGTGCATGGGCCGGAAACACTAGGGTGGCCCACTACCCAGTCACTGATAGTAAATCAATGATGATATGGCCCGCTTAAGTTAGGCATTCGATTGGCAACACTGGGAGACCCTTTACTCGAAAATAAATGGGCTGGTCTGCTCATAAACACTCTAGAGGTTATATGCTTTGACCTGGACGAGAATCTGCATATAAACGAGAGCATTTTCATGCAATAAAGAACAGGTAAGCAGTTTCCTGAAAATCCTTCTCTTGAACAGTTCTTCACACATTTTGACCGGGAAAAACAGTCAGAATCAAGTAATATACGTCCTCAATGAGTCCCCTGCCCTAAACTGCAGATATAGGCATGTTTAAGCCCTCATCGATGAGGATTCATGCGTGTGGGACTTGAACTTTCCATTTATGGATGCCACCTCAGGTTAGCCCGGAGGTACTTTGAGCTACACGCCCAGACGATCGAAACCCGGAAACCAGCGGGTTTCTGAGATCACTGATTGTCTGATTTTGGATCTCTGAGTTCCAGTGAAATGCACAGTGGGAACCGACTGTCAAGTAATTCAGCGGAGCCATGGATTTCGACTTGCGGTTGCCAGCAATCAGTTTCAAGGTCACAGTGAGACGGCCACATGCACTGATTGCACATCAGAACGAGTTCAACAATGTGTGCGGCCAATCTCAGTCTATACTCTGACGGTGCGTGCAACACTACAGACCATCCAACATGACCTCGGACCTGTAGAGCTACATCAGGGGGAAAAAAACGTCTGGCAATGGCTGACAAGAGGTGGCATAGCCGGTGCATCTGGCATAAGTCCACATGGCTTTGGGAAATCTTAACCAAGTCGTTCAAACTCTGCTGATGCCAAACAACAGCCAAGCAAATCGTACCACTTTTCTTCTGTTTTCCTCCACCACGTCCTTCTTCTTCTCGTGCCGTTACGCCCATACCTCGAGCCTCAGTTTCATATTGGCCCCCAACCTTACTTGTATTGGCTTCTCAATGGCTCCTTGGATGCTATCCTTTGTGTTTGGCCTGCCACGTCACCATCTGCACACCCATACGGAGGTGAACCGCGCATGGGCGCGCGGCTCTGGAGAAGGCCAGGGTGAACAGGACAGTCATGAGCCTGCGGGTGGAGTCGCGACGAGCACAGGGGATCTCAGGATCCCGGATCTAAGGTGATATTGCTGCTACTATTACTGCAGCTACTATTGCCTTAGAGTAGTCATTGTGGGTCTTGTAGCCATCTCATCCTGTACCTGTTTTGCATCCCTCTGAAATGATGATTGCTATAATGGCCTGCATGTGCGTACGCATTCTGACCGAAAATTGCTATAGATTATAATAGGGCAAATATATAAATAGCATGCAGGAGAGAACAGATGCCGCTCACTGGATACCAGGAGGTGGGATTACTGGAAGCGCTGATTTACTTGACCGTCGGTAACCAGGTGTTCGCGCCGAGAAACTGGTGGTCCATCAAATCACTGGCTTTCGGCTTTCGATCGTCTGGGCGTGTACACCGAGATTGATGGCCCATCACCTCGAGGTACCTCGAACTCAGCTCGCGGCAACACTAGGCAGACCTGGCCTTGCCATATCGGGCCTGGGACTGTTCCAGACATCCTACTATTAAGTACAGTACCACTATCTCAATGGTTGGCCTCTATCTCCCTCCCTCCGGCTTGATCTCCCAATACGGAGTTTTCTGGGCTTTAAGAACCGAACTCGGATCGGTCTCGAACATTCGCATCAGAAGTTCAGTACAGCGCTTAAGTGCTATTGTGCTTGTTGCTAGGCCGCTTTGGCGCCTACCCGGAGTTGTCGGCCGACGCTAATTAACACCATGAGGGGGTCAGGGTCTGTCTTACAATTTTTCAATACCACCTTCGACAATTCTCTCCATTCCATAACTTAGTCAGTTAGCCATTCAAGGGCAGGCCCTGGCTATGGGTGAAACGGCACTGAATTATGGGTGCGCCATAGTACCTAATCTGCATTGATCCTTCTTACCTTTGACGTAGAGTGACGCTGGCGGCTTCATGGTGCAACACCATGCTCTTCGCCGTGGAACTCGTCCTGTGCCTGCGGTACTTTCGACGCACCTCTCGTCCTTTGGTTCATAAAATCGGTGTTGGTGCTCTAGTCCTGTTCGACACTTTGTGCACAATGGCCGTATGCAGCAGCGTATTTCTGACCTTCCTCGTTGACATTCATGAGGAATCTTTCTCCAAACTGGCGGTGCCAACCACGTTGTCTATTATGTTGACGTACTTGGCGGCATCGGTGGAACAATTGTTTTTGTGTCATTTGTATTTTGTTATGTGAGCTGCCCGCAGTCTACCTTTTCCGAGACCTCATTATTTTTCTCAGGACAAGAAACCGGGCCGCCAGCGTGGCTCTAACGTTTCTCATTGTAATACACGTGGGTTCTCATTCTGGCCGTTTACATTGACAACTCAACACAGGCTCCTTAACAGCTGGGATTCACATTTGCGGCCGGGATTCTGCTGAACATAGTTCCGTTTTCAGATCCGATAATATTCAGAGCTACAGCGTGAGGCTCATAGTTTTTCTCGCCTGTTGTCTCTATCTCAATTTGTTCTCCCCAGAGCTGGTGCCATTTTGTGCGCTGTTGCAGACATTTTGATCGCGGCTTGTTTGGGATACGAGTTCTTCAAAATTAAGATCAACTGCGCTTCACCGCAGGGGTAAGTAAGTCTGATATGCACCCGGTCCGAATGATATAACACAACCGAACAGTTTAATTCAACGGATTTTTATTTTGATTCTCACTTCTGGCGCAATTGTTGCGGGAAATACCCTCTTGATGATGATATTATTCCTGCAGGGCTCCATCGGTAGGTCTTTCCCTCTAATACAGTCAATAGATATAACGCTCTGCACTTCAGCATTTGAGTTCTTCTTTTCCTGCCAAGGCCGCATCTACGCGTTGACGCTCCTCGAAAACTTCCTGTCTGGCCCTTCTTCTACTCGCATACCGTCGGATTCGAGTGCCAAGATGCAGAGTTCCTTGGCGTTTCGGGTGGATCCCTTCCCAGGAAAGCCGTCCTCAGTACTGTCAAGGCATTCAAACTACGTGCGTCATCCTGAGATTCCGCTCTCACCAATGGTTTCTGAATATACCTCGGCAGTCTGAGGCATCGCTGTTCAAGGAGCTTCCCCCGCTTCCAGAAGATAGGCCTCACACTACTTCGTCGCCGTAGTCACCTCTTCACCGATCCGTTTTGACTCCCTTCCGCATGTGTACACGTGTAAAGACGGGCAAGAGGCGACTAAATGGACTCATCACAATGAGATGGACTGAATCGCCTGAATGGACTACATACATCTTGGACTAGCATGGACTGGTCGAGTTCCGAACATGTATAGTCTTGCGAGTCGAAACGCTTCGAGAATGAATTCCTCCTTTGTTCCGGAATCCATTGGCACGAAGATCGCCCACCTTTTGGATGGAGAGTGTGCTACGAGTACCCTACTAGCTAGAGTTGATGCTGAAGACGATCGGTCCGTGCGGATGGCGTCCCTAGCAACCTGATTCACATGTTGGCGTTCGGTGGCGTTTGAACCTGCAAAAGATGCCTTAATTAATTTGCGGATCGTCAAGGAGAAATTTAAAAGAAGCGATGAGAACGTTCTCTCCAGCGGCGGATGTTCCTTGACTCCACCGTCTCCAACTCAAACGGCAGGGCAGTAAATGAATATTTGAATGATTGAATGATGCCGTCTGGACATGGCGTTGTCTGGAATTCGCAACCATAACCCCTAATTAATAATCACCCAGCTTTGCAAAATCGTCGACGTCCAGGACATCGGACTCCGTCGTTTTGATACGCTCAGGCGCAAGCCTTGCTGCGGGATTGAGACGTGGAGTGAGCGACTGCAGCTCAGCCCTTCAACGCGCGCAGGATGAAAATCCCTTCGCTCTCTACTTATAGTGCTGAGAATTTCCGAGAAAGCGCATCAAAATTTTGAGATTACCTGCTCAACGCGAATGGAAGGGGTTTTTTGTCTCACCCGAAACTACGATAGTCCAACAACCCATAAGCTATAATTCATAAAGCGCTGGACCCAGTAACTCGGAGCGTGAGAAGATCGGATAAGCCGATCCTGTCAACCGGTACTCCGGGCCGATCTCAAGTTCAATTCGGAAGGTCCTCCTGCCATTGGCGCCACCTTCTAATTTTCCTCAGCACGTCGCAGAGGATACTCCAAAGAGTTTGTGCCTTCTCATTTGTTTCTCTCTATCCTAGAAGGATCAGGCTTTCCAAAACCCGGGTGCTGAATGGTTCCAAGCAATTTCCGAGACCTCCCAGTTCTCCATTGGCAGTGTAGGCGGACGGCTGAACGGGACTCGGTGCCTTGATTCTACACTAACGTATGGCGTAGAATCATTCTAGCTGTCGGTCTAATATGGAACGAGCCTTACCATGCTCTGCGGAATTCTCTGACGGTCCTGGACTCCTACGCTAGATCTTCTCTGAATCTGCATCTGAATCTGCATCTGTGACGTCCAGCTCTTTCTCAGGTTGCGTCATTCTGGCTTAGGAAAAATCAAGGTATACTCAGCTGCGGGTCCAGTCGTCATTGAAACCTCCTCCCGTTACATTACTGTATCCCTCCACATCCGTGTATATTCTCTCTGCCGCTAAGACAACCTCAAGGGACATTTGCTCCCTTTTTAATTCCGCTACAGCTGCTACAGCTTGTGTACATAAATTTCTGGCTGGTCGGGTCAGAACACTGATTCGGGCTTATTCGGAGGCTTCAACTGTTGCAGTTGGGCACGGTATACGACAACGCCGCTCCCTATAGGCGCTGGTTCTTTCGACTGTAAACAATATCTTGCTGCTGTGTTGTTGCCTTTAAATTTGTGTACATTCGTCGGTAAACCGTCTCACGAAGGATGTTTCTGTGCAGCGCTTGTTTATCATCTTCAGTTGCAATCCTGACCTTTTCAATCCGTCACCTTTCAAAGTTGTTGACTCTTACCTAGTAGTATCTCAAGAGATTGCCGTCCGATAGAGCATCTTCGGGTGTTATCAGCGATTTCTTGTATCTTTGACTGTCTCATTCCTTGTTATCATCTTACCGCGCTTATTCCCTCTAGCAGCTGCTCTTCCGGTCCTGGCCAGCTCGATCTCCCAAGTCACCTCACTGTCTACTGTCCTCAATTCGTTGTGGGAAGAGCCTGACTCGTTGCCAGCTCCCCCATACTTATACCCATCCTCTATTCCTGGATCTGCTCCCTGTCGTGTCTGATTAGTCGCTGGGGCTTCTTTGTATCCCCTTGTCACCGGCACGATCTATTGGCTAACAGCTAGCCCGCTCAGCGTACGAGGCGCCACATCAACCACCCGAACTGTTTGTTCCTAGGAGGTTGCCAAGAAGTTGCCGCCCTTTATCTGCGTCGTGTGCGGCTTCACAGCTTGCCATTCCCTGTATGACAATGTATGTACCTCATCTTATTACTTATTACTTAGAAGTGCCACAGGTTACTCCAGGCTGTCTAGTCGTATATTTCGTCGATTGGAGGCTCCGATGCAACCATGGGTGGGAATAGGTGGGCATTACCGTGGTGCGGCTGTGTCGAGCCGAAATTAAATGCAGGCAAAAGAGGAGACTGAACATCTCTTTGACGTTTTTGATACAGACATTTCTTTGTATTCTAAGCACGTAGTCTTTTCTAGCAGTAGTCAAGGTAGTTTTGTTTGCTCCGTTTGTGCAATTGACGCTCACGTGTAGCCAGGGAAAAAAGTGAAAAGGCGTGGTGATCCCTGATCTCCTTGTCTTCTTCCTTCCGCTTTCCCTTTTCGCTGCGTCTCAGGTACACGTCTCTGCCGCGACCAGCACAGCGGTTTTCGCGTCAAATCTCCCCATGTTGACCACTTCTTCGCAGAATCATGGATCTTCAAACGCTCTCGAATCTCTTCGCCGCAACCCTCAGTCCCGACCCAAATACCCGCAAGGCTGCAGAACTGCAAATTCGAAAGGTAATCCTTCACTAACCTTATCGTTGCGCCACTGGCCTGGTCATTCATTAATCTCACTGAAAATCCCGCAGGTCGGTAATGAAACGGGCATGATAGCTGCTCTTTTGCAGATCATTGCGACAGACAGCATCGACATGTACGTGCCGAACGCGTGTGTTCTGCCCTCGCTGACCTTCCCCAGCGCCACTCGCCAAGCCTGCTCAGTTTGGGTCAAAAATCGCGTCAGCGCAACCTACACCGTTGACGCCATCGCGCCATCCGACCGCGATGCCGTCAGGGGAAATATCCTGCCACTCTTAGCCGCGTCCCCGGCGCGCAGCATCACCGTGCAGCTCGCAAGCGCGTTGAAGACTGTTGTCGCCCATGATTATCCCGAGCGCTGGCCCGGTCTTATCGACGCCATCAAGCAGCTCCTTACGAGCGGCGACATCAGACACGTCCATGCGGGGTGCGTGGCTGCTCTTGAGGCCGTCCGTGCTTTCAGGTGCGTCAAATTTCTCCATCCCCAGATCGGATCGATGGCTCATGAAAAAATCGCAGATTCCGCCAAGCGACGGACAAACTTCCTGGCCTTGTTGAAGAGCTGTTCCCCACTCTCGTGGGCATTGCTACACAGATGATGCAGACACCGCCCAGCGAATCTCAAGAGATCCCGACGATGCTGCACTTGATCCTCAAAACTTACAAGACAAGCATCGTCATTCATCTAAGCCCCCATCAGCAGAGCGCCGAGAGCCTCGTTCCGTGGGGCCAGCTATTTATGGCTGTCGTCAATTTGCGAATTCCCAAGGAGGTTGTGCCGGAGGACGAGGACGAACGGGAACGCAACGAATGGTGGAGAGCAAAAAAGTGGGCCTATGGGGTGCTTGGACGACTCTTCCATCGGTGCGTACTATTGTAGCTAGCTCTGGGTGGGCCCCGATCTGACATCGTCAACGATAGTTTTGGCAACCCTTCACAGTTACCGAGCGCATTGCAGAAGGACTACTCTGCGTTTGCCCAGCACTTCGTCACCATGTTCGCGCCGGAAATACTCGGGATCTACCTGCGCCAGGTTGAGTTGTTCGTTTCCAATCAGACGTGGCTGTCCAAGAAGTGCCAGTACCAGATCTTCACCTTCTTCACTGAGTGGTGCGTATCCTTACTTCGTCACGAACTGTATCTAATGCGCGCGCATCCAGCGTCAAGCCCAAGTCTACTTGGGTTCTTCTCAAGCCGCACGTCCAGACCCTGGTCGAATCGTTTGTGTTCCCCCAACTTTCCTTCAACGCAACGAAGCAGCTTCTTTGGGAGAGTGACCCCGTCGACTACATCCGCATCTCTGTCGGTGAGCTTCTTCTAACGTCACTCCACACACATGCGAGTGCTTATGTACGAGCGCAGACGAATACGAAAGCTTCGCGACACCGGTCTCGGCCGCGACGACGTTCCTTTTCTCCCTCGCGAGCAACCGCACCAAGACGACCTTCATGCCTATCTTGGGCTTTATCAACAGCGTCCTGCGATCGTCAGTGCATTCATCCGCTTCGTTCTTTTCATTTACCCAGTGCCGCATTCATAGAAACGCGCCCGCGCCGCAGCGCTTTGGTGCCCTCAACATGACCGCCGCCCTGGGCCCGTGGATCATGCGCCACCCCGACGTGCGCGGTAACATGGAGCAGTTCCTGCTGCAGTTTGTCACGCCCGAGTTCTCTAGCCAGGACGGGTACATGCGGGCCATCGTACGTGTCTCTCCCTATTCCTGTCCACTGCTACCTCTTAGCTCTACTTCCACCAGGCCTGCGAGGTGTTGGGCACCGTCACGAAAGAGGGCCTGACGTGGTCCTCCGAGGAGGTCAGCACCTCGTACTTCTCAGCCGGTTGTTGCTTATCATATGTTCCCCTGGTGATAGCACCTCAACGTGCACTTCAGGGCTGTTGCTGCTGCGCTCGATGATCCCGAGTTCCCTGTCAGGGTCCAGGCTGCTCTCGCCCTCACGGAGATGGTCATCCTCCATGATTCTGGTGCATAGACGTTTTCCCTATATGTAGCTCTCCGTTCAGCTGATATGCTTTCCTGGGCAGTCAAGACGGCTGTTGCGCCCCAAGTTGGAAAAGTCATTCAAGGTCAGTCCCTACTATCCATGCATGTTCTTCTCTGAACTCACTGTTCTACGTAGATCTGCTGAAGCTTTCCGATGAGACCGATTTGGATATTTTGAATCGCAGTATGGAAGTCATGGTCGAGGCCTTCCAGACCGAGCTACTCCCCGTCGCTGCCCAGCTGACGGCCCGGCTGGTGAATACTCCAGCGCACCTTTCACCCCTTGCCGGAGTACTGATCATGCTTTTGCACTCCAGTGCGACTCATACCTCCGCCTCATCAAAGAGAGCTTGACCGCGGATGAGCAAGACCCGGACGCAAGCTTGGACACACTACTAAACTCTGGGGACGATGATAAGACATACGCTGCGATGGGTGTTGCTAAGACCATCGGGTCGGTGAGTCGATCCTTGGCTCGTCATTCCACTTCTAGGTGCTGACTTGCGGCCGCACAGATCGTCACTTCTATCGACACTGCGCCCGAGATTTTGACGCAAGTGCAGGAGGTTATCATCCCTATCATCACATTTACATTCAAGCATAAGATTCTCGGTATGTGCCACTGGTCTCATCTGGCCCAGGTGCTGAGAAGCTCTGCAGACCTCTTCGATAATATGTATGATCTGGTGGATAGCTTGACCTTCAAGCTCCGTGCCATCTCGCCCAATCTGTGGCCCGTATTTGAGCTTACTTACAATCTCTTCAAGTCGGACGCCGTGGACTTCCTCGAGGGTCAGTGAGCCCCCAATACGTCCTGAAGGTGTCGTTGACAGTACGTATCTAGAAATGCTCCCGTCGCTCGACAACTTCGTGTCGTACGGCAGTGATGTCATCAAGGCGCGCCCCGAGTACCAGCAGATGCTCCTTGACATCTACACGACGTCTATTACCAACGAGCAGCTCGGCGAAAATGACCGAGTCAATGGCTGCAAGCTAGCGGAGTCTATCCTGCTCAACCTGCGAGGTAGCGTCGATGATGTACGTCTTTCATCGGCCGATGGTCGCGAGCAACCGTTCTCAGACGACGTCTCTCCGTATACAGGCCCTTCAGCCCATCATCGTCACATCGCTTAACCAGATCGACAAGTCTCAAACGGCCGCGCTCCGTCTCGCCAACCTCGAGGTCCTCGTCAACTCCGTCCTGTACAACCCCGCTGCGGCTCTGCACATCATGGAGGTCGCACGGCCTGGCATGGCGCGGGTGTTCTTCGACACTTGGTTCGCGGCCATCAACGACCCCAGCAAGCTGCCCCGCGTGCACGACAAGAAGCTCACTATATTGGCGTTGTGTGCCCTGCTTGAGATGTCCCCCAGCGCAGTGCCTGACTCGCTCAAGGACGGCTGGCCGGGCATCGTCAGTGGTGTGCTCAAGATTTTCAAGGACCTCCCGGGTGCTGTTGAAGGTAACGTGATCATCTCTTGCTCTCGGACGTCTTTTCTGACCGTCCCTCGATTGCAGCTCGCAAGGCCCTCGAGGACGCTGAAGACGACGAGGGCGAGGATGAGCTTATCGAGGAGAAGATGCTTAATCTCAATGGGGAGGACGGTGAGAATCGTCTTACCACTAATTATCACTAGGTGCTAACAAGAGATCTCAGAGGACGTCTGGGACGAAGACTCCGCGTATCTCGAACTGCTCGCTAGCGAGGTCAGTCAACGAGAATACCCGGAAAAATGTTCCTAACCAGGTTTTAGGGCGCTCGCCTCCGAGAAAAATCCGAGAAGGCCGATGCAGGGGAAGTCGACAGTGACGACGAGGAAGACGAGATTGCCGAAGAGCTCGGGTACTTCAGCGCCCTTGATAATGCGGATCCTTACGTGTCCTTCAAGCAGGCATTGACGAGTAAGCGCATGGATTCCCATGCCTATATATATATTGAGTTTCATTTGTTTTCGCAGCCTTCCAAATGCAAAACGCGCCGGTGTACCAGGCGGCCACCACGTCTCTTGACCTTGAGCAGCAGACCCTTCTGATGGAGGTTATGCGAATAGCTGAAACTCAATCGGGGGCTGCTGTCCAGGCCTAGCATATATTTCTCATGGTTTTTTTTTTCTCGCTCTGCATGCTCATCTCTCTCTCTCTCTTCAAACCCTTCCGCCATCTGTCTCATCTCGTTTTCATAACGTCCCGGTTTACATTAAATTCATTTACACCTCCTTTGATATCCAGCCCCCTTTTCTCGATGACGTTCCCAGATAGTTAGTTCATGTGTCAGGCATATCAACGGAGAATTTAACGACTTTTAATTAGTCCTCGGATTCGGCTTCGTGGCTGCGGCTCCTCAAGGCTCCGTTGTTCGCACTGAAGCTTGTGTGGTAATAGTACAGCCGCTGAAATTTTGGTACAGCGGTGATGTCGGGATGTATATTCGTTGTCAATATTCGTTGTCAATTGCGTTCTGCATCTCCCGCCGGTATGGCTTCTCATATTCTGCGACCTACTAATAACTCCGTTGGGCGCATGATTCTGGATAGATACAAGCGATGCGCGTAACGCATCGCGTTCAAGATAGTTTGCAGAATACATACCTTGACATGTACATAACACAGATCCCTATCCTCAAATTCTAGAAGCCAGTTGACCACAGCATTTTTAAGCCAGCCTCGGACTATTAAGGACGAATTGGAATGCGACAGATACGTATGTTGCGTCGGACATGCGAGACGCCCAGCAAATCTGAGATTGCATTCAGTTGACGACACAACTTCAGCCACTGACAGTCTCGCGCGCAATCAGAGATTTCGACCCGGCAGCTGAGCAGCACCGGTGCCCAGCGCGACAGCGTGCAGCGTACGACAGCGGCGGCTTCTTGCACGCCGCTTAAGGCGGAAACTGCCCACGGCTTGCGCCGGGCCTCCTGCACACATACACACAGTAAATATAACTTAGGACGTAGCCAATCCGAACACGGACGTGACGGCGATATGATAGGGTGCAAATGCAGGCGCCGTGTCGGAGATCTCGGGGAAAAGATTATCAGTGGATTCAGGCGCCGGATCTCGGCGGGGACGTGCGCCGCTGCGCGACGGGGCGAATGCCAAGGCGTCCGTACAGGGTGCAGGGTGCACGGAGCTTCAAGCCAGCCAGCGCGACGGACTTGGCAGCGCCCTGGACGCGAGGAGCAGCAGCATTGATAGACAGACAGACCACCGACCAGGAAATGAAAGCTTACGGAGCCTCATGAGCAAGCTCCTGTGTGTCAAAGTGCACACGAACATCCTCATCCTCGAACGCGCGCAGCCCCAGGCCCATTTTTCTTTCTCTCCGTGTCTAGGTTCATTCCGGATCAACTTTGAGCTGGCTGGTTTAATTTCGGCATCGCACACGCCCGAAAATCCTACGTCCGAACGACCGAATAAGCTTTGTCCAACGTGCACCGCCGTGCTTCGGAGGCGCCCCGTGACCGGTTCGAATTTAGAAGGTAGGGTCTGAGGATCGTCTACACAGTACAGGGAGGGGGGGGGCTACCGCAGTCGCGATTTGCCTCGGCCCACGTCGCCTGACGCGCTAGGGGGGCCAGGGAACTTGCGGCGAGTCGCCCGGCTCCCGTTCTCCGCGTACTCCGCGCGTGTGACCGCGCAACTCGCGAACCCGGGGCGCGCCGCGAACGCCGCCGCCGCGCGGTACGCCTCCGTGACGGCGCTGCAAAAATAAACAAGACAAAAAAGGGCAGTGAGAAACAGCAACGGCTGGTTAACGCAAAGTGGCAGATGCACGGTGACGCGAAGAAGGATCGGAGGAAGGAGGCAATGGAGGAAAGGAAGGGGAAAGGAAGGAAGGACGCACTCGGTGCTTTCGTAGATGACGGCGTCGCAATCGACAGGCACGAACGGCTGCAGCTCAGCGAGGCTATTTATTATCCACGTATTTGTGTGTGATGTCAGCGATCCGACGCGCGAGGAGGTTCACAGGCATTATTAAATACGCACAGGCGCGCGCGGAACCCGGGGAGCTTCGTGGTCCCGCCGACGAGCCCGATGTTCGCATAGAACATGCCCTGCAGGTCGGCGGGCAGCAGCGCGATCGCGGCCGCGAGCGTCTCGGCGAGCCCCGCCTGCGCGAGGCCTGGGAATGCGCGGCGTTACAAAGTCTCTCACGCGGGAGCGCAGATCACCTACCTATATCACCTGGCCGGAAGAGGGCCTCAGGGACGGTGAAGCGTTCGTTGCCCATGTAGAGAATCTGATCGGCGGGTGCAATCTCCTCGCTCCTGCGGCGGACGCGCCCGCGCCGATTCTTGGACAAATCCGGCAAGACGTATTCCTGGACGACTGGGTTGTTCTTTGGGTTGCTCCTCCTATCCCGGACGATTGACGCCAAATAATGAATGCGTGATCAGTCAGGGCGACTGGACCCCCGACATGTGTGCGGCCCACTCACCGGCACATTTCGAGCTCGTTCCTGAAGTCAGTCGAAACGTAACAACACGATTCTTTGACGTGGTTCATGATGCACGTCTCGCCCATCATGTTCCACTGACGCAAGGATACGACTTCCTTGAGCTGATTCGTCAGGAGCTTCCCCCCAACATCAAGCCTTTGCAGGATAGCGCAGCCCACCAACAATTAATTTCCACGGGTTCTTCTTGATCCAGATGGATGTGGAAAATTTACCTTTTCACGGCATCCCACACAACGGCGCCGTCCATCAGGGGCACGACGTGCGTGAAGCTGAACCCCGCGTCGACGACAACCATGCACTGGGCGGCGGGAGCCCGGGCGCGTCGAACAGCGCGCCGTGCGGGAGCAGCGCCGCGGCTGAGTATAACAAACATGAATGTTGCGATCAGCAGCCGCCGACATGAAACCGCCGGCGTTGTACGCACGGTTGCAGCGGTAGCAGGCCGCGAATTCGTACTCCTCGAAGATAGCTGATCGTACACGTCCTGGATGTTCGGGAGGTTGAAGTATGGCTCCGTGACGAGGATCGTCGATTCGGAGGGCGTGATCTGCGGGGGGCCAGGCGTAAGCGCAAGCTCAGGCTCGGGCGTGGGCGCACCCCTAGTACGTCCTCCGAGAAGATGCCGTCCCATATCGCCTTCTGCGCGTCCCAGTCGGTTAGATAGCCCTGCCGCCTGTATCATTGCGCGAAGCACGACGCGAGATGAGATGGCGCAGCAACCTTTTCAAAGGGCAGCCGGTAGTGCGCGCCAGACGTGTCCCTGCATCTGTCTATCTCGTGTCCGATATACGTCGCTTTGTCCGCGCGCAGGACGGCGTTCGGGACGAGCCTGCGGCACGCGCATCGGCGCCTGTCGGCGCGGGAGAGGGCGGGGGGGCCACGCACCGGGGCTGCGGCGCGTCGAGGCGGCCTGCCTTGATTGTGGAGGCGCCGTTGTCCAACACGACAAACATGGCCAAGGAGCTCCGACTCTGACTCCGACTCGCACTCCGCCACTCCGCCAAGGACGCCGCCACCGGGTCTAGCCGTCGGCTGTGCGCCGCGTACGAACCTTCTTGTTCCCCTTGCGTGCTCAGGTGTGTATACGGACGCAGATATTTATTCACGCAATGCATATCACACAGATAGGACGTCTACAAAGACGCGCTAGGCCGGATTCATACTGATCTGTGGCTGGCCAGTGTGAACTGACTCGGATTGGACTCGGAGCTAAGAGCTTGCCCGTCTCGTCCCTCCCTAATAATACATCGAATCCCCAATCGTGCGCGTGAGGCATCCTCGGACTCACACCACCCGGCCTTCACTGATGCAGATGCTTCGAAGCTCTCCCTCGCATCGATAGTAGCGATTCCCTATCACAATTCAGCGGCCGGATATGTGCGTCGCATTTTGGACCCTCGAACAGCCAGACTATGCCCTGTGCGTGCGCCCGCAGGGGCAATGAATTGCTTATAACTAGCGCCCGCGGGCACCCCAGAATCCTGTGCAGCAACCGCGACGAGTTCCTCGGCCGGCCGACGCGCGACGCCGCGCTGCATGACTTCGGGCACGGGGGCCAAGCGCGCATCCTCTCAGGGCGCGATGCGCTCGCAGGGGGCACCTGGCTCGGCATGAACGTCGCCTCGGGGCGGGTGGCGCTGCTGTAAGTGACCCCAAGTCCATCAAAGCATATCGCGGCGGCATGGCACCCCCTTTTCAATTATCCACCCTCCATTAAAACTTACGTGCATCACACACTCATTCGATTCCCAGGACGAACATCACCGAGCCGCCGCAGTCGTACCCCGCCTCGCGCGGCGCCCTCGTCGCGGCCGTCCTCCAATCGCACTCCTCCCCGCCCGCCTCCCCACCCCGTCCCCCGCCCCGCTCGAGACCGAGCTCGCCGCGCTCGTCCCCCCCGCCACGCCCTTCGCGGGCTTCAACCTCCTCGCGCTCGCCCTGCGCCCGCCCCACCCCGGCGCTGCACTACGCCGCCGCGCGCCTCTCGAACGGCGGCGGCGGCGCGCCCATACACGCACGCCCCCTGCGCGCCGACGAGCGCGCGGGCGGCGCGCTCTCGAACGGCGTCGACCCCGAGGGCGACGCGTGGCCCAAGGTCGTCGCGGGGCGCGCGGCGTTCGCCGCGGCCGTCGCGCAGCACGCGTCCGCGCCGCGACGACGGCGACATGGCGCTCGCAGAGCGCTCTTCGGCGTGCTCATGTACGTGCCCCCACACCACCCAGCAGCTGACCAACGCGTGCGTGCGCAGGACCACGGCCCCCGCGCCAGTGACGCAGCGCGCGGACCTGCGGCACACGGTGCACGTCGCGCCGCTCGCGCTCGCGGGCGGCGCGCTGTACGCGACGCGCCTCGCGACGGTGCTGCTCGTGCGGCGCGACGGCGGCGCGCTGTTCGTCGAGCGCGATGTGTGGCAGTCCGCGGGCGGCGGGAGGGGGCGGGGGCGGGGGCGGCGCGGATGGGCGACGCGCGTGCGCAGCGCGTGTTTCGCGTGCGGGTGGGGGCGCCGGGTGGGGGGGACTGGGCGCCTGGGGAGGCGGACGGGGTGGACGGGGTGGGCGTCTTCGGAGTCGGACGGGGATTACAGACGGGCGGGATAGATAATAACGTTACTCGCACTGTAGCGGTTTGGGGCGGTGGCGGTGGTAATATACATTGTACACAGAGTGTGTTTCGCGTGTAGGTGGAGGCGGGCGGGAGGTGGATCTTATCCAGAGTCAGACGGGTACATTTAAGGGAATTCCAGACGAGCGGGACACCAATAACATTATAACACTCGGCGGTCCGGATCCAAACATGGGTAGTGGTAATGTACATTGTACACAAAGCAGAGTGGTCAGTAGGCAGTCCGAGTCCGGCGTGTAGCAGCTATAGATACGTAGATAGTAGTAGTGGGTACGGTGGAAAGCAAGATGACGGGGTAACAGGATGGCGCTGCACAGCAGGATATCGTAAGGCGTCGCGAAAAAAAAAAAAGGAAAGAAGGCCGCGCTAGGTGATAACATGCGCGCCATAAATCGCATGCTCCCCCGGCGGCGGCATGGGGAAGTACGGGTTGTACCCCGCGGCGCCCGCCGCGGCGAGCGCGCCCCACTCCTGCGCCGCGGGGCTCCCGCCGCCGCCGCCGTAATGCGAGCCCGCGCTCAGCGGCGTGAGCACCTCGCTGTCCGTCCCGCTCCCGCTCCCGCCGTTGCTGTGCGTGGCGGACGCAGCGTCGTTGTACGCGGGCCCCGCGGGGTCCGTGGGGTCGGTCCCTCTGCTCCTCCGCGCGGTCAGCATCACACGAAAAGCGCACGCAGCGAGGGGGGGCGACATACTGCATGAGGCTCGCGAGGTCCGCGATGCGCCGGAAGAGCACGCACGCGGTGCCCGGCGGGTGGTGCGCGTACTGGCGCGCGGCGCCGAGCGCGCTCTGCAGGCTCTGCGAGAGGCCGATGTACGCGTGGCCGAGCGCGGGGCTCGCGCGGCACGGGCAGAAGCCGTGCGCCTGCGAGTGGTGCGGCGGCGAGGGCGAGTAGCCGCTGCGGTAGTCGTCCGAGGCGTAGTGGTGCGCGGAGCCGTCCGAGTAGGACGAGGACGCGGGCGTGTACGGCGCGGGCGGGCTCGCGGGGTAGCCGCCGCCGTAGGAGTCGGGGGAGTCGAAGGCGGAGACGGTGCGCGGCGGGACGGAGACGGGGTAGCGCGGCGCGGGCGGCGAGGGCGAGAAGCGGTAGAGGTGCGGCGCGGGGTCGGGGGGGCCCTCGGTCTTGATCGGCGGGAGCGCGTGGTGGGGGGACGGCGCGCGGCGCTTGGCGGTGGGCGAGACGGGGGAGGTGGAGGCGGAGGTGGAGTGGGTGGGGGCGCACTTGGTCGCGCGCGAGTGCCATTTTTCGTTCGGGTCGCCGTCGCGGAAGTTGCTGTCCGCCCAGCGGGGGTGCGGTTTCCCTGCGGGGGAGGTGTTGGTTGCAAAGAAGGTAGCAGGAGGGGAAAGTGCATACCGCGCAGCTCGCGCACGAGGCTCTCGAGCTCGGCGATGCGGTTTCGCAGACGCGTGTTTTCGTCCACGGAGGGATCGTCTCTGCCATTATTATTATACACCCGAATACGAACAAAAATAAAATGACAACGGTGTGCCTTACCTGAGTGCGGGGTCGTCGATTTCGTACACGCACAGGCCGGTCTATTAAGTTGTTAGAGGGAACGTCGGCAGATCCAGAACAGACAAGCGCACCAGGCCGAGCTGGATACAGCGCTGGCACGGGCGTTTGCGGTCGCACTGCGAGGTGGGTGAGTGAGGACAAGACGGGGTCGCGCGAACGCACCTTCCGCTTGGACGTGTGGCAGTTGAGACAGCTCTGGGTCGTCCTATTCCGCCGACGCTTCCTTGAGTTGGATTCCGCTCAACAAAGGCCAAGGAATAGAAAGGACGGCGCGCACCTGTGGTCGGTATCAACGGTGAACTCGAGGTCCATGATCTCGCCCTTGAGCTGGAGGGGGGGGAAGGGGTGGGGGTCGACGTGCATTGCGTTCATGGTCATTGTGGGCGGGGAGGGGCCGGCGTCTGCGTCGGCTGGCCTTTAAAGTGCTTCCGGGGAATGGCTGGCATTAAGTAACGGGCAGACCAGATCTCGATCGGCGCTTCCTGCATGCACGTCTTTGATTGAACCCCGTTTGGGCTACGTCTGCGACAGGCCTGGGAGCGTCACGGACAGTCACACCGAGGATCGCGATCTGGCACGACAGCTTGAGTGACTTAAGTACAAGCACTTACTCAACGAAAGTTACCGTTAGCGCCGTCTACTTTTAGCTGTCCGCCCTGAACGAGCAACCGTAAGTAATTCCTGGCAAAACAACAAATGAATGCCACCGTGTCGCATCCAAGTGATTCAATGAACCCTCTGCCGGCAGCGGACGCCTTGCGCTCTGGCAGCCACAAACCCGGACGCGATATGCCCTTATCCAGTCCCCCCACTGCCACCCCACTGCCCATCAACCCACCCACCGCGCCCCACACTGCACTGTGCCAGGAATCGCCGAAGACACCCCGCCAGACCTCGACGTAACGCACCCACCCACCAGCGTACGGCATCGCCCAAGCATCCGCGCGTCCCGGAGCTAGAACCCGCGTTGTGGGTGGGAACTCCCGCGTCTTCCGTCCTGCTGCACTGCTGTCCGGCGCCGGCGTGCGCCGGAATCGCACCCTGCCCAGTGGGCCGGCATGCCCATATGCGGGCGCACGCCCCGGGATGGTATGATTTGCGATGAATCAGCCAGCGTAAGCGAGATTATCGCGTAGCCAATTAGTTCGCTGCGGGAAGACACCAAGTTCGCGTTGGCCCCATCAGCGAAAGTGGGAGAGAGGGAGCCTGATATGTTCATACAGGCGTGGGACGAATTAACATATGTCTTCTTGTATTGATAAAATGATATTATACTTATACGCCGTCGCGTCCACCGACCTACACACACACGCCCACACACCAGCCCCTGAGCACTGAGCCTGGGTTCGTATACGTACGCGCTGACTTCGCGCTCGGGCCGGGGTCGCGTTATGATGCGGTGGATCCACCTGGGCCGTCTTCATTCATTCATCTCATCTGCGTCTGCACCCATCCATTCTGAGCGCCAGGGGTGCACCGGTGAAGTATGAGCGAACGAACGAACGAACGAAAGGAACGGCTCGGAAGAAGCAGGGACACTTGGCTTTGGTTGGCGCTCGCACGGGATTGATGGCAGTGGGAACTTGGGAAGAAGAAAAGAAGGAAGAACTCGGAAGGAAGAAGCCCGTCGTCGTACTGGCCGTCGGGAGACTGCAGGGAGAGGGACCGCGAGGAAGAGGAAGAGGAACAACGTCAGCGCTGACAACGACAATCGGAGACTCGGACTGGATTCGCGGGCTGGAGGCAAAACTGTCATTCAGAGTGGTATCGCGTGCAAGGTGCGACTCGGATTATAATACAGCCCGAGTACCGCTCCAGCAGATGAGCCAGCCAGGTAGTCCGATCCATAGGTACGCGGATGGAGAACAAGAGCAGGCACGGACGCACGCGCGCGCGGATGCAGACGGCTCGCGATCGGAGGTGGTGCCGAGGCGAGCAGAAGCCCGAGCTTCGTCCGAAGCACGGGCAGGAACGCGATCAGTGCGAGATTAATATTTAATATTCGGCTGCTCGCTACTACAAAGACCCAACGCGACGTGACTTTACTTCCGCCTTTGTTTTGTTGGCTCACGTGCAGGCGCTACGCGCCGATGACGTCGCCGACAACGTGCGACCTCCTTTCACTCAACGCAACGTTACTGGCAACCCCAATGGCACCAACGCGCCCCGCCACACCACCCATCTCAATCCCCGCACCGATGGCAATGGCGGACCCCAGCGAGCTCTCCGCGACGTCCCCGAACGACGACTCCGAGGACGCGCCGCCCGACCCTGACCCGGAGCCGGAGCCGATACCGGCATTGACGGGACGCCCGTGCGCTGTGCGTCTACGTCGCGCCTGTATTCGATATCGAGCTGACGCTGACTGCGTTTTTGCGTTGAAGGGTACGATGTGAGTAGGCTGGCTTTATCCCGGGACCGACGTCGCTCACCCACCCGCTCGCCTGCCCGCCTATTTTCCGTGTCGCCCGATGCCCCACCCGTAACACCTACGACGCGGCCAGGCGGACCGCACGGAGCCGTACACGCGCATCACGCCCTTCCAGGAGCGGCACGACACGAGCGTCGAGTGCGTTTCTGTCTTCGTGTCTTCTCTCCTCTCTCCTCCTGTCTTCCCTCTGTCCCTCACTCTGCCTCACCCCCCCCCCACCCCACCCCGCCTGCCCGCCCCTCCCCGTCTAAAATGCATACGCTGACCACCCCCGCGCACCGGCAGGTTCTTCTACAAGCCCATCACGCTCTCCGCGCTCGCCGTGCTCCTCATCGTGCTCGCGTACACCGCGATGACGCCGGACGTGCTCGCGGAGGGGCGCGACAAGCGGCGTGTGTGCGTCCCCCCTCTCTCCTCTCCCCTTTCAAAAACTAACTGCGCTCTGCTCACCGTTCGCTTCGCTCACTTAGGGGCGTGTACGCCTCGCTCACGGCCTTCCTCGCCTTCTCGATGCTGCAGTTCCGCGACGGCCCCTTCATCCGGCCGCACCCCGCCTTCTGGCGCGCGGTGCTCGGCGTGAACCTGCTCTACGAGCTCGCGCTCGTGTTCCTGCTCTTCCAGGACCTCGGCGCCGCGCGCGCGATGATGCCGCTGCTCGACGCGCGCCTCGGCGTGCCGCTGCCCGAGAAGGGGTACGCGGACGAGTGTGCGCTGAGTGTAAGGACGTTGTGGGTGCGTGCGTTTGTGTGTGTGTCGGTGTGGGTGGGAGGGTGCTGATGTGTGGAGCGTAGAACGCGCTGGATGTGTTTTGCGTGGCGCATACGCTGGGGTGGTTCGGGAAGGCGATGATTCTGCGGGATTACTGGTGCGTGTGCCTTTCCTCCCTCCATTCTCCCTCCTCCTTCATTCCTTCCTGCCGCTCATGTCCCTCGCAGGTTCTGCTGGGTACGCCCGCGCACCAACGCTCACGTTCGCGGTCTGATGCGATGCGATCCAGATACTGAGCATCGCGTTCGAGCTCGCGGAGTACAGCCTGCAGCACCAGCTGCCGAACTTTAACGAGGTGCGCTCCCTCCCTCTCCTCTCCTCTCCGTCTCTTATACACGGAACACCGAACAGTGCTGGTGGGACCACGTAAGCTTTGTTATCCCCCGCGTCAGCCAGGGCTAACGGGATGCGCGCGCCGCACAGTGGATCCTCGACGTGCTGGTGTGCAACTGGATCGGGACGTACCTCGGCATGAAGACGTGTCAGTATTTCGAGGTCAAGGTGCGTCCTCTCTCTCCCCTCCCGCCTTTTGTGCCACACCGCGCTGACGCGCGCGCGGCCCAGCCGTACGAATGGCGCGGCCTGCGGCAGACGCGCGGGCTGCGCTCCAAGGCGCGGCGCGTGATCTCGCAGTTCTCGCCGCACGACTTCACGGCGTTCACGTGGGGCCCCGCGCGCGCGTTCGCGAACTACGTCAGCGTCGTGCTGCTGCTCGGCGTGTTCCTCGCGGCGGAGCTGAATCCGTTTTATCTCAAGGTGCGTGCCGTGCTGCGTCCTCACTTGTGTGTGCTGATGAGGTGAGGGGCGCGCGCGCAGAGCCTGCTGTGGATGGAGCCGGACCACCCGATCGTGATTATGCGGCTTGCGTTTATCTTTTTGTGTGCGCTGCCGGCTGTGCGGGAGCTGTTTCAGTATATCAATGACCCGCGGTGCGTTCGCGTACTCGCGCTTCCCCCCGCATCGCGCACTCACACTCCCCCGCAGACGCGCGGTGCGCATGGGGCAGCACGTGTGGCTGCTGCTCGCGACGGTCGTGACGGAGGACCTGGTGATCGTCAAGTGGAGCAAGGGCCAGTTCCCCGCGCCGCTCCCCGCGCGCGTCAAGTGGGGCTGGGGCGTCGGGCTCGCGCTGCTCGTGCTGTATCCGATTGTGCAGGTGCGCTTGGTGTCATTCGTTTCTCGTTAGCCGCTGCTCACGCAGAGGCAGTTCGGAATCCCTGCGGCGAGACGATACGTGCGCAAGCAGAAGAAGCGGCTGCGGCAGAAGAACCAGTAGAGCGCGCGCTATACTGCGTATACGTACTTGCTTACTGACATACTTACATATACTTGCATTTTGTCTGTGTGCGCGGCCGGCCGCATACATGCCATACGTAGTGGCCGCGCCGCACTAATTCTGTTCATCATATCAGTCGAAATCCCACGTTCACCCAACATTTAATCCCCGCGCATCTCCGCCCCAACTCCCCTCCACATTGTTTGGCACGGAGGGCGTCGCCCCCCGCGCATCGCCGCCTTGCCCCCGCCCCTCCTTGGCACGGTCGTCGGGTCGGGGGCAGTAAGTGGACCCGCTCGGGATTTCTATACGCGGCAAGATTCGCACGCGAGCGATTCCGATGCCTGATTGTGATGGGCCCGGGTGGGCCGGGAGCCGCCGACGGGGCTGGCTTAATTAAGTGCTGCCGAGCCCGAGGGACGCAGTGATTTCGCGTAGCTAATTAACCGTTGCGAGGAGAGTTCATTTATGTCGTTGGTTTGTTAGCATTTATGTTATCGTTTATGCAACATTTAGAGTGATAGCGATAGGGGTGGCGTCATGACTCGACATCAATGGCGAAAAGGTACGTGCGCGATGGATGGTGTCTGTCAGCGTACTACATACATAGGACTGCACGTATACATCTTACATCTTGCGCCGCCTCCCACGAGATTCTCGATAGACGGTGTCATTCAGAAAAAAAATCCGGATCCTAGGTGAACTCGATTTGATGCTGATGCTAAGCGTCCCCATGCGGGCGAATCTTCTCAGTTCCGGGCTCCAGACCAGGAAATCGGGCCTGGGTAGATGTCATACTTGGTCATGGGGCCGCAGAAGTTCGGTACATCAGGTCCAGCCCCATCTTTCGCTGCATCTTCATCAGCGCGCCACCGAAAGATTGGGGAGGAGGAGAAGGTTTCGTGTTTCACTTGTCAGTGGCCACGGGTACTTTGGAGGGATTCGGGTTCGAATTTCCACGCCTTGCACGGACGTGGCGGTTTATTTGTCCGCGACAAGCAGTTTTTTCCAGTGGCTCGCCCGGGAGTAGGGTAAGTAGTGAGTTCTGCTGTACTGGACGACGGCCACCCGCACCCGCAGTTGTGTAATTAAGGAACTTCACGCTGAACAGTGCTAGAGCGTCCGTCCACATATAACCGATACAGGACGGGATTGGATGATCATATCAGAAAATCCTGAATGCCCTCCCACGCCGATATGCAGCTGTCTAATAAAGACCGGTCCGTCAGAGCCAAAGATATACCCATTCTCGTCGGAGTCATGGCCTCCGGGAGACTCTGCAGCGCAGAAAAAAACGTCACGAACAAAATATGATACACACACGAGGGGGAGACCACACGCACATCGAGGATATCGCCCAGCTCTGCGGTCCCGACGCCTGCCTTGCCGGTGCGCGCAGCGCGGTGGCGGCAGAGTGCCGCGACGATCCGTGCCAGATCCAGCATAAGGCCATATGGGGCAGCACCGCCGTGGGACACAGGCTCCCCGGCCTCCAACGCTAATTGGCATTCCAGAATGTCCTTTAGCGCCATGACGACTGCGTGCCGGGTGTCGCCGGCATTCTCGCTGTTCAAATCGGCCGTGTTTGCGCGCCGGAGGTAGACGAGGAGCGCGAAATAGAGCCACAGGCCGTGCGAGAGCTGCGCGTCCCCGTTCAGGGTGAACGCGCGTGCGGCGTCGTGGTACACGAGCTCAGACCGGGCGACGCCGTCCCAAGCCAGGGCACGCACGTCGCCAAGGAGGCGCTGGAAATGGGGGACGCCCCCGACGGAGTCCCAGGTGAATGACGGCGTATAATAATCCTCCGTGAACTGCGCGAGCTCTGCTAACGTCCATGTGATGTGGTCGTTCTCGTTGGCGTCCAGGATGAAGCCGTATTGAATAAGCAGCTGCGCGTTGCACAGGGCCTCGCCGTACGTGTTGAACACCTCGGAGTCCGGCGGTATGTCGCGGTTCGCCACCATCTCGAAGCAGTGTTCTATGTCGGTGGCGCGTGGGATGGGATCTGGGGTGGCGTCGTCGTGGGAGCACTGCTCCAGCGATCCGCATTCGGGGCAGACGTCAAAGTCGCTCTGGTGGTGCAAATGCAAAGTCCGCGGGCGGAAGAGATCGCGTCAAATATAAACATAGCGCACCTCGAGATGGACGTGGTTATCTTGCGCGTGGTTGAACCTGGCGCGAATCAGACCATTTAGGTAGGTGCGCCAGCGGGAAGGTGCGTACGCGTCGGCGATGGGAACCATGGCGAGGCCGTGATGCGCATCCACGAGAAACGAGCGCGAAGATACCAGCGCGTAGGCGTAGTAAAAGTCATGCAGGGTCGGAATCGTGCATTCTGGCGAGGATGCGAAGACTTGCGCGTACAGCGGCTGCGCGGTGTCGCGGTAGTACTCGTTGATCTCGCGCTGCATGGGATGTACATGATCAATTTGTCGAAAACGCAGATAGGCCACTTGGCTATTCACGAATAACCCAGGATTATCCTCCCCCGAGTCCCAAAGTATTTTCGCAGCCTCAGTCCCCCGGAGCCACTCCATCGGATCAGAGTTACCGAGATCAGGTTTATGCTGCCCCTCGTGAACCTGGGCGCCACCCCGAGTCCAGAACAAAGGCATGCCGGGGATCTCTCGCGGGAGAGACTGGAGATACCCATGCCACGGCGATGCCGTGCGCTTCACACTGCGCTTCTCAGTCGGCAAGAGTTTATCACAATTTCGGGAGCATTAATTAGACTGACAGTTCCACAGACAGAGCGAGAGACAGAGAAAGCTGCGCGCCGCGGCCGTAGGGATGCGGCGGAATCCGCGCCGCGACGGGGCTGGACTTCACGGAGAGCACCGATCCGCGCGGGATGCGCACGACTTCAAGTGTGCATGGTTTTTTTGAGGTTAATGATTCCTGATAAGAGGGACCCACGGATGCTGTTCTCAGGAATGGTGGTGGCGCCTTCAGGTTCAGATCTGAGAACTGCCACGCCACTTGGGCCAGAGATTATGCGGATTCGGGATCGATCCAAAAATTGTGTTCGGAGCACCAGGCGAGAAGGGTTGCCACCGCGGTCGAGTCTGTTGTCATGTCCTAAGTGCCTGGTGACTCATTAGACATTCGTTCTGGGGGTCGACAAATCCGTTACTATGCATGCATTTGGCATGAAGGTTTGATGGAGTTGAAGGTTGGACTCGACAAGCGGTATTTGGCTTGGAGACTTGATCTAAACAAGCGGCACCGCCACGCTGATTCAGCTTGTCTCCACCCTCCATCATCCTCATTATCTCCAGCCAAGATGCCGCGTGCTGAAGGTACAGACTCCTTCCAGGCTACCACGTTCTAATTCCTACTGACCTTGTCAATGAACAGTCGGGACCCCGAAGTATGTCGCGAACAAGATGAAGTCGAAGGGGCTGCAGCGTCTGCGGTGGTACTGCCAGGTCTGCGAGAAGCAGTGTCGCGACGAGAACGGCTTCAAGTGCCACGCGTCCTCCGAGTCGCACCTGCGGCAGATGCTCGTGGTTGGCGAGCACGCCGGGAAGCACATCCAGGGCTTCTCCATGCAGTTCCAGTCGGAGTTCGTCGCTCTGCTTTCTCGCCGGTGCGCACTACTTTTCTTTCAATTCCCCTCCTCCATCTGATAGTCAATGTAGATTTGGGACAAAGCGCGTACGCGCGAACCAGGTCTACCAGGAGTACATATCCGACAAGAGCCACCTGCACATGAACTCCACGCGCTGGGTCACCCTCACCGAGTTCGTAAAGCACCTCGGGCGGTCGGGCATCGCGCGCGTGGACGAGACGGAGAAGGGGTGGTTCCTTGCATGGATCGACAGCAGCCCGAAGGCGCTCGCTAAAGCAGTACGTCGTCACATCGCACGACTAATCGCCCAAATGTCTGCTTACATAACGTCTTTGTTTCTTTTCTAGGAAGCGTCGCTGAAGAAGGACAGGGCCACGACGTCGGACGAGCAGCGCGAGCGGCTGCTCATCGCCGAGCAGATCGAGCGGGCCACCGCCGAGCAGACCGAGGCGGGGCCGTCGACGGCCACCGTCGAGGAAGGCCTCAAGCGCGACGAGGGCGCCGAAAAGGTCGTGCTGTCCTTCTCCGCTAAACCGGCGCCGGCTCCCGCAGCCGCCGCTCCCGCGATTGGCTTCAAGGCCAATCCGCTCAAGCCCGCTGTCAACCCGTTGAAGGCGAATCCGCTGAAGCGCCCGAACGTGTTCAAGGCTGCTGCCGCTGCGTCTTCGTCCTCGAATGCGGACTCGGAGAAGAGCAGCGACAAGAAGCGGCCCGCGTCGAGTATGACTGCCGCAGAACGGTTGATCATAGAGGATCAGGAGCGGAAGCGGAGGCGGATGGATAGAGAGGCTTAGCGATTCCGAGGTGTTATTTGTACGTTAACAAGCGCTTGCCCTTTGCGGTCGGGCTTTCTCTCTGTACATCAATGCATGCTGCTGGTGCGTATATTCCAGGAACCAAAAATGGCTTTGGGCAGCAAGACCGCTTTTGCGGTCATATACGAAGAATATCTTGCCGGGCATCAGCTAAGTACTAGGTACTTCCAAGGTATTACTATCCTGGACGACGTCGTGGCTTTCTACAGGACCTAAAAAGTAATCAGGCAGCTCCCGGCTGAACTCTCGGTTAACTTCGAAGAGATAGTCACGAGCGCAGAAACCCCCAGGACTGGAGTTGGTAGGGAGGATAGGAATAACCTGCAGAACAGATGCGGTAGCAGCCGTTAAATTCTGCCGTACATCGGAGGTGTCCTCGATGGAGGAGGAGGGGAAAGCTTTGGACCAAGCTGAGGAGCAGAACGCCGAATGCGCGAATGGGTTGCAAGTGCCCCGCTTAACAAGACGCTTTTGGCGTAATTGCTTCCAAAATTTAGATATCAAGACGTGACCACAGAGGAGGGAGAGGAGTTGTTTGTCGGTGAGACCTAGATCGGAGAACCCGAGCGCAGGGGATAGGTTCGAAGAGTGTATCCGTTTGTTCAGTTCGTAATACACGTCCCCAAGGAATTGCCGTCTAGCATGATTCTCGCCAGATACAAGGGCATCGCTGCAGTTCAGTTCTCCTGAACGCAAGCGAGCAGACCAGCCCATCTCGACGAGTCCGAGAAGCACATGGTCACCACAAAGAGTTCCCAGAGCCATGATTCGGTCAAGCATGGCCTGAGGGCAAGTATCCAGGTATCCAAATTTGAGTCCCGCCTCGGACTCGCATTGGCTGCGAATGACACCCAATGCCCAATTTTCGAACAATGGAAGGCTATATTTCTGGCACATCCTAGCGACATTCACTAATCTTGGCATGTCTGCATCAGGAGTGTTCTGAAGCTGGATTTCATGTGGGCTTGAGATACCGTGAACACAACGCGAAGAAGTCAGCATAAAATGTTCATGCTTACAATGCGTAAACTACCCAGCACAGCGCTCGGAATTCATCTGCACTGTCATTGGATAATGGTATCGGGTCCATTGTCTGCGGGGAGCTGCCTTGAGGGAGATTAAACATGTCGCGAAACATGGACTCTGGGTCCCTAGAGAGGAACAATTTATGCAGCTACACACTCCACGGTAAGCCTGACAGATGTTATATTGGGAGATAGATAGACACCTTGAAAAGTACGCCACTAACGAGAAACATGCAGTCCCCATCGTCAAAGAAATACTTGGCGTCATGGATCGCTTCCACTGGTCCTGGCTATCGGTCAGACGATATCGGATCCTGACTGTTCCAGGTATACCATGAGACATGGAAGCGGCCGATACACTGTTCATATTCGGAATCGGGATACAAGAGTGATGATTGTCTGGAAAGACGATGGTCAATTGCGGCAATCTGAATATCAGTGGCCCTAACCGTCACTCTACGAACTCAGCTGTTTGTCGAAAGCTCCAGACAGACCCAGAAAGAATGCGATGAGTGAAAACTGAAGAGTATCACTCACAATCGACGATGGTGGCGGAAACCAAGCGGAAACCACGTTTTTAGAAGAACTTACCACGAGGCGTTCATAGGCGCGCATGGGGCCAGAACGGACATCCATAAAGGCTTGGGCGCTCGAGGCGTCAGGCTTGGTCCTGTGGCAACTTGATTCTTCGAGTTGATTGTGCCAACCACAACCGTAGCTTGCCGCTTCGAATTCCTTACGCTGCCACGGGAATTCCGTCCCCATTTGCCACCAGCCCACCGCAACCATACGGAGTCGGATTTTAAGACCCTTGGAGAGTCGAACCAGCGCAAATTGAAGCGAATGCTTCACCGGTAGGAATCATTCTTTCTCCAAGCTTATAGAGACCGTAATCGGACTCCTGGAACGCGTGTATGTACTGGAGGGTGGGTGTGCACGAAGTTCAAGTTCAGATTTATTTCAGAATATCTGCACACCAACTCTTGAATTCCCGGCGTGCTCGGTGGACTCGTAAAGGCGACTTCTAGGGCTAGATGATACCAGAGACATGAACGCGAGCAGGTCATGAAATCATGAAATTGGAGTAAGTACCTTTCAAGGATAATTTTCGCAAGGTGAGGGTACATGATGCCGCCAGTGGCTGTAACAAGAGGATACGTATGTCGAGGACACCGACTCAAAGGGGGCGATGGGGTTCTCGATATACGTTCCTTGACAATTACTATCAAGTCTCCTTCGAAGATGGTCGGCATTTGAATGTTTGACATACTGATTGTGAAAGTCAACGTTGGCTTCATTCATTTATACTATGTTGGGTTGTTCTAGCCAAGTTACAGCCAGCACTAAGCAGGTTTCTGTATGCTGAGTACTGAGCCTCGACGGCCCTGCGCACGACGTGAATCGCCGACAGGAGGGCCACCAGCAGTGCTGTTACAGCAAAAGACAGCATCGGAGAGTCACAGGCCTAGGAATCAGAGTGGTTTACGATTTGGACTCACGATTTTATACGACCGACAGAGATAGGTTGGGTTGTTCAAATTTTTCCAAGTGGATGTCCTAATAAATCCGGAGGGTGGATTTCAGTGGATTGGCATTGAAGCAATCTGTAGGAATTCTAGCTTACGTATACAAGCTCACGGAGCCCACACCGATCTAGACTCGAACCAGTCGCCATTGGGGGACGCTGGAGATTTGATGACAGTCTATCAAATGGCAGCGCGAATAGCGACTGGAACATTTTAACCGGCGGCTAGTACGGTCGCAAGTTGCCGGGCTCGGTTGTTTTGACTTGGAAAAAATTTCGAGCATCGAAAATTCAAACTCTCCCAGAGAAAAATCTGAAGAGACAGTTCTCTTCTAAATCACACTCTGATAATATCTATTGGCTTTTGTAAAGAGAACACAAGAATTGCGAGTGCTAGAACAAAAAAAGTGTGCAGGTTTCCGTTTCGGGACACACCCTCGACGATACGCAGCAACGCAGAAAAGGACTCAAGTGAAGAATACAACACTCATACAGCATCCCTAGAGGCTAAAGGACATCCCTGAGATGGCAAGGGTACACACCAACCACCTGGAAGCAGGTCTTGCAAGATAAATGGCATTTTTGACAGTAAATGCAGGGGTAATCCTTATGGATGCTGCCATTGTACCATAATGAGGTGTAAAGAACGTGGGAGGATATGTTCGTGCCAGCATACAGGATGTCAAGGAGATGAAGCAACACATAAAGAGAGCACTCACCATGATGGCACAACCAGTCAAGCCATGATCCCCGTGAATCCCGGCTTAGTTCAGGCTCTTAGCCTATCCTTTGAAGGGATATGGCCCAGTGTTCTGCGGCGGCCAGGGAACAAGGTGAATGAGAGTGTCGGGAAGGCATGTGTCGGGGCAGAGGTGGGAGGCCAGAGTTAGTCATCAGGTGGTTGGGAGGAGGGGCAGAGCTGTGTCAAGCAGCCTTCGCTGAGGCCACAGGGGCCTGCGGCCGTGGTGCGGGTCCATCCAGACGCAGGAAGTCGTCGTGAACGCCGTTGAAGGGAAAGTGCTTCCCTTTTGGGAAGTGAATATGGTCACACTGTTCGCGCTCTACTGCTCTCAATTTTCATGTTCTCTGTACGAAAACCAATAGATATTTATCGGAAAGTGATTTAGAAGAGAACTGTCTCCTCAGATCTTTCTCTAGGAGGGTTTGAATTTTCGATATAGCGAAATTTTTCTAAGTCAAAACAACCGAGCCCGGCAACTCCCGACCCTAGGTTAATATGTTCCAGTCGCTTTGCCATCGGCTTTTGATCGACTATCATCAAAACTCAAGGCGTTGCCACTGGTTCGAGTCTAACACCCATCCTACATACATGCCACGTCACCGCGCTCTTCATCCGTTTGCCATCTACTATACGCTCCTTTGTAGACCAAACATCAATCCACTCGTTGCTTGTGTTCTCTACTGCTCTGCCTCTTGTGCACCGCCACACCCGAGTTCCACACAATCTACGTGAGAGGGCAAATTTGAAACGAAGCTAGCACAGGTTCGGAACTACGGGCCGAGAAACCAGTTTGTCATTGACGTCACCCTCGGTGACCTCCGCTTTCTAGTCTCGGGCCAGACTGCCACGACGTCCCAATTTTGGAGCCCTGTCGTGACTCGACTATCCGCTTTCTTGATGCGTAAAGAACTTGAAGAACGGCTGAACGCCGACTTTCCGTCTCTCTTTGCCGACGGTTGCAGTTGTGCCATCGGCGACGGCTGGGAACCCCTCCTTCGCCGTCTTTGTGTCGACCTGAAGCCCCAAACGAAGCTCAGGTTCTTTCAAATCAAGGAGAAATTCGGGGGCCTGCGGGTCTATATGTCTCACAGCGGCGACAGAAAGATCTCAGATAGGATACACGCGGCCGAGGAAGAGTCATATCGGACCTGCGAGAGTTGTGGGGAGCAGGGTCGATTGGCGAGATCCCATACCGGATGGCTGTTGACTATGTGCCAGGAATGCTTCGACGCGCACGGGGCAGAGGGTCGGCCGTTCACATGGGATGAACCTGAGCCTGAATCTCCATGATTGGCATAAGCAGGGCTACACACCGTACGATTCTCGGCACATCTACCATCACAGTATACAGTTGTACAGTAGGTAACTCGTAAATCAGACTCAGTCCCCTCATCAGAAATCCTCCCCGTCATCCTCCACATCCCAATCGACATCCTTCAACGCCTTCTCCCCCTCCGCGTACAGCTGGTCGAGGCCAGTGAGCTTCTGCAAGAACTTGTCGTCGTTCAGCGCCTGCAGGATCATGTCGAAGCCCTGCGTCTCGTACGCGTTCAGGACCTGCGTGCACCAGGAAGGGACATGAGCATATGAGTCGGAGACGGTGAGCAATCAAAGACGCACCGCCTCACTACACCCCGTGCAACGCCCATACGCAGCGCCTACGATATGCAGGTTGCGGAATTGGGCGAGGAATCCGCGCAGCTGATGTGGCACGAGCCCAAGCACGCCCGCGCCGTGCAGTGCAGCAGGGTCCGAGTTCGGGGGCGGCGCGGCGGCGTGGAGACTGCGAGGCAACATGAGTGGCCTGAAACAAGAAGGGATGCGACAACGAACCCGTCGGGATGCTGCAGAATCGACGCAAGCAGCTCCACAGCAGTCGAGGCCGCGATAGACGCCAGACCCGGGCGGGTGACGGTGCACATCTCGTCCAGCGTCCTGTCTGTCAAGGACTGCATAACGGTTAGCTCCCACTCGACGAAGAGGAGATACGGGTAGGGGGACTTGCATCGGCTGGAGCCACGATGTCGTTACAGTAATAGCACCCAAGCTGGGTCGCTCCTGCACGCGTTGTCGATGCGCGTACGCCGTGTCGCATGACCAAGAACGTGTCAAATCCGAGCGCTGCGTTGAGCACAATCTGCGGTACCGGATGAACGGGCAGAACAAGGTCGAAGGAAACATAAGGGACAAACCTTGCCTTTGGCAGCACAAATAACAGTCGGCAGCCACCGACTCTCCCGGGAGTCCATCAGCAGGAAGACCGCGTCGTGCGCCTCGATCAGCTCCTCCAGCTTCTGTACATCGTCCTTCGTCTGTGCCACAGACGACGGAGGAACTGGATGCCCAGGCATTGGGATGGAAAGGGTGTGGCCGGTCGCATTCTAGAGGTGCTTTGATCCTCAAAAGAGGAAGAATATTTGAGGGGAAGCACGCACGATTCCAGGAAAGATCTTCTTCATCCGCGCTGCAGCACACTCTGCCTTGGGTTTCCCTCCGTCTACGCAGTCCTCAAACTCGAATAGCGGCTGCCGAACAGGATTGGAGAACGACACCTTGCCGGAGTCGACGAGCGTGATATCTCGCACGCCCCAACCCTATCCCTCAGTCAGCTACGATGCTCGCCGTAGAAGTAACGAGAATCACCATGAGGGTCCGCGCAACATAGCACCCCAGGGTCCCCGCGCCTAGAAGCAGACACCGTGTTGTGGAAATCTTCTCCAGATCTAGCGCGGGGAGGATGCGCCACCGCATGAGTTTAAGGTTCAGGTCGACGGCCTGGTTCGCGAGGCGCACGGGGTCCATCATCGGGGCGAGGTCCGCGACACGCGGCGCGAGCTTGCCCTGCGGATTCTTCTCCCAGCCAACGGCGCTAGGTCGTGCTGTCACAGAGGCGCCATCCGCGGTATGCACCGTACCGACGCGGCTTTTCCACCCGGCGGGCGAAGAGGGCACTTCTGCGTCCCGCCAGCACAGGATGCGCAGCCGAGAGGCGGAGGCGGGGTACAGCGCGCGCAGGTACGCGAGCAGGTTGCGGAGGGGCCAGCCGGGATTTGTGGGGTTGGCAGACGGGTCGACAAATCCAATCGTCTGCTCCTCTGCAGGAACATTTGCGAAGAAGGAGGAGTAGGATTCCACGGGGGCGATCTCGACGGAGGAGCGGATGAGGAAAAAGGGAAGCGGGTTGGCACGTAGTTGCGTATGGATTGACGAGAGCTGTGGAACGACGATAAGGTGACAATCGCAAGCAGATGGTTGAAGCGTGCAGCTTACCGAGTCGTGGCTTAGGTCGTCACTGGCCGGCTTCCACCCCAGCTCATCGATCTCCCACGCAGGCTTGGCGACGAAGGCGGGGAACGCGAACCAGTAGTAATACTTGTACTTCTTCAGATCCGCGAATGTGATGAGCAAGAAGTTGTTTAGGCTGGAAGTGTCTTTTGTCGTGACGATGCTCTCCCACATCTAGGAACTGCATTCAGCTATTTCTGAAGAGGGAAATGAGACGGAAAAGAACCTTTTCCGTCTCCTGATTGAACAAAGCTGTCTTGTCGGCAGCCTTGAACTCCTCTATCGTGTTATAGTTCTTGAAATGTCCTTGAGCTGCAAATGCTCCCGCAGATGGCCTACAGATCCAGTAGTGAATGGAGGATCGATTGCAGCAACAACGACATGCTGCTCACTGGAAGTTCTTGTCGAAGGACTCCGGGCCAACACTCAGATTGCAACCCAAAGCAATCTCGTTTCCTGTCTCTCGGTCTGTCACCGACCGACCGACAGAATATGACGCGGCGATGGGCAAGGCTTCATCTGAAAGTCGAAGGACATCAATCTTCAAGTTTGTGAGCTCATGCCAGAACGCCGGCTGCACAAGGGACGAGAACGGGGCAAATTGTACAATCGGCATGCTGAATTACAACGATTGAGAGTGGAAAGCCTCGAAGGTATAGCCTAACTTCCCACCTATGCTACACGTGGATTTCGCGAAAGAAATGTGAACGGTAACCACTGTCGGAAAAACAGGGTCCAGACTAAATCGAATAGGATTCCTGCAGAGTTAAGATCTCAAATCCTGGATAACAGACGTCTCCTTGTAAGCCAAGCTCGAGCAACTTGAAGTAGGGTAAGGCAGAAGATGGCAAATCGATGAACGGGGTAGAGTCACATCACGAGGATATTGTCACAACCGTCACGGTCGCCGTCAATATTAATATTCCAAAATATGTTTGTGCCCCGTAGCAAGTCCCAGCGGAGCCTGCAGTGAAAACTCAGTACAGAGCCCGCTGTGAAAAAGTACAGACCGAGCCCAACTTTCAACTGTCAACCGAACCGTTGGTCAACCGTAAATTACCACCTGAATTCGACTGCCAAGCCAACGTCAAACTACAAACGGAACCCTTTGATCTACGAGGCCACTCCTATGTATTTTCCTCCTCTGCCTTTATATTGGATGATGCAACCGCGGCATAACAATTAGTTTTATTCTACCACTTCATATTCTACTTTTGATAGACGTTCTGATTACGAATAGCTCGTCAAGTAGAGTAGCTGGGGCCCGAGAAGCTCGTGCGTGCTGGGATAATCTTGGGAACACAGTGTTCAGAGGCTGGACCATGCTGTGCATAAATTTACTACTACTACTACTATTACAAACGGAGCCCGGCTTTTGACTACGTCAACTCCAAACGGAGCCCGGTTTTTCACTGTGATTAATCAAATATTCAACTTCAGGGGTTGGAAGAACCAAACGTTAAACATTAAACATCTGGCGTCAAAAAAGACGAAAATCATATATTCCAGAATCTTTTTGTTGAAGTTTGGTTCCAATTTTTATTTACTTGCCAAGAACTCATTCGGTACGTCAACGAGCGAGTTGACAAGTTGATATGTCTGTCTAGAGAGATGAATACAAATCAGGATACTATACATCCCCCTGTGGTTTCCATTGTACATCTGGATTTATCTAATGAAGTGAGCGACGATTATCCCGAGGGGTCAAGCACCAGCGTCTTGGGTTATAACAAGAGTGTTACAATCGAAACATTGAAGTCTAGACCCGATAAGCGGTCCATACCCGTCCATACCCATGTCTCTCTCTTCTTGACCGTGACTGTAAACTCTATGTAGCAGCAACTTCATCGAACCAAACCACACCGGAACAGTGTGCACTGCATGTGGTAGACACGCTACTTTTATCCAGAATTCGTTATGCTCAGGCTGCGAATCTGCTTTGGATAAGATTCAACCTGAAGATCATACCACACTGGAATGACTCATAAGTCTGGTGAGTCTTGGAATGGAGCGTCGATTTCAGAGTCCCTGAACCGCACCTTAAGGCTGATCATGATTCTCTTCGACGGTCAGGAGGCAGATGAACTGTGTCCGTTCCTTGTGCGATTGCTTGGTGTATTTTTCAACACATCCAAACGCCTCGAGGAGCTTGTGTGGCAAATATGCATCCTAGCACACTCATCATAATCAAGAAATGGAATACAAGGAAAGAAATGCGCCGTAAGACAATACGCCGCTAGCTGCCGTCGCATCTCCGCCGTCCTGCTCTGCAGCCCGCTGATCGCGGTGAAGTGCACATCCTCCTTCGTCTCGCCGAGAAACTGTGCCACGACCGCGTTCAGGCTGAGGCCGTGTTCCGAACTCTCCTCGCGGCACATACTGCATCAGGTCGAGCTACAGGCGGCCGTGCAGAGGGATGTCTTCCCACGTGCGCGGGTGGCGCGACTGTGCAGTGCTATACCGCAGAATCCGGTGACGTGCGATTTCTACGCCTGCGAGGATGATCAACAAGGTTAATCTACGCCTGAAAAAAAAAAGGTGGATGAGAGCGAAACACCTTCCAATCTGCCAAGGAAGGGAAACTGCGCGGCCCCCACGGCTGGCGCGCGCAAGCAGATACGGGAGATCAAACCCTGCGATGTTGTACCCAATGACCAGGTCCGGGTCAACCGTCCGCACGAAGTCGGACCAGCGCTGCAGCATCTGTGCCTCGCTGCCATGCGAAAGTACGGTGGCGCCCGCGATCGTGGAACAGGCTCCGAGGGTGAGCACATCAAGCGGCGGGCTCTTCTCTCCTGTCCCTATCAGTCAGAAAGAGTGATAGTTGAAGACAGAGAGCGTATGTGCCTAGCACAGAGACAATGTTGCCGATCTGGACGACGGCGTCGACGTCAGGCTGTGGGAAGATGTCTCCGCGACCCAGGCACTCGATGTCAAAGCTAAGGATACGGAGGGGGGAGGTGGCGTTTTCTCCACCCCAAGCTGTAAATCTGTGCACCTGGAAAACTGTCGACGCGAAAGGCGGGTGAGTTTCAGAAACACGGACCTCACGAGGACCTCCAGTTGGCAATGCGACACCTTGTCTGTATCGTTGACGGTGGTGTATTTGCCTGCAGGGAGTCTGATCCAGCCCATCCCCGATATCTAAATACAGTGGATTATGAGTGGGTGTGGCCACAAAGACAAAATTTTACATGCCTTCGTGTCGTGTATAAAACGAGAGGCAATAGGTCCATCGCAAGAGGATGAGTATCCCTTGATTTGTGCTAGAATACTGCTACGTTGCTGAAGAGATTGAGCCGGTAGAAACGGTAAGCAGAGCGTCCCACGCCACCTGCGTCACCCCGAACATCATCATAGGTCGGTCGATCATGCGGAGTGCATCTAAGCCTTCTATTATTTCCAATTGAAAGAAAACTGCCAGGATTGAGAGTAAGACGCGTCTGTGTGGGACCACGTACCCAGGTCCTCGGCGTTCTTCAATGACGTATGTGGACGCGTCCACTGGACGGGACCGACATCTGGTAGGGTGTTGTTCATGCCTTCAAGGACGGCGGTGAATGAAGATTGCATGACGAGGGGAGAGTTTCCAAGACTGAACGGCTCAAGAAAATGCAGCAGATGTATCGGTGGCGACCCACCGACCAGCAGTGGCTTCTTGTGGCGTCTCATCGGCGGCTTCAATCCCGTTTTCAGTCGCGAATACGTTAATTGTTAGGAACGACGGACACTCTTGCTGAAGTAGAAGCCTAGACCAATGTCTGACCTAGTAATCCTTCTTCAACGTTTTCAGCACGATACGGAGGCTGTAAAACAATGAACCTGGAGATTTGAGACCAGCCGCCAACCTCAGTATAGATTAGATCTTGGAGGCCCGGCTCGTTCCTGGAATCTTGGACGACTGTTGACGAACTGTTGACGTCCTGGTTGAGGCGCCACGGAGTGTCCGTGAGGAATGATGACATCGAATGATGCGTCTGAGAACAACGCCAAAACATAACACAAGAACCTAGCTAGAACTGGGGCGGCATGAAAAGAACTGGATTGTGTATATGTACTCAACTTACGCAGTTGTGGCAGTACCTCTTCCCGGTTTTTTTCCAAGGGCTTTCATACTTAGCGGTATTTGCTTTCTTGGACCCTGCTTCCGACTCGGAGTACTCGGATCAATCATCAGCATACAAGGTAAAAAATACGATAAATCTCCACGCAACCTCTACAGATGAATGAAGCCATATGGTAGGAACAATCTCCCCCGGGCGTGAACTCTCACTGCGTGGAAGTAAATAACCGAAATTTTGCAGGGATGGACATGAAAGAAACACACCGAAGCAGCCATCGGCAGTTCCCCAGATTCCAGGGCATCTGCATCTATTGCTCTCATGACGCACGTCCCTGGTTCCGATTCGGTTTGAATGATCATACTCATGATCTTCAAGTTGTCGTCGTAGTCCAGGATGCACAAAAAATCCTCCGTCCACGAGCGCCCGCTCTCCCTCCATGTCCAGCGAACGCTCGCCTTGACAGCGACTTGTCGGGGCTCAATCGCAGTCTGCGAGCGTATCTGCGTCTCGGATCGCAACCAATTTGTCGCTATGAGGTCAAAGTACGACCGAACCGCGTTCAGACCAGTGAGTCGTGAGGTGTAGGGGTGCGGACACAAGGCCGGCGCATGTTGAATGACCACTTCTTTCGTCGAGGAAAAGTGGGCAATGAGGATTTTGGAGGGTGTGTTCGCAGAAAGATCTAAGAAAAAGGCCTCTGCTGCGAAGAGGAGTTGCTTTCGGGACAGGGCCATGGCCGGTGAAGGTGAGTAATGCTCTGGTGTATGTGGGTAAGTACCTCAGCCGCGTTGACTCCTTTCGGTCAAGTCCATTGATCTCATCAAGGCCAGAGTCAAGCCTCTGTACATATGGCACGCAACGCGTAAACAATGGTGACCTTGTACTCAACGCGACTCTTGTATCCTGGTTTTTTGGTCCTATTTAGGGAGCCTTTATATTCTGACTTTCTGGAATCAAGTATCGGCACGAAATTACGCACGATCCTCTTGTACTCTCGCCTTCCTTGTAACTCGTTGCTTGTATTCCGATGCCTTGGACCTATTTGGGATCCATTTTCGCCTTCCTGCAGCAACCATCTGCGACTCTTTGAATGATCCGCTTGTACTCGCGTCTCTAGGGCACTTTGCTGCCGATATAAGGCAGCCGGTCTCTCGAATTCGCTAGGCTACTCGCTATGGGGAACACTCTAACGAAATCTCCACAGGAGCTTGCCTTTGCCACTGCGCGCAGCATCGAGAAGCAACGTCGGCTCATCATTGAACCGTATTCACCCCCAGCGCCTCCAGGGTATCCTCTTTTGCTGTCTATCACAAGATGCCTCAACTTCATACACAGATATGTCCGCGTCCACTTCTACTCGCACCTCTACAAGATTTGCGACCGGGCTCCACCAGACATGGCCGCCGATATTCCGCTCTGTCGTTCAGGTGGCCTAGATCTGGATGTTGTGAGGAGACGGTGGGGCCTCGACACATGCTTGGTAAAACAAATCGATCCCACGTTGCACTTGCCCTCATCTTCGCATACTTTAGCCAGTGGACCCTCTACGATGGAAACCTTTTCAGCCCACACATCCGGAGTACCTTTCTGCCGTCGCCATACAGGTTCTATCAGAAGGGGAGGGCTGTCTGAAATTTATCGGTGTGTTTCAAGTCCTCAGTTCAATATGTACTTCTCTTTGACGACCGACAACGCAGAACCGACTGTGTCGACTCAAACCCTCGTACAGCGGCAAACACGCCAGGTCGTCCTTGGGATCGTCGCCCTGCTGCGGTTGACGTGTCTCCGAGTGATCGAGATGTTTGCCCAGTGTCTCGAAGCCGACACGCCTCTTCCCTCCATGTGTCGGCGCGCACGCCAGTCTCTGCGACGACGTGCACCACGGATAAAGATTGGCTGGGATGATTTGCTGAACTTCATGATCCTATGCTGCTGGCTATTTCTCGCAGTTGGATCGGTTGGAGGCTACTTCCAGATCGCACCAAGGGAGCGTGCGAGGAACTGGGCACGCACAGGATCGTTATCGCTATAGTGGTTACCTATCTATGCCTATGTACAATTATGCTTATGTGTATGCATGCTCGCCTTCTTTTTCTCTATTCTCCACATATCTTTCACCGCGATGAAATCAACGCGGAGAGGCACCAAGCCAGGATTAGTAAGAGAAAGAATGTGCTCCGAGTCGTCTATACAGCAGTCAGTAAGCTAGAAAGATAGGAATTCCGCCCACCACATGTGCCCGATGCATGGTATACATTAACTTTGCTTGACATACATTTACTACAGGGCTGCTTACAACGGGTATAGTCCATCATGAGAGAGAGAGATTCGGTTAACGGCGCAAGGTGGTCTAAGGTAGTTAAGAAGCCGGCGCAGTAAGTAACTACGCAAAATGATAAATACGGGAGCCATCAAAGGGTCCAGTGGTGTAAGAAATTGTCCGTCTTGGTCAAGTAATAGCAAATCTACGGTGTGGTAATCCATCATAAGGTTCGTAAGCGACATGAGAAGTCTCAAGCTGTGATAGCGTGTTGCTTCCGGTGAAGAGAAGAAGGGATATCCCGTAGGTCTATCCGTTCCTCAAGCTGAAAATCTGGTTCAATAATGTATCGCAAGGTCGAAGTGACTGGCTCACGGAGGTGGTTGAAACAGATGGGTCTGTAGTCGATTTTCTGGCCGGCATCCTGACCCTCGACGAGGGGTCCTCAAAGGTGTCTACTTCGAGACGGAACACGATGCCTGTCCCCACCCGGTCTGGTGCACTCGTATCTGTGGGCGCGGCACGGGTTATAGGCGAATTGACGAGGAAGTTCCCTAGGATCGTGACGGAATAGACACGCCCTGCACAGTAGAAGAAGAACGAGAACGCCGGATTGAGTTTGAGGAGGAGTATCATCGTTATCAAAGTATTGCCCGCGACAATGGCCCCGGAGCTGAGAGTGAGGATCAGAATTCGTCGAACTGAGCTATGTGTAACGTGAGTGCAATGGAGATGATCTATAACGGAACAATGTACGTACCTCCGCATCGAGTTCTCGCTGCTGAGGGGCTCCATCATTCTCCAAAACTTAATGCCCAAAGATATCGCGATAAATATGTCTGTGGCGCCGCATGTGATGGCACCGATTCTGCAGAGAATTTTGAGAGGCAGGCATAAGAAGAATGAATGTACTGCTTACGTTGTTGTTAAGAATGAAAAGCCTAGTACCTCTTTCGTTGTCAGGAGCAAGACTGCAGACGCAAACGAGAAGCCCGTCTATGGAGGTTCAGGAACTAAAGCTTGAACGACGAGAAGGTACCCACATGGACGAAGATGAGCAACCCCAGGAATGCGGTGACGATAATATTTTGTGTTCTAGATCAACAATGAGCTTTTACAGGAATCCACACACAGGCTTCTTACAGGACGAAATATAGATGACATAGAAAGACTTGCTCGACCATTGCGGAGGAGTATGTCAGAAAAATGATCGCAGAAAGCGGCTTCAGCAGGGTGACTGAATCGGGGTCCTCGGGGAACACCAGAACAAAAAGGTACACGTCGACGCACACACCCACGGTGCACAGAGTGTCGAATACAACCAATGCGCCGACACCGATTTGGTACAGTACCGGACGAGAAGAGCGTTGGAAATAGCGCCGACTCAATACGAGCTGCAGGGTATAGAGGCCGATGTTGCACCACGACGCAGTCAGTCGCATGCTAGCATGAATATGAGATAAAACCGCATTGAAAGTGGACAGCCCATACACATTAGCGTCTCGAGGATTAGACCCTACGGCCATCACTTGGTTTTAGCTTGCTGAGTGAAGTATATGTGGGGGCGGGAAGCATTAAAGGTGATGGGATGTCTAGGGCCTCTTGAAGCCCCAACCGTGGTGGGTTGTGAGAACTTGGCTCTTACGGATGTCGTAAGCCTTTTCAATTGCCAGTTCGCCTATCATTCGGTTGTGATTGGGCTGTGATCGGCTTTCGGACATTGTATTATTCGGACTACATTGGTAGGCATCCCAGTGTCAGTAGGCAGGCTGTGAGCCCGAGATATTCGAAATAACCAAGCGGTAGTTTATATACTTGTGGAATGCCATCGTAGCAAAAAATTGAGAGCACTTCTGATCATTCGCCTCTGATTAGATCAACCTGTCAGTACATGTCAGTATGTGGCGGGACCTACCAAAGACTTACGGCAAAGTTCATCCGGTGCGCCGTGAAACTTCTGACACTTCAACGTCTTGCGCTCTTTCGCCGCTCCCGGTGGTTCCCGGAGTCTTTTGCAGCTCTCACGGCCCATTCAGGAGGCCTCGCCCCAAGAGGTGCGTGATCTCTGCATTTGATCTGGCCATGCGAGCAAGGTTCGGCAATTCCCGAACTTATCTCACTGACCTCCCTCACTTAAATAAAATACAGTCTTTCTTCAGGAAATGTTTCCTTGGTATGTACATACATGAACATAGTAGGGAATGGCGCATCTTAACCAACGTGTCGAACGTTTTGGTGGTGTGCTGGTTATCGTTCGATATGTGCATGGTAGGGTTAGGATAAGCTTTCAAATTTCAAGTTCGGAAGCTGCCACTTGACGTGTCGGAACATGACAAGAACGCCGTGCAATGTCAGGAGCGACGCGGACCCACTCTTCTATGCGCTCGATGGCCTATCTTGGGAGCGGCCAATAATGGGCGACCCAGCTCAAGCACTTAGCGCTCAGCTTGTGCCAGTCCAAATTCCCGATCTGTTCACCGAAACAAGCTCGGCCTGGACAGTGCTGCCATTTTGTGTATCGAGCTCGCGTCCCTTCGCGGTCGTATTCGTCTATACTTCAATTGACCCGCTTGCTCAGCAAGGTGAGTATCATATGGATCATTAGTCCTTCAACACCCAATCGACACCTCGATTAAACCAATCTATTTTAATGATTCACAGTCGAGACCACCCCAGAACTATCAAGACGATCTGCATTAGCTAGACAAATTTCTGCGGCGTGCGGAATAGAGTGCAAGGATTCTGAGCCCAGATTATTATGGCCTCCGATTGATTCTGCCCTCAGAATCGTCAAAATGTCCATCTCAACACCCGGGTTTTCTCCAGAGCCCCCGATCAACATCGCGCCCCCGTCTTCTACTCGATGAGATCCACGACTACCAACTCACCCACGGCTCGCTCATCAAGCTCGTCCGCCTCCAGCAACCCCACACCCCCGCGATCCCGATCGGCGTCTCCCTGTGCCCACGCCCTTCCCCCACCGCTCCTTCGACCACGCACTCTCCCTCCAGCCCTCCTTTAACCTCTCTACGCGCGCGTCGCTGAAGACCGCGCATGGCTCGAGGCTGTCCTCCGACCGTATATCGCGTCCGACGAACTCGTCCACACGCTCTGGGCAATCTACGCCGAGACGCACGCGGCGCCGCGCAGCTTGTCGGCCTCGGCATCTTCCGCAGGGACTATATGCTCCACGGCGCGACGCTCGCGGACGCGACTCTCAAGCAGGCCGGGCTCAACACCTTCTCCGTCGCGGGCGGCACACACGGCAATATCATCGCGTCCATGCACCGGCCACCTCCACAAGGACTCTATACCAACCGCCCATCCGCGCCCACACCCGCTTCGCTGCCCGGAAACAGCACCCTCGACGGGATTGACTCCGCGCTCGCCGCCGCGCACGGACTCTACGGCTCACCCAACGAGCCCACGGTGCGCGGGACGTGCACCCTTATGCCCGCCCAGCCCCGCAACGTCAACATCGCCGACGAGCGGCCCATCGAGCACGCATTGTGGGTCCGCGCGCCGCCCATCCCGGCCTTCCGTGCGATCTTCCCGAGCGAGGTCCTCCGGCGCACGCACCTCGCGCCGTCGCGCGCACTCCTCTTCACGCCGTACGACCACGCCCTGGAGGTGCGCTACGAGGTCGCGGTGGTGTACCACCGCGCGGGGTACGAGCCCGTGGAGTACGCCACGGACGAGGACGGGCGCAGCGCGGGGCGGGACGCGCGGCTGAGGATGGAGCGGTCGCGCGAGGTGCAGTGCCCACCTGTGGGCACACACCTCGCGACGCTCAAGCCTGTCCAGCGCACGCTAGCGCGGCCGGGCGCTGTCGAGTGGTTCTTGCCCATGCATGAGGCGGAAAGCGTGCGCCAGACGTTCGTGCAGATGATCGCGCTGGACGAGCCCGCGGCCGCGGATATCGTTGCGGACGAGGAGCAGGCGCGGGGATGGGTGCGGAAGCGCGGCGCGCGGGAGGGCGGCGGCCACAATGTGTGCCGCGGTGCGATCCCCGCGTTCGTCGACGCGTTGGGGGTGGAGGACAGAGGCGGGTATCTCTTGATGGAGGCGATCGAGCCGCCCCGAGAAGTGGAGGGCGTGCTGGTGTTGCCGGACGGGGGCGTTGTGGAGGGGTCGGTCGTGGGGGTGTTCGGGATGTGCGTGTGGAGACAGGGGGCGGAGCCGGAGGACGAGCGGGATCCGCCAAAGGTGGGGATGCTGATGAACCAGACGGCGGGGTGGTCGTTTAAGAGGATGTGGATGAGATGGGCGTGATCAAGGGGTATGGGTGCTTTGATAGGCCCGTGTTGACGGATTGAGCACTGATGTCGCTGGCTGCACTCGCTCTTAGCTTCAGTCGCTGCATATCATACCACGAGGCTCAGGCCAACACCCGTTTTCTTTCCCTTCTAATGTACGTATACGCTCCATGCTCTATACGCCCTTATACCGCTATGACGCGCAACCGGCAATCTCTGTCGCTGTGTGGAAATGTGCCCGCAAAGGACCTGCCTCTTGGGGAATCAAGAAGGAAGAAGCCACAGGCTCTTCTTCATTAAGCTTCATTGCTTGTGCTCACACAGGCCCCGGGAAGCTCCACCAAAGCCTTGTCCGGGCAAAACCCAAGATTTTGGCCTCAAAAACCCAACGTTTTGGCGAGTTTTGGACCTCAAAAACCCAAGTCGGACAAGGGTCATCACGTGGGTCACGCGTCGCCTGTGTGACTCGCCCAGAAATGTCACAAAATAATGTCTGCCAATCAAAACCTGGCCACTCTGGGCCCGGAATTTGGGAAGAATTCTTGGGAAAATTCCCTCAAAAACCCCAACTCTAGACAAGGCTTGGTCATTTTTGGCCTCAAAAACCCCAACTTCGGACAAGGAAATCACCATTTTTCGGCCTCAAAAACCCCAAAATCCGGACAAGGCTTTGGTGGAGCCTGCTCACACTCCGTGAAGAGATCTCTTTTCACAGATCTCTTCTCCACTGTCAACGTTGAAACGTTGAGGTCTTAGTTGATGCATTGCCACTACACTCACCCGCCGGTTGGAATTAGGAGGGGCGAGGCAGGCCAGGCACTCGATTCCTTACAGCTTTTTTTGGGGGAATGGCAAGGCATAGGCATTCGGGCCGGCATCCGAACCCTATCTGCATCCAGTGACGGCAGCTATGTAAATCGAAAATGTTAGATTGACGTTAGACATCTTTTATTCAGCAAAGTTCGGTCCGACAAACGACACCAGTAACATAACATTTTACTTGTGCACTTGTCGAACTTTTTCCCTTGTGAGAAAAAATAAAAGTGCAGAAATGACGAGGAGAAGCCAATGCACCTACCGAAAAAAAAAAAATTGGGCGAACTTATCGGGAAGAGGAGGGGAGACTGGATGCTTCATATTTGTATTCTTCCCGCCCACCAGACCATAATTCCGCCCCCCCCTCTTCTATTGCCGAGCATGGGCAACCAAAGATGAGGTACGCATTGGCCAATGGTAACATCAATTTTTTCACCTTCTTTTTCAGTGAAAAATGTTGTTTATTTTTCAGACATTTTTCACTGAAAAAGAAGTAAAAATTTTAAAACATTTTCAGCACTTTCTCAATTCAAGGTGAAAAATTCGAAATAAAATAAGAAAGTGATGAAAATGTTTTGAAATTTTCACCTGCTTTTTCAGTGAAAAATGTGTGAAAATAAACGACATTTTTCACTGAAAAAGAAGGTGAAAATTTTGAAATGTTCAACCAGTGAATGACTCAGAACTTGACAAGACCTATATGATGGCGGAGTTTGAAAGTTAATGCGCACTCCCGATTGGTTCAACGAACAGTTGCATGTTGAACGTTTGTACATGGCCTTGGAGCTTTCTACCAACTTCGGGAGATAAAAAAAAATGTCCACCCTTTTGAGGAGTACGGTTATGCTTTTTTTTTCTGCGTGACAAAGAATCATTTAAACTGCTGTTGAACAAGGATTGCATACATGGTGATTTACAGACTCATTATAGTACTAAACACATTCTGATTTGAAACTGATATATGCGAATACCCCTGCAGCTGTCATGCAGCGCTTCTGACTGTTCCTTATAAATATTTTATTTAACAAACATATGTGACAAAATCAAAACAGACCTCGAGGATTCAAGTCCTTCCTGTCGGCCTTAGATTGGGGTCCAGACAATGTGTGCGTTGATATTCTGTTACCTATATGGCAGATCCATGTCCAGATGACCACCCAAGTTAATACTTCGGCTTGTCAACTCCCAGTACAATTTAAGCTTTGAGAGATAAATCAAAGCGGCGGGCAGCCAAATGATAGATTAGTGCCCGAAGAGCAGCCTCGTGAGCCATTATGCCGTAGTGTATGCAGTACATGACTAAGATATGTATTCATCGTACTGACAAGCGGAGCGGTGTGCTCCAAAGCTGCGTAATTGATGGCGCATCAATCCGACATTCGATTTGAGAATACTGTGACTAAACGGAACCGGTCCGAGGTGCTAGCTGTACCCGAATATGAAGCATCCAGTCTGGTCTCGACGTAGCTTGTGGGCTTGTGATGCTTTTGATGCTCGTACAAGCTCGTACGAGCACCGGCAAGTCTCTCTCTTTATAAAATTACGTGTGTCTGTCTGTCCGGAGCCTTTTCAATCTCAACTACAGAGTCTTGCATAAAAACGTGCAGCCGTGATTTCGCCGCGATGCGTATCTCCGCTTCAATACGTCATCAAAGAGGATGCCAGACCGCTTCGCCGTCTGGCAGCCGCTTGTAAAGTGTTAAAGCCCTGATGGGCGATGAACACTTTGCCACTACACTTGTAGTATCTGTGCCTCAGGCTAAGGCCCATGCCTCCGTTGACCTCGACCGACTGTACTAATTATAAGGTGCCGATGAGACATTCTGGCCATTTCGTATGGGCAAGTGCCAGTTTGCGGCTAGGATAGTGCTTGGTCCCGCGAACACCTAAAACATATATGTGAAGCCGTACGTTCACGGACCGAGTTTTGCTTTGAGAAAAAAAAGTCAACTATCGTTTTCGATTTAGCTGGCAATATGGCCAAATTGCTTAAGCTTGCCGCTCTAGAATCTCTAGATCTTGTGCCCGGACAGCGGCCCGAACGCCTGCTAAAGTTTGCCTTATGGGGCAATGACGGCATAACCCTTGTCCTGTGGATGCGTTGGCGGGTACGGGAATACACACGCTGCGGACCCGTATGTAGTGATGTTTAACTTGAAGGCGGCCTTTTCCGAGTCTGCCTATATAAATTTGTTCTACTGTGCGCGACTCGGACAACCATGTCTCAACTTCAATTCTCAATTCTGCTTGTGTTCTTGTCTTTGATACCCTATAATGCTCTCCGCTACACGATTCTGGGAATCGGCGCCGCGATAGCCATGGTCTACGCTGTGCATATGAAGCGCCCGTCTACATTGCTCCGCCAGCTCGAAGACACAATCCAAGAAACAGATAAACTTATCCACAGCGCGAAATTGCAGTGCGCGCGGGACCAATTCAATCTAGCCGCAGAAGGTGTTCGATTGTTGCAGTGAGCATACCGATAATTTCAGGGAACTGACCGTCGGTGACCACAGTCGACAGGATCAAATTGTCGGTGTCGGAGATTCGGTGCCGCATCTTGGAATCAGAGCACATTACCTGGAAGAAATATAGGCTATTGTCCCAAAGCATCGTTGAATGCAAACAGGACGTCAGGAAGATACGCATCGCCGTTCAGGTGACTACATTTATTTCTGGTTGACTTATTGTCTGACTTTTGCTAGCTCACTATCGAGGCCGAACGTCAGCGAAAATATACGGAGGACATCCACGAGACACAGACCATTCTCATCACTATTCGTGGCGCGAGTATGTGCATGCCAAGAACTCGAAAACGATATTTAGCCGCTCACCGCGCACCTACAGGCCACGGCGCTCAGAATCATCGGTTCAACAATTATCTTTTACCTCAACCAGCCTAGGCCGGCAATTTGAACAGTCTGTGGATCAGAGGACTATGCCTGCCTTCATTTCCAAGATGTTTTCGATGCTCTCTTTAGTTTTCGTGCTTTCCGTTGCCTCCCTACGTTTTTTGTTTGCCGACGGTCTTAGTTATCGAACATTCCATCGTGTCTAGTGTTGTTTTCAGTTAACAATGCACAATCGGTCATGTTGATTTACCCAAGGCCTGGCATTCGTCAACGTCCCGACAAAAATTGTCAAAACTAGATTCAATATCTGATGCGACAATAAAAAATGTGAGGCGAGGACACATGAGAAGAGTGGGGTCGCCGTCCAGAATTAGACTTGTCTGATCCCGAGATACATGTATACCCGGAAGTGATTGTATGAGTCAGATATGTGCGGGAGGAGAATCGCCCTACTAGTATGAGAGCGACCACACCGACCAGTATCCCATAGCTGATAGTATCGGGTTCTAATGAATAAAGAAGTGGGTCGCGGTGGTCCGCTGCTTGCTGAGACCTTGGGACAATATAATGTTAGTTAGGACCTTGAATTGGAATGGCGAAGACAAGCCTCCATGAATTCCTGAACAATTCGATTCATCACCACGGCCAGCACACGCCAGCATGCTACTGCAGAAAAAGACAGTCCAGTTCAGAGCGCTCGAATATCCGTAGTCTGTGTCATGCAACAAGCGCCGCTCGATTCGAAGGATAAGGAATTGAGGAGAGGGTGAAAAAGGAATGACCAGAGCGTCGGTGGTGTATGGTACACACCTCTGCAATGTGGTTGATTTTTTTGGAGTCTGACTACGGGAGACTAGTACTTAAGCTCGATGCGTTCAAAGAACATGCACGTACACACGGGAAACTAACGATGAAGCCCTTCCAGCCGGTCCCAACAGCAACCGCCGTGTCATCTGAGGAACGGTGCTAATAGTACCACCGTCGCTTCCTTTCCATTTGACCCAGAACAGTTTGATTGGACCCTGATCTGAAGGATGACGATCATCACAGGCAAGATCTGGGCAACTATGCGGAAAATATCAGCTGCATTCTATCTTCCTCGAAAAGCGTAAATCGAGCGCACCTGCCCGAATCCCCACTGTTCGTGACATATATGGCGGAAATATTCTGTGATCGCGATCCCGAAAACGGACGCGATCGAGACGAGCCCGAGATTGAAGAGGAGGGACCTGCGGTCATTTTCCTCCTCATCAGGGTTCTTTAACTCCGAATAGAATGCAAACCCGTGCGTGACGAGGCTGGAGAGGACGCCGGCGATCGCGCTTTTGCGATACTTGTCCATGGTCGTCTTATGAAAGAGGACGAAAACGAGGGGTTGCGAGTTCCATTCCGGCTTCGGTCCGAAGGTGTGTGCAGTGGCGAGAACAAAAATCCAGGTCGCTGTAACGGCGACGGCTTGAACGATAGTTAAGAAAATCATCCATAGGTTACGACCGAGGTGTCTCGCGGCGAAGAGGACGGTCATGTCAATGGACACTGCTGAGAGGCTTAGGAGGTTGCAGACCATGACGCCGCTGTCCCAAAGGTGAGGATGCTGCGAGTAGAAGAAAATAATGCGAGAGCGCACTCGTAGAGCGTCAGTCCGCCGTCGGGGTTTGCTAGAACCCAAGTTGCGATACACATAGCACAATTAGTCGAGCAGGGAGGACATCGCGTCCATGAGATCGTCTCCATTCCTGCACCCAGTGCAAGTATCGCTGTGGCAAAGTCAGTCCGGCAAGTAGGAGAGAACAACGTCCCTCACGGAGAAGTAGGGTTTGAAGGTAGAATGAAATGCGGACACCTATCCCGCTCATCAGCGTTAGGCTGGATGGGCCGGCAAGTAATAGTCGAGTTGCTCATCGGGCAACTAAGGATCGGATAGTTGGACTGGAAGTAGGCGTTGTACCTTCATGTCGCATTATAAACGGTCGGCCTGCCTCGTACATCTAACTTAGCATGTTGTTCCGTGGTGCGCGAATATGTCGTGGAGAATGAGTGCATGTGGACGTGATACACGCACGTATTGAGCACTGGGGGTAACGCTGAAGTCCTGTCTCCGATGACAGGGAAGCGATGCCTTGGCACACTGGAAAATGAGATGAATGATGTGTGCCGATTCCGTTCTCGAAACGGAAAATTTCGCAATCAAATGGAGTAAAGCTGAAAACGTGCATGAAGTGGAGGAGGAGGAGGAGGATGTATTACTGCAGTGGTCCCTATAAGGGACAAGCAGGTACCGGAGAACTGCAGAGGGTCGGAAATTGATGCGGACCGTGCTGTGTGTCAGCAGCCGCCATAAATTGCGTCGCACCTCACCCATGGTGCGTACTTGATCTGGATCGATGGTGACTGGGCGGAGCTTTGATTGAGTCAGATACGCGGTCATTGGTTAGAACGGGAACTTGAAGGGAATAGGTGAGCACAAATGGCCAGGGCGCGGGCGACGATGTAACCCTCAAACTTGTCGAAGGGGGCAACAGCGGTGAGAACGGAGTGCGAATGGTCTACGAAAGGGCGTGGCAGTAGATTATTCGAGCACGGTCAAAGTGACTGCATAGACAGACACCGTCGGACCTCGGTCCCCGTTGTCGTGATGTTTGCAGAACTTGTAAAACAGCTCTACTTATGGCGACTTCCACCATGAATACTCTAGGATCGGTGATGGCGGCAGGGAGGCTATCACCTACGAAAACTCTAGGCGTAATTTGAGATTCAAAGGGAGCTTTGGGGTAGGGTGCGACATAAATGTTCGCGAACTTGAAAAATTGAAGCGTTCATTGTCAAGAGATAAAGCACGTGCACATTATGAAGTGGCCTCACTGAGTCACTGACACTGTGACAGTGACAGTGACAGTGATAAGACCGACTTGTAGCCTCAGCTGACACTATGAAATAGAAGAACTAGTTTACATATCCTAAAAATGTTCGCATAGACTACAGTATTGACACGAAATCCATTGCACCACACATAGCAAAGAATACCAGAATCCTGGCGTATTGCCTTTCAAGCCTCCAACACACGGAATACCTGCAGTCGGCATCATAAGCAACGTTTCACATAGACAGGATGTCAACTGACCTTCACAATCCCACTCTTAAGGTCTTCTAACCGATAGCTAACAGCCTCTACGGTCTGAATGAACACATCAGCGCAGGCGCAATGATAAGATAGATGAAGAGGCTGACCTGATGCCCAACATGCTGGTTCGCCTGGAACACTCTAATCTTCGACTTCTTTGGCTCAAACTCACTAACGATACCCACTAGTGGCTCGCCAGCGCCTGCGGTCTGGGTGTACGTCGCAATGCCCTTGTGGCCCTTGAGCTTTGCGTCGTACAACACGACAATGTCCCCAGGCATGATGTCGCTCGCCCGCTTCTGCACGGACGTAGCCGCCTGCGAGTATACGAGGTACCCCCACGCGGGCGCGCCGCGTGCGGCGTTTGGCACCTCGCTGAGCGCAGCATGGACAAACCCCGCGTACGTCCCGTCGCCGACGAGCGACTTTTTCGACTTCTCGTACAGCTGCGTTGCCGCTTCGCACAGATGCACGCCGACGCGGCCCCAGATGGCCACGAGCTCGTCAGCCGAATAATTGGGCTCGGCCGATTTTACGGCTGCCGGCTGTTGGCTCGATTGCGGGTGGGCCGCTTTCAAGGGAGGGGGCGGTACGGGGGCCGTGCCGTCAGTCCACCCAGAAAGCGTCGTGCCCATGCCGCCCCCGAAATCCAGGGAGGCACTCGGGATAGAGGGTAGTTCCCACTGCGAGGAGGACATGCTGTCCGAGAGTTCTGCAGCGGGCGCAGCGCCAGGGGGAGGAGGGGGAGGGGGGACTGATCTCGGTGGCGGTGGCCGACTCGCAGGTCGGACAGGAGGAGGCGGAGGCGTTTCGTCTGAATCGACCATCACGAAGTCTTGCGCCTGCGATTTGCTGAGCATTGAGCTCCTGCGCGGCTGGGTGGTGCTGGGGACGGGTGCTGGGGAGTCGGCAGACGATTTTCTAGAGGTCGGCGCCACGCCGCTCTGTCCGCTCGCTCTGCGGTTCTGAGGCATGGTCGACGGAACTGGAGGGCGGCCAGCTGGCACTGGCGGCTGAGAGGTTCGACGGCTTGGCTCGCTCGGCGGTTGTGCGGGCGTGGATGACACAGACGTACGATGAATGCTTCTCGTCGGTACAGGAGGAGGCACTTCCTCCTCCTGCTCCTCCTGGGCATCCTCATACCGGATCTCTTCGATCTCGCTCTCCTCCGCCTCCACGCGCACCCCGTCCTCGGAGTTAGCGATACTTTCATACTCCGAATCGATCTCCTGCGGCTGTGGCTGCGGGGGCGGAGGGGGCCGCGACGGCGGCACCGCGCGCTGGGGCGGTGGGGCGGGAGCGTTGCGGCTGGGCTCGAGGTTTTCGATTGCTGAGGCGGGAGCCCCCCAACGCCATACGGCATCATCCCGATGCGCATCCCGCCCATCCCGGCGAGCTTCGCAGCAATCCGCTCCTTCCGCGCGCGCTCCTCCTCTTCCTCGTCCTGCAGCGGCTGCTCCTCGTCCTGCGGCACAGCACCCCCGCCACTCTGCTCATCCTCCGACGTCTGTGGCGCGCGCGCGCGCGGGACCGGTGGCGCAGCACCGAACTTGATCCCGCCCAGCTTCGCCATGCGTTCTGCGATCGTACGCCTTCTCAGTGTCTCTGAGTCCTCCGTGGGCTCTTCAGGCTGCTGCTGCTGCTCTGCCACCGGCTCGGCAGGAGCTACCGGAGGTAAATCGATCGTAGACGTGGGCCGACTTGGGCTGTGGAACGCTGGGTCTATGGGATCTGTATGGGCGCAGTCAGCCAAGAAAGATAGTAAAAGGGAGATAAACGAAGCAACGCACCACCCTCTTCCTCGTCCAGCACCTCCTGCCGGCGTTTCAGCTCAAACGCCGTAGACGTTGGCGAGAGCAACGCCGCAGACGTCGGCGAGAGCAATGCTGCCGGCGCCTGGGGCGTCCGTCCACGATATGGGCCGCTCGTCTGGATCGCAGTCAGGCGCTCCCTTGCCATCGTCGCTGCCTGTTCTGGTTCAACTTGTGCCTCTGGCTTGGGCTCGAGCACGGCCTGTGCGTCGTCCTCGACTTCGTCTTCTTGCGCTGGCTGAGGGGAGGAGGAGGTGGGGGCACAAATCGGCGATCGGAGCGACGACTCGCCTGCGAAGCTGGCGCCGAAATGTGCTCGAACGCCCCTATCTCGGGCGTTTCGAGCTCCTCGAAGTCGTCCTCCGACTCAGGAATGTGCGCGGGCGGCGGCGGCGGGACCGGGACCGAGCGCCTGCCGCGGGGGAGCGGCGGGGGCGTCTCGGCCACGTCCTCTTCGTCTTGCGGTGCTACTTCCATCGGGGCCGGGGGCGGCGGGATAGATGGACGCATCGTGGGCAGAGGTCGCATGTGTGCACGCGGCGGGGGCGGGGACGGAGCTACCTCTTCCTCCTCTTCCTCCTCCATCTCATAAGCGCTCTCCATCTCCTCCTCGCTCTCGCGCAGGGTAGGTGGCGCAGGCACAGCACGGGGCGGGGCTGGAATGGAGCGGCGGCGTTCCTCCGCGGCGCGCGGCGGCGGAGGCGGGGCCACCTCGGCTTGACGCACGGGCGGCGGCGGCGGCGGCACGTCCTCCTCCTCCTCTAGCTCGTACGCGCTCTCTGTCTCTTCCTCGCTCTCGCGTAGCGCGGGTGGTGCGGGGACGGCGCGCGCAGCTTTGGCCGGACGCGACGGGGGCGGGGCGGCGCATCCGCCTCTTCTTGTTCCTGCTCTGGCTCTTGCGCGTGCAGCTCTTCCGCCACCGCATCAGCATACACCTCCGGCTCCTCATCGCGCGCGCCCTCCGGCATCCCCGCAATCGCGACATCATGATCTAAACAACGAACGGTCGATCAATAAATCGCATATCATTGGTACACGAGGTGTACGGAAGGAAGCAAAAGGGGAAACAAAAAAGGCGCTGCAGGAGGGAATGGAAGGGAGAAAGGGATAGAAGGATTCAAGGATGAATGAATGAATGAATAAATGGAAAACACGCAACAGGATATCCAACCAAGGAACCCATTCGTCCACCGATCCGCCGACATGCAAATCCACCCAAAAGGAAAAGGAAAGAAATAAAAATCAATATTCACCATCCGCCGGCGTGCTGTCCTTCCTACTCTGTGCGCTGTCCCGTCTCGTCTGCACACTGTCCCGTCTCGTCGGCGCACTCACACCACTCTGGGCACTATCCCGCCTCACCGGCGGCGCGGGCGCAAAGGGGTTGAACCCGCCCATCTTCGCCATCCGCTCCGCGACGCGCTTCCGGCGCGCTGCCTCCACCTCCTCGTCTTCTTCGTCTTCCTGCATTTGTTGTGGTTCTTGCGTCTGCGGCGGGGATTCGGATTCGTCGTCAACTGGCTGAGGTTGAGGCTTGACAGCCGCCCGCTGCGCCATGGGGTTCACGCCCCCCATGCGCGCAAGGCGCTCCGCGACGCGTTGCCGGCGCGCGGCTTCTTCATCTTCTTCCTCAGCTGCCTTCTCTTCCACTTCAGCTTTCTCCTGCTCCCGCTCTAGCTCCTCCTCCATTTCTTCTCTCTGCTCATCCCTGCCTCCTTAGCTTCTTCCGCTTCCTCCTCCTCCCCATCTTCAACCGCACCTCCCAAAAACCCGCCCCGCGCCGCCGACGTGATGTCGCCCTCGCCCACGCCGGGCGTCTCGGGCTCCAGCCCGCGTTCAGCATCAAGGGTGGGCACAGGTGGCGGTTGTGTGTACGTGGCGGCGTGCGGCGTGGGTACGACGTCCTGCTCGAGCTCGAGCTCGTCGACTTGGTGCTCGTGGTGTTCTTCGTCTGCGTTGAGGCGCGGGTACCGGCGCGGACTTGACGATGGGCTCAGGCCAGCAACGGGCGCGGGCGTCACTTCAATGGGCAGGGGCTCGGCACCCTCCCCGGGTGTCGCGAACGCCGCGTCGTCCTCATCCTCCTCTGCATCTCCCTTCTCGGCAGGAGCAGGGGGCGTGAACAGGTTCCTCGGCAGGAACAGGCTCGTCCTTCAGCGCTGCGGCAGGCGCTGCGTCAGGGGCGGAGACGGTGGGTGAAGACTCCTCGATAACTTCCTCCTGGGCCTCTTTGACTACCTCTTTCTCCTCCTTTTGCACTCCACCTCTTTCTCCTCGTCCTTGGCCCCTCCTTTCCTTCTACGTTGCCTTCGGTAAGACTGACCGACTCGGCGGCAACGCCCTCCTCTTTGCTCTCCTCCTCACCCCCCTCATTGACCTCAGCCTCCTCCGCACGCACAGGCGGCATTGGCGATGCACCGCGCTTCTTCCGCGGAGGCGCAGCACGGCGCGGGCCTGCGGGGACCGGCATCGCCATGCGCGCGGGCGGCTGGTACACAGCAGCGGGGGATTGATGTGCCGCTTCGGGGACGAGGTGGGTGGGGAGAGGAGCGGTTCAGAGGGAGAGACGTCGGCGGCGGGGGAACTACAGGGGGCGAAGTGGTGATGGGCGGAGAGGCAGGCGCGGGGGCGGCTGGGAGGGTCGTCAGCTAGTGTTACATGGAGTTGTGATTTGTAGGCGAAGGGAAAGATGAGAGGAGGAAAGGAAGAACATGGATTGGGTGAGTGGGACACGGCAGAACGATATGTACGTAAGGAGAATGATAAGGATGAGAAGAACAAGAAAGGAGCGAGAACGGAAGAAAACCGAAAAAAGTCACAAAAACAGAACAAAAAGTGTGAATTCAAAGTAAAGGGAACAATACTGACCTTCAGCGTCCGCATCTTCTCCAGCTGCAGGGGCAGGCGAGACTTTCTCTGGCTCCTTGGTGTCTTCAACGGCGGTGAGTCGGGCTACACGGGGAATTGGGTCATGTAATCAGCGTCGGATCCGAGGAGAGAAGTAAAAGAGAGGAGACATAAGGAGAGCATAAGGAAGGAGGTGGGGAGACTGGCAGGTGAGGAAGAAGATTAAGGACAGTTCTCGAAAGAACAACTAGTAGAGAACACGAGAGATATCGTAGAATGCCAGGAGCAGAATGGAACGGGGGAAATGGCAGACGGAGCGAAGCGAAACTCACCCGCAGTAGTATCTGCCTCCGGAATCGGGGCGACGTCGGCGGGGACGCGGGGCTCTTCACAGACGGCGCTATAAGACAATACCAGTGAGAATAATATCCAGAGAGAGAGCAGCACACAGGGCGACAACGCACGCTTTTCGTCGTCGCTCGGAGCGTTTCTTCATTGGGGGCTTAACGCCGAAGACGGGTGGAGCCATGCCGACGCGGGCGCCGCCGAGGCGCGCCATACGCGCCGCGATCGCCGCGCGGCGCTGGCGCTCCTCGTCCTCGGGGTCGGGCTCACCCTCGGAGTCGGGTGCCTCTTCCGCTGCCGGGGTACTCACAGCCGACGGGGTCGCAGCTGCTGGCGGCGCGTCCGCCTCGGGCGTCCTTGTCCTCCTTTTCCTGGTCCTTCACTTTTTCTACAACGGGTTCCTCCTCAATTCTTGGCGGCGGCGGCGGCGGCGGCACCCACTTCTTCCCCGTGCCGATGGGCGGGCTAGGCGCAGATGCGGGGGGCGCCAAACGCCCCGCGGCCCTGAAGCGCGGCCATGCGTTCCTTGAGGCTGCCGCCGCGCCCGATGCTCTCCTTGGCATCGCTCGCGGACATCCCACCGCTGCCGGCGCTGCCGGTTCCTGTCCGGCGTTGCCATCGGCGGGCGGGGTGGACGGCGGGGAGATGGGCTTGGGCTTCCAGAGACGGCGGTGGCGGGCTTGGGGGCGTAGCGGCGGCGGAGTGGGACCTGAGGACGACTGGGGCTTCTCAAAGGCAGCGATGCGGTCGCGGAGGGAACCGGGCTTGGACTTGGGCGGCGGCGGCGGGTCGCTCATCGTGTCTGGGACACGCGTATAATGGCCTGTTCTCACGCTATCGACGTCTATAGGCGTAACGAACGTGACCGTCACTTCGCAGGTCCCCCCCTACTTTCTTTTCTTTTTCTGTCTTTCATGTCGGTTCCTTGATTTCGTTTCATTTGTTCTCTATGTACACAGCTCACCACTCGACGTTCATCCTAGTCTCTCCTTCCCGCGTCAACGATCTTTGATGGCATCAGCAGCTGATTATCACACCGCCACCCTCTGTCGTATATAAAGCGTGTACCTGTAGTTACGAATTCTTCCTCAATCTACTACTTACAACAGTCAGAGTGGTCGGGATTCCCCAAAATTCTCGTGCGCCGGAACTCGTACTTCACGCTTCCGTCACACAACCCAACTTGGTCTCGACGTTCAACGTTCAACTTCTGCGTGGCTGATGTACTGGGAGTAGTATGCGCTCCCTGCTGGCCTCTGTCGATGGGCTCTTTATTCCTTAGGCGCTCTACTGCTGTGCCCCCCACTTGACCTCTTTTCGACGATAGTCTAGGTATGCTGTTCAAAACCACGGCTGCGGTTCGGCGTTTCTGGGAGTGCAGTTGTCTCGCCACATAACCAGACAAGTTGACCTAATATTGCTCCGAAAAAAGGGGCGAACAACACAAGCTTGCGCTGGCTGGGAATCGAAGCCCGTCTCCTTCCTGAAAACTGTCTTCTAGCTTGCGGAGGCGTGCACAATATACACCGACGCTTTCGTCCTTCCCTTCAATATAGTTATGGTACATACTCTTTCGTCGCCGAGAAGAAATACAACTCTTTTCCAACAACGCGCCTGCGGGGAATCGAACCCCCATCCTCTCTTTGTCATTCACAAGATTTTTCCGAGGTGCGTACCATGCACCACCGACACTTTTCTCGTTCCCTCCGACCCTTCTCTCAGCGTTAGAGTCTTACTTACTGTTCTTCAGTTTTTTGAACAAAGATTCTCAGGCACTTTCATCTGTAATGCGACGACGAGGAATCGAAACGCTTCGAAGATTTTTGCGATTTTGCGGAGGTGTGATACTCTACTAACTCTTTTTTTTCATTCATTTCCACCCCCTCCTTATCTAAATCTGATATTCTCCGAATGTCATTCCTTAAAAATGATTCCACCATATGCCCCAGGGAATCGAGGCGATTCGAAGTCTCTCCTGACACTGGACGTTTCCTCTCAAGTACATCTCAGAGGTGTGTACCATACACCACTGGCGCTCTATCCCACTTTCTTGACGTTCCCCTTTGCCGTACCACAGTGTAGATTTATCAGCAAAAAAAGACACTCGTCTGTTGAAAATACACATCGGCTGGGAATCGAAACCTATCCCCTCTTTCAAATGTCCACACGCTACCACAATGCAAAGGTGTGTACCATACACCACCGACGCTCCCTACCCATGTTACGACTCCTCTCAACAGCGTCGAAATATTTTGCTTTTAAGTCGAAAGACAAAGGTACTTTTGGACCGTCCATGTCATGTGTTGACCGGTAGAACCCCGCCTAGGTTGTGGGGGTGCGTTACATACACCACCGACACTTCCATTTCGCTCTTCTGACGTTCCCCGTTCCGTTCCTATTCTTCTAATCCAAGCCAAAAAAAACCTTGATGAACTACGAGAATGCGTCAGTGGGGGATCGAACCCCATCCACTCCTTTGACAAATGACCGCAGCCACATTCCAGAGGTGCGTACCATACACCACCGACGCTCTGGCTATTCCTTTTCACCCTCCTCAATTTGACATTCTTCGGATTGAACAGCAAAAGCATCATCATCTCAAGACTACGCCGAATGGAACCCCATCCTTGTGCTCGAAAATTCCTGCCATCCACATGATTTTGTAGAGGTGCGTACCATACACCACCGTGACCGTCGGACGACCGAATGAATATAATGATCACACACTTGGCCAACTTCCAGGCCCAGCTTGTGGAGCTCGATTTCCCTGCTAGTGCTCTATTTCCCTGCTAGTGGCTGTCTTATCGAGTCTCGACGAAGAAGGGACTGTCGGACCGTTGGGATTTTCCTGCACCTATCCATATGAATTTGTCCTGCGCGACGATATGGAGGGTTTGAAGATCTGTCACGCGAATACGCAATCGAGCGGTTTCAATTGCTATCAGACGGGACCAGCGCCCATCCCTCCGAACTCCTCGACCCTCCAGAGAATGCCTTCGTTCTCTACCATGATGACTTGAACTCTGGCAAAATCCTTGTTTCGTATGCCGATCGAATTGTCGTTGACAATAGCCACAGGTGGACTCGGCTCAACCGTATTTTTTTGCATGTCAGTGCGTGTGGCACTGGCCGGGCTTGTAAGATCGAATCATTCATGGGTCTAAAAAATCATTGAGGTTCGTCCCCGTCCTTTCAATTCAAGGTCTGACTGACACAACACTGTATTGTACCAAGGTCTCTTAGCAAGCAGCGGACCAGCGACCCACTTCTTTAGTCCTTTGAACCAGATACTATCAACTATCAGATTTTACTCCTGTAGCTCCCGACGCGATCGCGCCCAGACTTTACATGGATCTAGGGATTAGATAAGTCGTGATTCTGGACGGCGCTTACTCCACCCATTCGATGTGCCCTTGTCTCACGTAAGATTCATTTGCCGCGTCAGATGTCGAGTCTAGTTTTGACAATATTGTCGGGAATTTGACGAGTAGGCCTTAGGGAAATCAACATGACTTTTATTCTTGACTGAAAACAACAAGAGACACCACGATATCTAGGAGTGGAAAATTTGCAGGGTGACACACGAAAACTAGGAGAGCAACTTGGAAATGAAGGCAGGTGTAGGCCTCTGGTGTATGGACTATTTAAATCACCGACCTCTAGGCTGGTTCAGGCGAAAGATGATTGTTGAACCGATGGTTCCAAGCGCCGTGACCTGTAGGTGCGTGGTAAGCGGCTAAATATCGTTTCCGAGTTTTTAGTATGCACATACTCGACCCGCGAATACTGGTGAGAATGGTCTGTATCTCGTGGATGTCCTCCGTATGTTTTCGTCCACGTTCGGCCACGACAATGAGCTAAAAAAGCAATCTTCAGACAATGGATCAACTAGAAGTAAATGTACTCACCTGAACAGCAATGCATATCTTCCTGACACCCTCCTTGCATTCAAAGATGCGTTGGGACAATAGCCTATACTCCTTCCAGGTAGGTGCGAGCAGCCCGGCCGCGTCGAGCCGCCAGACGCCGACCCATCCGCGCGTGTCCTCGCCTTCCCCGCCGCGCGTGCTCGCGAAAATGCTCACCGGCGCGGGGCGCGCGGGCGTCGGGTGCTCTGATTCCAATATGCGCCTCTCAATCTCCAACACCGATACTTTGATCCTGTCGACTGTGGTCACCGACGGTCAGTTTCCTGAAATCATATGTATGCTCACTGCAACAACCGAGCATCTTCAACGGCTAGATCACATTGGTCCCGCGCGCACTGCAATTTCGCGCTGTGGATAAGTTTCTCTGTTTCTTGGATTGTGTCTTCGAGCTGGCGGAGCAATGTAGACGGGCGCTTCATGTGCATGATGTAGACCGCGGTTATCACAGCGCCGATTCCCAAACCCGTGTAGCGGAGAATATTATTAGGTATCAAGGACAACAAGACCAGCACGATTGAGGATTGAAGCTGAGACATGTTGTCGCGCACGGTAGAACCTGAGGGGACTAAGGAACGTTGCAGCGCGGTGGGATCAGTTGCTTAAATGTTCTAGTCTTCCCTGTTCCAGAAGTAGAACAGGACAAGTCGCGCTCCCAGGCCAAATGCAGAACACTGAACAGCATAGTAGTTCCACTCCAATTCTTCGTTCCCGAAGCGGAACAACTAAAAGCATCATTCCGGTATAAGTATTTCCTACACATACTGTACCAATCTGTATGGGTGAAACGGCAAATGGGGTGTTACACTTGAAACGGCTTACAAATATCCCTTTTATGGTAATTCAGTTACCTTTTATGGGAATTCTTTTATGGTAATTCAGTTACCTTTTATGGTAATTCTTTTATGGTAATTCAGTTACCTTTTATGGTAATTCTTTTATGGTAATTCAGTTACCTTTTATGGTAATTCTTTTATGGTAATTCAGTTGCCATAAAAGGCAAATTTGTAAGCAGAAACGGGCCTCCGTTACGCATTACGTTTCACCCATACGGAAAGGTACAGTAAATCAGAACAAGGTAACATGTTATGAAAATAGTACATGTACTTGGCGTAGAGATCCGATCAGATCTATTACCCCGGAGATGAGAGTGAGTCCTGATTGGTATCACGATTGGCGCTATGTATACAGCATTTTGGCAGGGATTATTTCCCCGATTAGCGCTATCGCTGCTCTATTTTATCCATCTATTGGGGCTCCATTGGGGCCCCAGAGTTTCTATACTATGGGTAACATTGGGATTGAAAGTGGACTAGAGTTTGAAAATAGCCTTCACTTGGACTCAGTTCTCAACGGATTGCCTCCGGATTATCCGGAAATGAAACTGACACTTATTTTACATAGGACTACCTAAAAAAAATGAGGAACATCTGTAGAGAAAAAATTGAGCTGGAGATTCCGAATCCATCAGTCAGTGATTTTGACAGTGTTGCGTGTTAAGGGCTTATTAAAGATGTTAAGGCTTAAGTACAAAAATTTCCTAAAGCAGAACAAGGATAACTTTTGCGTTCTGAGGCTGTAACTACATCTCAAAGTCGTCTCCAGACCCAGAGCGTGCCCCATCTGTGGAACTCGGGTGTGGCAGTGTACAAGAGGCAGAGCGGTAGAGAACACACAGTGTTGCAGCTTAAGGGTTAAGGGTTAATTAAGGTTAACCCTTAAAAAGCCCTTAACTTAAGCCCTTAACAATATCCCAGAACAATATTAAGGCTTAGTTAACCCCTAATACCACCACGTGTCTGCCACGTGATTTTCAAAAGTTGCTTCTCCGTCAGTCCAGGGCCTATGATTATGGCTTGGTAGGTCGGGTATGGAGTCTGGACAAAATCTGAAATTTAATCAACTGAAGTCAGGCAGGAGTCTGGACAAATCGAGAGGTCAATGAGTGAACCTCAGATACACAGTCCAGACAAAGGAACTTGGGTGGCTCATGTCAGATTGGGGTCTGGACAAAAATTTTCACCTGACCATCAATTTCCCCACTCGTTCAAGTGCCACTCAATTTGCCTATCTTGTGAAGTATGCCACTGCCAAACTGGGTTTTGTAGACAATGCAGAATAGAATAAAATAAAACTTATTCAATAAGCATTTCTTGTGAATTCAATTTTTTTGCAATTTGTTTTTGGCCCTCGGAGGTTTTTAGAGCAAAAAATAGGTCAGAAGCAAAGTCCAGACAACATTTTTGTGGACCTCTGGCCAGAAGCAGAGTCCAGACAGAAATTTTGGACCCACTGTGGCCAAAAGTCTGGACAAAACTTTGGGATGGGCTAATTTGGGTATCCAACCTACCAAGCCATAATCATAGGCCCTGTCAGTCCTGACTCTCCGTAGCAGCTACAGCACACTTTGGATAAGGAAAAATGGCACGTGGCAAAGGCCACCTATGGGACTACTATATCCATGGCCCAAAGCAAAATTCATTGCACTTGCAGGCATATTGCAAATTTACCAGGGAAAGACTGCTAATGGAGTTGCTTGCAGCTGAAGAGAGCAACGAGGAGCCCAATAATGGGGCGCTGCCTGGTTTAGAAGATGAATACAACCCTTAATTGTTGGCACAACTCATTGCCATACATAGAGTCACTGCCTTCATAGAAATTTCCCTTTTATGCAATTAAGCCTTAAATTAAATTGCCCTCAATAATGGTTATTAAGGGTCTTAAGGCCTTAAAATGAAAAACCACTCATAATAAGGTCTTAATCTGCAACACTGAGAACACAAGCAATGAGTGGATTGATGTTTGGCCTACAAAGGAACATATAGTACACCACCGAATCGCAGCAGTGTTTGATTGAGAGTGACGCGATCATCAACTGACAACAACAGTGCCATGTCGAGACAACATCAGCCAATGTTCGCCTGATGGGTCGGAGCTAAATTAGGTGATGGTCAATAAACCCACAGTTGGGGGGATATTGCCAACCAGTGTTTCAGCAATCCCTAGTGTAATGTCTGTATGAGTCAAGCAAGCAATGTTCCAATGATCCCGGCAGAATGTTGCCAAATGATATGCTTGATGTTTGCTCGACGTTTCGACACCATCGTCTGGGGATCAAGCTCTCATCCAGAGATTGTTGTTGTCGTTCATCATAGAACCAGATACTGATATTGGTATGAAATAATATTCAATTCTAATGATGATACAATATCCACGAGTGGCTGATCCTACGCGCGTGCAGGCCACCGTCCCTGCATAAAATGCCCCGATTCACCACACCCCAAGTGCACGGGTTCGACGATGCTCGCAGCGCACGGCGCAATGTTGGTGGTTTCCACCTATTAGATATTGTGTTCAGTAAGCACATTTAACAGCTTGGACAGTGTCCTCTTACCTTGATGAAAAACCCTTGGTATTCGACGTGTTAGTGATGTGCATACCCGGAGATGAAAGCCTATGAATACAAATGCATGGTCAATCAGAGGTATGGGATAGAAACAAGAGGACACAAACCTCACCTAAGGAGACACCTATTTCATTATGTAAACACCCTCTTAGGGGGTTCTTTTGTAGTACTGAAACCTACCTAAGAGGTCCCAGGCTCCATGGTGCCTTGAGTAATATTACTAATATAGAAGCCTTCCGCTTTTGGCAGCAAATGTTCGTAGCCTCCTAGGGGCAAACCTTGGGTCCATTCTGCCATATTCCAGCACTCCCAAGCAAGCAAGTCTCAGATGCAATGACCATTATGTCTTTGGTAAATTTTGGTCCTCCTTGAACACCATTAGCTTCCAAATAGACCTGCATGGTGGCTTGCATGGTGGCCTCTGTTTTTTGCTTCATTTTGTATAAACCACCCTTTTTGTGCATCACATTGGAGTAGAGTCTTATATACCCATGTCTACATATCAAATTTTATGATTTGCGAGTGACTATGTGTGAAATGAGATTCAACAGCACCTCTTTTAGTGCCTGCCTTTGGCCAAGCTTGGCTTCCAGAAAGCTCCAAAACTCCATGATAAATATTCTCAAGTGCTGATATGCTCTGAAAGGGACCCCAAGCAGTATTTTCTGGCTGCTGGATTCAAAAACACTCAGAGCCCTCTACAGACCAAATCTTCCACCCAAATGCTGACTGCTGTAAACCCGATGGCTTACATACTGATCACCTGACTCCACAATCGGCCTTCTTTCCTTCCTTCCTGACCTCTTACCTCCACATCCGGGTGCTCTTTCCTTACCCACGTCTCGCTCTACGAAATATACAACGGTTCTATTTGACCTGGTTCGACTTAGTGTTTCTCACCTTATGGTGAGTTTCCACTTTTTTTTCAAATAGCCTCTGTCCGTATCGCGTATCAATGGGGATCAGCGATCTCTGTTTTTGCCTCCGTTGATAAGGTGGGGCTCACTCATAAGCAACCCACCCCACGTGATCGAGTGTGACGCTCCTTTTTAGGAAGTGCCTCTTTCTCATCACAATCAAAGCTGTATTTTGGCCCGCCAATCGACATCGGACACAATTTGGCTACGAAGAACTCTTCATATAGGTATCTAGTGACATAATATAAAATTTTGGCCCGTATCCTTCGGTTGTCGGTCCGCTGAAAGCCGATTACTGCCGGAATTGCCGGAATCTCCTCATTTCTCTCGTACACTCCCACTTCTCAATGCCACGCCTGTCCAAAAAGCAAGCTTCAGCACGTAACAATTGGGCAAAAGCTGCTGGCTCCATCAAAGTAGGCGCCAAGAGGGCTCTGGAGATCTTGACGCCACGAAAAAAGAAGAGGAGAATTGACATTGAAAAGGAAAATGTACGTGCCATTTTTACTTTGCAATTTCAGTCCCTCACGGGATTAGGATGGGGAGAGTGTCCATGACGGCCCGTCCGACGATGATGTCGTTGAATCGCCGTCATCCCCGCAGGGTTCATGCCATGAGGATGATTTTTTTCAATCGCCCGGACCAAGCCTTCCCCGCGACTTTGGTGATGTCCCAGCAGATGCCCGCTCCGAATTTGGGATTTTCTCTGCCAACACTAGGGTATCCCCTTCGAAATCATCATATCTGGGCCGGATCTGGCATGATTTTACACCTCGGCTACTCAATAAACTATCCCCTTCCCGGAAATCTGCAAATCTGCGGGTTTTTGATGATGACGAGTCGATTCTCGCTCAGAGATCGCCACGTCCTGCTCGAATGCTTGGCAACACATCTAGCTTTGACTCCGATAGCCTGGATTTTGAATTTACTTCGGCTCCTCGCAACAAGTTGGCTGACTCCATGTCGTCAATTAATCCTCGGGAATCAGTAGACTTTGCGTCGCTGAACTCAGCTGACTCTGCGTCGCCGCACTCTAGGTCGATTGACTCTGTGTCTATCGAGGAGATTCCCATTCCCACTTCATTGCCAGCCACTGATGCGGACTTAGCAGAGCGCGCACGTCTGCGTGAGATGGCGGCTGCCTTTTCAGATGGACGGCTACGTGAGGCCCCAACTGTGGAGGCCGCTCTTGCAGCTTTAGCTGATATTGGCAAGGTTCTTCGTCCGCCTCGGAAAAAAGGACCTGGATACATTGATCCCGAGCTTGACCCTTTCACGCACTCCCGTATCGAGGGAATACAGAGCCTTCTTGCCCTGTACACCCACCCCTCATCCTCGACCCGGGGTCAGTGGAAGAAGGCCTCGTTAAATGCTGCCATCACGTTGCGGCGTGGCAATTACTGTGCTCGTGTCTTGCGTCGCCTCGCCCGCCAGTACATTGTTGATCGGACCGTCCTGCCGGAAAACCCGTACGGGAATTGGAACGAGACTCTTCTCGTTAATGAAGATCTCTGTAACGAGCTCATGGAGTACTTACAACTCCTTGGATCGACAAAGGACGAAAATGGCAGGGAGTCTGGGATTACGTCTGCCAAAGTACAGGCATGGCTTTTGCGCCCAGACATCATGCAGAAGTATGGCTACACCAAAACCATTTCACTCGCAACATCGAAGCGTTATCTGCATGCTCTCGGCTTCCGCTTTACCTCACCTGTCAAAGGGCAATACGTCGATGGGCACGAGCGGGCAGATGTTCGCGCAGAACGTGATAAAGTCTACATCCCAAAATTGTCTGAACTCCGCACTCGCATGCGAGTTTTTGACAAGGATGGGAAAGATATCACTGCAGAGGTCGAAGCAATGGTTGCTTCTGGAAAACGGGTCGTCATTTGGTACCATGACGAGTCAATTTTCTATGCCCATGACCGTCACCGAAAATCCTGGCGCCATAAGGACGCCTCAATCAAGCCGCACAAAAAGGGCGAAGGGGTATCTTTGATGGTTGCCGATTTTGTCTCTGCAGATTTTGGCTGGCTTGTGGGGCCGAAGACCAAACGTTCCGCCCGTGTTATCCTCAAGCCTGGTAAGAACCGTGATGTGAGTGCGAAAAGTGGCCTAATATATTTTATTAACTCAATTTTCAGGGCTATTTCACCAATGACGACATCCTTGCACAGGCGCGTGTTGCGATGGAAATCCTTCCTGAGTTTGGTGATGGCATTGAACATGTCTTCGTCTATGATAACGCCACCACGCACAAGAAACGAGCAGACGATGCCCTGTCTGCACGGAAGATGCCTAAAACAAAGCCTGCCATGTATAAATCTGGCAAGCAGGCCGGTCAAATGCGGCCAAACTTTTTTGTTGAGCGCACCTCTCGGACTCCGGATGGCAAACCAATCCATAATCCCGACGGGTCGTTCCAGAAGGAGAAGATCCAAATGACGGGTGCAACTTTTCCTGATGGACAGCCGCAGTCACTTTACTTTGAGACGGGACCGGATGCAGGGCTATTCAAGGGGATGCAGTACATCCTCACTGAACGCGGATATAACGTCAAGGGCAAGCACGCTGAGTGCAATAATTTCCAGTGCCCGGTTGATGCTGATGGGAATCATCGTGACTGCTGCATGCGCCGTATGCTCTTCAATGAGCCTGACTTTGCTGGAGTGCAGTCATTGCTGGAGCAGGAGTGTGCCTCGTGTGGTGTCTCCATGATATTTCTGCCAAAGTTTCATTGTGAGCTCAATCCAATTGAGCAGTGCTGGGGATACTCGAAGCGGTTGTATCGTTTGTGCCCAGAGTCATCAAGAGAGGAGGATCTCGAACGGAATATGCTTGATTCCCTTGCTGCTGTCCCTCTGGTTTGCATCAGAAGGTGAGTTGTATTTTTTCTTCATATTTGGTACTGAACTCGGCCCAAGGTTTTGTAATAGATCTCTTCGCTACGCAGATGCCTACGCAAAAGGCTTGAATGGTCGTGAAGCTGTGTATGCCACAAAGAGGTATCGCAGTCACAGGGCTATTCCCAACGACTACCTACGTGATTTCGAGCAGTCTGGCACGATAGAAGCTTTCCAAATGCTTCGGAGACTGTAATTGCCGTGAAATTTCAACTTGTTTTGTTTTCAGCCGTCTCAATCCTTTTCCAAATATTACATAGAGCTGGATTAGACAAGTTAATAGGTCCCATAACAAATCTTCGTATTCACTTTTGAGGTAAGATACCGTTGTGTTTGTAAATAATGGATTCGATGCCCATCGTGCCCAATTTGGAGCGAATTCGTAACACGTGACATTGATCACGTGGGGTGGGTTGCTTATGAGTGAGCCCCACCTTACCTCCGTCTGTTCGGTGTTTCCCCACAAGGAACGCGACAGTACCACTGTCCCATCTGCCCGCTCCCACGTCGATAGAGCCCCGCAGGCTCACTTGTCGTCGTTTTTTTAGTGCCACGTCACCTCCCCAGCACCGCCACCGCCTGCAAAGCTGTCTTCACGACAACCCTCTGTCCTCACCCCGCTCGTTACCCAGAACGCCGCTGCCCGCACTCGGAAGGGATCCTCCCCCTTGAGCTCTCCACCCCACTGCTCCCCGTCTCCTGCTCCTGCTCCGTCCACACCAACGGTGTCTCCACACCCATCCCCACCGGCGGCAAGGTGTTCCTCGCCCTCATCCGACTCAGCCACTGATTCGTCTTCCCCCATTCGCTCCGCACCCAGAATGCCCGGCCAGGCCGTAGTAGAGGCACACTCCTCTAAAATTCTGAACCTTACGGCCGCAAGGTGACCCCCCTCGTCGTCAACGATTTCGAATATGCTTGCATCAATTTCTTCGCCTACAAAGGCACCCCCGCCGCACAGCAGGTTGCCATGATCCTAGGATGCTTCCGGGATCAACACGTCACGAACTGGCTACGCCCGACCACCGAACGCACCCGAGTCTGTGCGCTCACGTTTGAGGTGTTCATGGCCGAGTTCCGCAAGAAGTACCTCCGCAAGGACTGGGAGCAGACGACTCGCACCCAGCTTCTGAACAGCCACATGGAGGAGTCCCAGACGTTCGACGAATGGTCGACCGAGGTCCTCGCTCATCACTCCCTGCTCATCGGTACTACGTCCGAGCTCACCGCGACCCACCTCCACCACACCCTTGAGGCGAGTATGTGCCCAGAACTCCAACGCAACTACTCGAAAGACAAGGACACGAACACCATCGCGGCCGACAAGATTGACGAATGGATCGCGGAGGTCATCCGCATCGACGAGGACCGCGTATACATGTTGGAACAGCAGCATCACGTCGCTGCGGAACTCCACCACAAGACGGTCGACAAGCGCAAGGCGAACGATGACAACGGACGCGTGGACAAGAAGGTCCCCCGCTCCAAGTCTACGTCCGCACCCATGTCCACCGCACCCTCATCGAGCGCGAAGACCGTCAACTGCCCTCCCCTCACCGACGAGGAGCGCAAGCTCCTCAAGGAGAATGGGGGCTGTAACAAATGCCGCCGACTCTTCGTCAACCACATATTGACCGACTGCCCGAACGACTTCCCCTCCGGCGCAACATACAAGACCATCACTCCCGAGGTCGTCGCCGTGGCCAAGAAGGGCAAACCCGTCGCCGCCGTCATTCCAACCTTCGACGATGCCGATGACAGCATCGGTACGGAGGACGACATGTTGGTGAGTAACCCGTCCCCACCGTCCCACCGTGTCAAGCACCTTTACTGGGATTGCCTGGTAGAGGGCCAGGCGTCGGTTTTCCCCATAACAGTTCGCACGCTCATTGATAATGTAGTGTTGATCGATGAGGAACTCGTCGACAAGCTACAACTACGCCGCTTCAAACTGCATTCTCCCGAAACAATCGCATTAGCCATGGATGACAATTCCGCTTCCGCAACGCAATTGACACATTATGTGAAGCTACGTACCATATCCCCAGACCAAACTTGGGTCTCCACTCCCGTCCACGCTCTCATAGCCCCGCGCCTCTGCGCACCTATAATTCTTGGCCTACCATGGCTTTCCAAAAACTGTATTGTAATAGACCATAGCGCACGCACCGCCGTCAATAAGCGGTGCAAATACGATCTCTTGAACCCACCTGCTCCGAAAGCCCCGCCGAAGCCAAAGGTTAAGTTGCGCGAAAAGCTTCGCACAACGAAGAAGAACCAGAAACTCTTGATCGAGGAACTCGATGCTGTGTGCAAGCAACATCGACAGTCCATGAAAGCGAAAGGGCTTTTTGAGAAGGTCAAGCCAGTGAATGTTATTGCTGCCGTCCGTGACCGTATAGAGATACTGGCCCATTGGGCGGAACTACAAAAACGCGGGGATAAGATTAAGCAGGAGTATTCAAAACTCTTCGAGCCGATGCCTCATGTTGATGATCTACCTGCGGACATCTTGTGTGAAATCACCCTGAAAGAGGCAGATAAAGAAGTGAAAACGAGATCTTACCAGAGTCCATGGAAATACAAGGACTCCTGGCAGAAATTGATCCAGATGCACCTTGATGCGGAACTCCCCGTATGCATCCCCAGCACTGCTAATTTCAAAAGCGGACAAGATCGTGCTCCCGCATTGGGTAAACGACTTCAGACCGCTAAACACCAACACTGTCCACAATTCCTTCCCATTACGCCGAATTGATGACATACTCGCCAATTGTGCGAAAGGAAAGATCTGGAGCACGATTGACTTCACAGATAGTTTCTTCCAAACTAGAATGCACCCTGACTCGATAAAATACACTGCAGTTAGTACCCCTCTCGGGTTATACGAATGGATGGTTATGCCGCAAGGCTTAAGAAATTCGCCGGCAATACAGCAACGAAGAGTCACTGCCGCGCTACGGGAACTCATAGGCAAAATATGCCATGTGTACCTGGATGATATAATAATATGGTCAAAGGACGCTCATGAACACGAGAAGCACATTAAGCTTGTTTTTGAAGCCCTGAAAAAGGCGTCACTATATTGTAACCCGAAGAAAACAAAGCTGTTCTGTTACGAGGTCGACTTCCTCGGGCACCACATCTCTCAGAGGGGTGTGGAGGCTGATACCAGGAAAGTAGACCGAATTGTGAACTGGCCGATCCCAAAATCGGCCACAAACGTCTGAGCATTCCTAGGACTAGTCAGATATATCGCGAAATTTCTACCTCAGCTGGCCGACCATACAGAAGTCCTAGAAAATACACGCTGAAAGCGTGCGACCGTGAGTTCCCGGCGTGGACTCAACAAGCTCAGTCAGCATTCGACGCTGTAAAACAGATTGTGATCAGCCGAGAATGCCTCACGACCATAGACCATGAAGATCGAGGAGACAACCAGATCTTTGTCACTTGCGACGCGAGCGATAAGTGTTCCAGCGGAATCCTATCCTACGGCCCAACGTGGGAGTTGGCCCGGCCGGTGGCCTTCGACTCGATGTCGTTCAAAGGAACCGAATTAAATTATCCAGTGCACGAGAAAGAATTGTTGGCCATCATGCGCGCCCTGAAACGGTGGCGTGTTGACCTAATCGGCTCACATTTCACGGTCTACACGGATCACTGCACGCTTGAGAACTTCGAAACTCAAAAGGACTTGTCACGCCGTCAAGCCTGCTGGATGGAACTGATGAGTCAATACAACTGCAAGATAGTTTATGTAAAGGGAGAAGACAATACGGCCGTGGACGCACTCTCGCGTACCGAGTTTGAGGACAGCCGAGCAGCCGAGGAGGTTGCATCTGAACCTTGGATTGGACACGAGGAAGACGAAAATGTCTCGCCCATAGCAGCAATCATTGGCCTAAAGGCCGACTCGCCGTTCCATGCAGTACAGTGCTTGGCAGCCACGAGGATTTGCGATCCGAAACAACTGGAAGCACAGCCTCTGGCAGCGATCATGCAGATCTCTACGGATGCAAAAGTCCTTGATGGTATCTGTGCGGGGTACGATCAAGACCCCTGGTGCCAGAAACTGGAGTCTTCGAGTAAAGGCCTCTCGGGCCTGGAATACCGGGAAACGGAAGGGCTATGGTATGTTGGCGACCGCCTAATCATACCGCGTGTCGGCAACTTGCGTGAAACCCTGTTCCAACTCGCACATGACAATCTTGGCCACTTTGGCTTCGATAAGTCATACGAGTCTCTACGCAACGAATATTACTGGCCAAATATGCGTAGGGACCTAGAAGCAGCGTACATCCCTTCATGCGCTGACTGTCAACGCAACAAATCCTGCACGACTAAGAAGGCGGGCCCTCTGCACCCACTCCCCATCCCCGATCAGTGCAGAGATTCCGTAGCTATCGACTTCATTGGGCCGCTTCCAGCGGATCAAGGCCACGACTGCATCGTGACTTTTACGTGCTGCCTGGGTTCCGATGTACAAATTATGCCAACCAGTACAAAGTTGACCGCACCGGAGCTAGCACTCATCTTCTTCGACAAATGGTACTGTGAAAATGGCCTTCCACTGGAAATCATCTCAGACCGCGACAAACTCTTCATGTCGACATTCTGGAAATCTCTCCACAAACTCACTGGAGTAAAACTCAAAATGTCAACGGCGTACCACCCGGAAACGGACGGCATGAGTGAACACACCAACAAAACTGTCAATCAAGTTGTACATTATCACGTTGCGAGAAATCAGCGTGGTTGGGTGCGCGTGCTCCCGCGTGTACGTTTCAACATGATGAATACGGTTAATGCATCAACGGGCTTCTCAGGCTTCCAGCTACGCATGGGCCGCTCTCCGAGAATTATTCCACCACTGGTGAACCTGCTGGCTGCGAACGTCCCAGACGAGGAAACTCTGGCAGCTGAAATTATCGCTCGTCTGGCTCTGGACGTTACCGAGGCGCAAGAAAACCTTCTCACCGCCAAAATCTCGCAAGCCGAACAGGCAAATAAGAAGCGTGGCCCCGATTTCGATCTCAAGGTCGGCGATCACGTGAAACTTTCGACTGTGCACAGGCGTTCGGCATACATGAAGAAGGGCGACAGACGCGTCGCGAAATACATGGCACGATTCGATGGGCCATATACAATCATCGCGAAACACGCTGGACATGCCCAACCAGCTGAATGTGTTTCCCACCTTTCATTCCTCTGAACTAGAACCCTATGTCGAAAACGATAACGAACTTTTCCCCACGCGGAAACTCGCGGAGCCCAAACCCATCATAAATGAGGACGGCGACAAGGAATGGTTCATTGAATCCATCATCGACGAACGACCAAAAGGCCGCGGCAAACAGTATCTCGTATGATTTACCGGCTACGGACCAGATGGCGACCACTGGCTCCCCGGACGCGAAGTCGCCCAAGCAGCGGCACTCGACGACTGGTTGGCAAGGGCGAAGTAGGACAGTCAGGATTCATGTCCAATTCTCCTTCTTCATGTCCCTGCCCCGGTAGCTTTTCCCCACGGGGTTTTTAACGCACCCATGGAGCAGTTTGTATGTACTTTCTCCTTGTATGTTGCTTGGTCCGGTGGACTTTTTTTTTTATCGATGGGGAGGGTGTAAACCCGATTGCTTACATACTGATCACCTGACTCCGCAATCGGCCTTCTTTCCTTCCTTCCTGACCTCTTACCTCCACATCCGGGTGCTCTTTCCTTACCCACGTCTCGCTCTACGAAATATACAACGGTTCTATTTGACCTGGTTCGACTTAGTGTTTCTCACCTTACGGTGAGTTTCCAACTGCATTGACTGCAACAACAACAGTGATGTAAATCTCAGTTGTCAGTAATGTTCATGCCATCATAGAGTGGATTGACACCAAAGTACAGTGTTGTCATATTTTCTCAGTGCCCTCTGCTGAACCAAATGTTCCAATTATATGTCTTTGAAACTCAACTGTAAAATATTGTGCTCCCCAATCCTCATTTAGACCCAACCCTCAGACCTGCCTGACAGCTGCTGCAGAACTTCTGCAAGACTTTGTTAGATTTGGTCTGTAGAGGGCTCTGAGTGTTTTTGAATCCAGCAGCCAGAAAATACTGCTTGGGGTCCCTTTCAGAGCATATCAGCACTTGAGAATATTTATCATGGAGTTTTGGAGCTTTCTGGAAGCCAAGCTTGGCCAAAGGCGGGCACTAAAAGAGGTGCTGTTGAATCTCATTTCACACATAGTCACTTGCAAATCATAAATTTTGATATGTAGACATGGGTATATAAGACTCTACTCCAATGTGATGCACAAAATGGGTGGTTTTACAAAATGAAGCAAAAAAGGAGGCCACCATGCAAGCCACCATGCAGGTCTATTTGGAAGCTAATGGTGTTCAAGGAGGACCAAAATTTACCAAAGACATAATGGTCATTGCATCTGAGACTTGCTTGCTTGGGAGTGCTGGAATATGGCAGAATGGACCCAAGGTTTGCCCCTAGGAAGCTACGAACATTTGCCGCCAAAAGCGGAAGGCTTCTGTATTAGTAATATTACTCAAGGCACCATGGAGCCTGGGACCTCTTAGGTAGGTTTCAGTACTACAAAAGAACCCCCCTAAGAGGGGGTTTATGTAATGAAATAGGTGTCTCCTTAGGTGACGAACCTTCAACAATGAAGGAGGCGCGCCATGTTGCATGCGAGCTGCGTGCAGACAGGAACACTAGACAAATGCATATTCAAATGAAGGTATGGGAAGGAGAGGAGAGGGAACGAACCATTAATGTTAAAGAAGGCACTGCCATGCACCGACAAGTTCATGTGCTATATGGACACGGGTATACAAGAGCTAATACGGAAGAACATGCCTGCTCATTCAAGATACACACACAAAAGAGGCCAGAAGGAACTAGAGGTACACACCCTTAGAATACGGATCATATGGAAGGGGAGTCTGCATACCTTGAATAATATGAACAGTAATCTGCAGTAACCTGATGATGGGTGAGCTTGTTAATGAGCCAACTGGGGCAGGGAGGGAGTCCTTGAGGACTCACTGTCGTTCCAGGGTAAGTTTTGGGACAGGGAAAACTTGGGAGAGCAAGGGCCGACAAAGACCAGATCAGTGTTCAGCGAACTCTTGAAAACAGTGGTAAAACCCACAGAACTGTTACTCCGACGCAAAGGCACTGCTCAATGTGAAAATCTGGAGTGCCGCGCTGACCGCACTCCCGGGAAGGCTCAAGGCAATTCAAGTTCTTTCAAACAAGGCCAGGCTTGACGAACGATACTCTGCATCTGACAAGTCATGTTCCCGAAACGGAAGAGCAAACAAGTATTTCCTAAATCAGAACAAGGTAACATGTTATGAAAATAGTACATGTACTTGGCGTAGAGATCTCAGATCTATTACCAGGGGATACTGGGGTCCTGATTTGTATCACGATTGGCGCTATGTATACAGCATTTTAGCCCTGATTAGCACTATTGCTGCTTATCCACAAATCTATTGGGGCTCTATTGGGGCCCCAGAGTTTCTATACCAGGCAGGAAACAAGAGGTCAGGTGTTGTTCCTGCGTCAAGAATTGGGGCCAGCGCTGAGCGTGTGGGCAGTGTTGGATGAGATCAAGGTGCTGGGGCAGGTATATCGGGGGGGAATGAATAAAGCAAGGGTCCAACATGGCAGTCAGAGCAATGCAGGGACGAGATTGGACGAGCCGGGGAGTGCTGGAGTCTTGGAACACCAGCGTGTCTAGATCTCAGACTGCATTTTGGAGTATAGGCACAGGCAAGGTCCTGCATCGAAGCCTCATGGGGAAGGATGAACACTTATAATTCGGACCCGGATGCAAGATTGACCCAGAGTCTTGTCAAATTCTTGCGAACACTGCCTGGGAGCCTACACCCCCGTTGGTCAGAGCTCCTGGCAACGTTCAACCTGTCGACCTTGACTCAAGGCCCGATATGGCAGGTTGCCCCAACATCTCACGGAACCAGGGATACCAGAACGGCCCTGACGACATCTCCAAAACCTGCCTCAGTTCATATTAAGTTCATATCAATATTATCGCAAACATTTTTTAAATACAAGTAGATTCTATCTACGACAACAGAGTAAGACCATCGAGCATTTCTTTGGCATCCAACCTTGAGGATACGGAATCACTCAAAACCTTCACAGAAGATGAAGACGACGGCTTACCAGGACTTGATACCGAAAGCAACTTGGACAAGGTTCCCAAATTTGGGGTGTCATGGAGGGGCTTTGTGCGAGACTACCTTCGATTAAATTGGGGGTGATACAGAAGAAGAACCACCAGCAAATTACCCGACCACCGGCCTTACAATGTGGACATTGAACTTGGAGAGGGAAAAACTCCTCCTTTCGGTCCCTTGTGTCGCCTTGCCCCCGACGAAGGGCTGGCCACTCTAGCCAAATATGTCAACTTAGGGCGGCCCAATGCTCGGGCCATGTTCAAGTTGCGTCTGGAACAGTTATAATCATGCAAGCGGCTGCGGTCTGGCATCCTCTTTGCTCATGACGAATTGGAGTGGAGATAGCTGAGATTAAAAAGGCTGGGGGCACCTTGTCCCGAACCATCATCTTGATGGCTCGGATTTACCACTTTCAAGTGGCGAGGGTGAGCGCCTTGGTGCTGCAGGTAGCAGTGAAGTCGGGTTAGTCCGTCGGAGCTGCTCGGGGCCAAGCTCGTGCACATCGCTGCCCCCCACCGCGCCTCCTCCGCGGCGTACGCGACACGTGTTTGGGTTCTAATCCCACGTCAACACCGCATCCGGAAATCCCCGCGTCCGCGTGGGAACTCACGGCATCCACGCCGCCCCTTTGCCTCCACCTCGTCGACGTTGTAGAGCGACGTCGGCGACGGCGTCGCCACCGTTGGCGGTGCCATTTCCCCCATACCACCCTCACCCAGGAGTGGCCCTTTGTCCTTTTCTCGACAGCCTCTTCCTGCACCCGCCTCCTTTCACTCCCTAAAGGCTTCAAAGACCTCAAAGACCGGCGAAAGCACCCTTCTTGGAGCTGAAATGGACACGCAGTTCGATGCGTGGCCTCCTCGCTCGACGACGTGATCAGAGACCCTGGCAGAATCTCCATAGTCCTGGTTACTGCCTCCGATGCACAAAGACGCGGCGTCCGCCATCACGCCACCCATCTCCGAGAAATCGCGAGCCAACCAGAGCTCGTTCCTTGTCCCCAGTTGCTTAAAAACAGGCCCCACCAGCCTTTTCCCAACTTTCTGCCCCCAACCCCGTTACTTCCAACGTCCCCAATGGCGCCAATCGCTCCCCTCACCAAGACTACCACCGCCGACCGCGCTCGCTGCCAGGCAAACCGCGCAGGCAGTACCCCCGCTGACGCCCCGTCCGACGGAGTCGCTACCCCCAACAACACCATCGCCGCCCCTGCGAACACAGTCGCCCCCGCCGTACCACCCTCGAACCCTCCCGAGGCTGTGCCGACCCCTGTCGCCTCCGACGACACAGTCGTGCCCGCCCCCACCACCGTCGACACGCCGGTCGCCCCAGTCCCCACGACCCCCAACGTCAACGTCAACGCCACACCCGTCATCCCCGTCGCCCCCGTCATCTTCGCCGCCCCTCCCACCCCCAAGAACGCGACCTCTGCCGCCCCTGCACCGATCGTGGCGACGACCCCATCCGACTCCGCAGCCCAACTCGGTACCATCCTCGCCTCGGCCGCCCCCGACGTCCTCGCCATCGGTGAAACTCGCATGTCTGTGATCGACGTCGACCCGTCGCCCTGCCCCGACACGACGCGCCGCGATGACTTCCCCCCTCTCCCAAGCCCCGGTAATGAAACCATGACCCCCGTCTCACATGCGGAGAAGCGCAAGGGCAAGGGGAAAGGAAAGGCAAAGGAAACTGGTGTGTTCACAACGCATGCTCCGCAAAACCAGCTAAATATGCTCTCTTCCCAAAGCCCCGGCGTCCGCTCCCGACGTAGACCTGGGGGACCTCATGCATACAAGCTCCCCCACCCCCCGCGCCCGCGCCATGACGAAGATCAAGCGAACCTCGCCGCGGAATCGCCATGTCGCTCGGTTTTCCCACTGATGTCGCCAACGGCACATCGTCCTCTCGCAGCGCCCAAGCTCTCTCCTCCGCGACCCTAGCGAACACCACTCTCGCTGCCGCCATTGCGCCCTCTTCCCCCCTCGCCGCCCCGCCCCCGCGCTCCCGCAAACGAACCCGAGGCCTGTCGCCGCCGCGCGGACGACGAAGGACGCGCAATCCCCACCCCTGACCCCGCTCGCCCCTACTACGGCACGGTGGACGACCTCCCGCCGTGTGGCTCCTACATGCCGACCCCCGCGCACGGCCATCGTACCATTATGGGCATGTCGTCACCATTCTATTCCGCAACCACCCCCCCTGCCCAACGTCTCCAGTGGGACGGTGCCCCCCACCCCAAACTTCTCTGCTGGATCTCCAGCGGCAACGGCAACCGCCTGCAGATGGTGCCCCGCCTCCAAACGCACATCGCCAACCGCCTCAACATGAATCCGGCGGACGTCCGCGTCAGAGCCCCCGGCCTCGGAGAAGGACCCGGCCCTGACCCCATCGCGTGGCTCATCAGCGTGCCTGAGGAACAAGCCCAAGTCCTCCTTGACATGGGCGCCCTCAACTCGGATGACGGCCTCCTCACCTTCTACGTCCCGTACACCCCGCCTATCACCCCCTTCTTGTGCACCCTCGCCGGCCTCACCATCCCCGAGGCTGACACCGAACTCGCGCTCGCCATCATCGGCGATGCCATCGCAGGCGATAACGACATCGCCCGCTTCGTCAGGGCCACCGCGACGCCTTCCCTGCCCATGTCACTGCCGACGAAGCTCACGTGCGCTTCACCGAATCGGTCTACGTCATCGCCCTTCCCCTACGCTCCGCGCGCGGCACCTTCATCGCTTGGAATGTCTACGCGCGCGCCCCCACCAACAACGAGGACACCTTCGCCGAGCTGCAAGCCCTCGTCGGCCGACTCGTCATCCCCACCATCTACAGCGGGGAAGGCCGCCTCCACCACGCAATGTACTGCCACATATGCTGCTCCGTCGACCACTCTACCAACATCTGCCCGATCACCTCCCTCCCCGGCTACATGGGCGCTACCGCCGAGCCATCGGAGCCCTCGAAGAGGCGACCGCGAGGCGCTCAACACCAGCCATCCCGGCAAGTTCCAGCAAGGCAAGAACAACAACACCAAGGGCAACGGGAAGGGGAAAGGGAAGGACCGCGAGGACCGTGGCGGGAAGGGCGGTAACAACCGTCGCAAGTAAATTCCTTTCCCCAAATCGCTTTTTACTTCCTACGTACAAGTTGATACACGAACATCCCATAGATCTCTCTACCTGATGCCTCTCTCCTGTTCTGTCCTGTAGAACCATTTATATGCAATACACGCACTTATCTCTCGAAGTCCACTCTAAAGGTTTTAGCGCACAACTACTTCTGATGCCCCCTAACTGTGGCGGAAAAGCCTACAACGTGCGCACCTGTTCTTCCCTGTTAGTATCGCTCGACCGGAAGGTTGTTGGACAAGCTGAGATTAAGCTTAAATATCTGTAGCTGATCATATGGGACCCCCCATGTATAGCGACGAATTTAAGCTCAAGCCTCATCCCCAAATAGGAAATTTTGTCAAGCTCTCCATCGCATGGATGTTGCTCGGGTGCAGGCTTTTAGGTGTTAAAATGCAACTGAAACCAGCCCAGTTGGGAGTAATACCCTGCCTTTTCCTTAGCTAGACACCCCCCGGCTTATGTTCCTGCCCAGACATATCCACGCCCGAACTTATTGATGAAGAAAATAGATCATCGAAGCAGCCTACCGCCCCAAAGGAAAGGGCATAATCATGATAAATAAAGTCTGTGCTACAGCAGATCCCTCACACCCCCGCAAGCTCTGGGGCTTGCACTGTGAATAGCCCACAAATACTACAACTGGTCCTCCTGTAGTTGTCGCAGCCGCCTAGGGCCCAAATAGACGCTAGAACAGGAAAGCCCATAGACGAACCACACAAGCGGAAGCCTATTTAGGCTTGAGCTCGCCGGCCGAGAGGCTTAAGCGCCCGGGAAACAATATGCCGCGCCCATTTGGTAACATGTTGTAGTACCGGGAGCATCGCTCCCCGTGGAGGCCGGGATGGTCTGCCCCGTACCCAATGCATTAGTTGGTGCCCGGAGTAGTAATTCAACGCCGACCTTTTCTTTTTATTTGCTGGAGGTTGAGGATGTGAGTTGTGAGGGTGATACCCTTTCCGTCTCTGGAGGGATGTGGTGCCACCCGCCGGCCACGACCCCGATGACAGAGGTGGAGGGATGATAGACGGCGGAGGCACAAGCACACACGCTGCCCCCACACGCCGCTCGTCGCGGCTCGAGAACCAAACGAGAAATTGAATGGAACTGGATGCCACGACGGTCGGTGGGGCGAACCAGAATGTGCAAGCGAGCGGTCGTAGTGGTGCACCCCAGTGCCCTACATCATCACCACGTGCGACAGGCGCTTCGACGCCCCATGCCACACCAGCACAACCCGCGCCCTCTCGAGGATGCGTGCAGCGCCAGAGTGCACAAACAACGAGTGTTTCGGCACCCCGCTCCCAGAGAGCACCACCCGTGCCCTCACAGGAAACACCAAGTCGCCAGCACGCGTGGACACATGGCGCCAGGTGGCGAAACAAATACCTCCGCGAACACGCAAAGGCAGAGAGGGCGGCACAACATCCCAGGGACGACGAGCATGCCCCGCTTTCCTCAGCCAGAAGAGGATGAGGCAGCAGATTCACAATCCTGAAATCAGCAGGAAAACAAGGGCGGAGATAAAACTGGCCGTAGTGAATTCAAACGGACATAAAAAACAGTCCATCAAACACCCAACGCACAAATGGAACGAGTGGGACCGATTAATGTACGATGAAAAAATTGGGATGCTAGGGATCGTAGAGACACACCTATCTGCCGCGCAAGCTCTCGAGATTCAAGAGAGCCACCTCGGGTGTCGTATGGAAATATTCCACTCGCCGAACCCAGACAACCCAGCACCAGGGGAGTTGCAATAGTCCTGAACAGGGAACTAACAAACACGAAAGGCGTGAAGATCCATTACCTAATTCCCGAAGAGCGATACTCGCCGTCATACCTTGGCATGGGAGACACACCTTGACAGTCCTCGTCGCATACGCGCCGGCTGAATCAATGGAAGAAAATGAAGCCTTCTGGAATGAGATGTCAGATCTCTGGTTGATAACCGACCTACCAGTCCCTGACTGGTTCGGGGTTGATGCCAACCTGACCGAGGAGCCTATTGATAGGCTTCCTCATCACGCTGACGCCCTGGCGCGACGCCGTGCTCGCACGTTTCAAATGTCTCCTTGGGCTGCTAGACGGCTGGAGAAGAGTTAATCCCAACACTAAAGCGTACACCTACACAAGTACACACCACTCGACAACCCACTCACGGCTCGACCGTGTGTATGTATCCCCTGCGCTGATGAAGAACTGCAGCAGATGGACAATCCACGATGTCGGCAGGGTAACGGACCACCGTATGGTCTCCATAATCGTATCAGCACCTGGCTCCCCATATATAGGTCACGGGAGATATTCAATCCCATTGTTCCTCTTGGATGACAAAATATTCATGAAGTTCGTGATAAATGAGGGTGCTAGGCTGGAACAATTGATAGAACGTGAGCGCACCGATACCATGAACATCCAAACGGAGTTCAAACGCTTCAAGGATGAGGTCGGCCTGTACGCACGTGCCCGCGCGAAAGTCGCAGTAGGAGCACTAGAACAAAAGAAGTGTAAGTTACAATTTGAGCGTGAAGGCATCCTAAGCAGACCTCCACCGCATCTCCTCCATGACCCATTCTTCCCCCTACGGAACAATCTGACCGTGCAACGGCGAATATCACTGTGGCGTCCCCGCCCGGGCCCACACCCGACCTCGATCCAGAGCCCGACCCCGACGAAGAAATGGAGGACGACACCGAGAAGCTAGGCCGGCTCCAAAGAGAGATCAACGAAATCATCGACCGTCAACGCGAGAGAGGCAGAATGGCCACGAGGATCCGATGCAGTACCGAATTGGACCGGATCACAAAATTCACCATGCGCATGAGCAAAGATTCGAAACCACGGGACACTATATCCTTCCTGCGACGTACCACGTAGTCCTGGAACAGAGCAGTAAGCGCTCCAACAGGATGGCAGAACTAGGAAGGAATTACCACAGTGACATCCAGTATGATGAAACGGAAAGAGATCCCGAAGAGAAAACAAGGGCTATAGAAGAAGCCCTGGAAGGGCTGAGCTCGCTCGAGGAACACCCAGACATGGCAGAGCTGGCTGAGGAACTCACCGAGGAAGATGTCGAGATGGCACTGCGCCAATCTGCGTCAGGCACAGCCTCCGGAATAAACGGCATCCGTACGGAGATGTGGAAAAAACTCCACGCGATCTACCTCGAGGTTAGCCGCTCGAATGCGCAGTCAGATGGGCCGAAAGCCCCGAGTTTTAACATCGTTCGGGTACTGATGGCCATATACAATGACATAGAGAGTCACAGAGTCGTTGAAGGCACCGCATTCGCTAAAGGCTGGATGTGCCCAATCTGGAAGAAAAAAGACCCCTCTGATATCGCGAATTATCGACCTATTACGGTCCTTCACACAGACTACAAGATTTTTACAATGGCTCTCACCAACAAGCTATCCCAGATAGCGCCCCACTTAATTCATAAGGACCAAGCCGGCTTTATGAAAGGCCGCAAGATTGCAGATCTCATCTACCTCGCGGTGGAGGCAGTGGAGTACTTGGAGGAAGAACTCCAGAACGGAGTAATAGTCGCGCTCGACCAAGAAAAAGTGCACACAAAACCTCACACCGGTACCTGTGGAGGGTGATGGAGAAAAGGGGCATCCCCACAAATCATAAATACTGTCAAAGCCCTATACGAGGACGCGGAGACGCACGTGGTAATAAATGGAGAGTTGAGCTCAAGCTTCAAGATAACATGGGGGGTGAGGCAGGGGGACCCGCTGTCGTGCCTCCTCTTTAATCTAGCGATTGAACCATTAGCAGAGATGTTGCGTAGATCAAACCTGACAGGCTACTCCGTGCCTAAGGTCATGGAAAAGATAGTTGTCAAGATGTTCGCTGACGATACAACAGTTTACCTTGACGCGCTCGATAGTTTCGAGGACCTGCAGAAGATCCTGCGGAAGTGGTGCCTCGCGTCGAGTGCCAAATTCAACGTCGGAAAGACCGAGATCATCCCTCTGGGAGACCCTGAATACAGGAAGAGTGTCATTGAGACGCGTAAACTCAACGACCACGATGCGCCCATACCCGCGAACACCCACATAGTCCAGGAAGGAGAATCGGTGCGCATCCTCGGAGGCCACATTGGCAACAAAATCGGCACCTTCGTCCTGTGGACCCCAATCCTCGAGAGGATAGACGAACACCTGGAAAGATGGGAACGACTGCATCCCACGCTGGAAGCACGGAAACAGATCGTCCAAATCACTATAGGGTCAATGACCCAATATCTAACGCAAGTCAACGGGATGCCAGACAAAGTACTTAAGCACCTACAAAAGTCACAGAGAGAGTTCATGTGGGGAGGCACGAAATCCTCGCCTGTTCAACGCGAAATGTTAATGGCCCCGATCGCAGATGGCGGGAAAAACTTACTAGACCTTGAAGCGCGGAACGATGCGATACAGCTCATGAAACTCAAATCCTATGCCGAACTCAATACAGAACTGCGAGCCGCCTGGGCTTTCATAACTGACACGCGCCTAGAAAATCAGGATGTCAAAAACTCGCCCATGGACGAGAATGCGTATGCTAACACGCTGCTGCAGACGTGGGCGCCGAGCCAAAAGAAATGGCCGAAGAACCTAAAAGAGATGCTGAGATGTGCCAAGAAGTATGGCATTGAATTCGACACGGTAAACCCATCACCAGAACTGAAGGGACAGCTGCCCCTCTGGCACCATTTCGGCGGGGACCCCACTAAGACGCAACACAACAACAGTGCACCTTGCAAGTGCCTCAGGGAGAACCATGGTGTCTGCACAATAGCGGACAGAATGGTAGTCGCAAGGTGTCTCGACCACGATGACCATATGCCGAGGGCGACCTGCCCATGCCTGCCGTGCGTGGAGGACCGCCACGTCAGGAGCTGCGGGAATCCGCACTCATGTGCAACGGCGGTCCACACGTGGCTCAGCCAGCTACTGCCGAAATGGGACCCGAGATCCCCCCCGATCCCCAGGCCGGAGAGAGTACCGGACCTCCCCGAAGACACAACACAGTTCTTCCCCCCGGAGCAAATAACCCGCCTCACCGACGGTCTCCGGATATTCACTGGAGATGAGGGCCCCGAAGACCGAGAGCTCGTGCCCCAGCAACGAGACGAAGCCATCCAAGAGATGCTAGACGTCTACCTCGAGGGGAAAGCTGGGAAGGACGCAGATCGCGTCACTTGGGCCAGAGGAGGGCTGTGGTACAGCGCAGACGACGCCAGGAATGCCAGCGTGCGACTCCCGACCACAACAACCCAAACCACGAGAAACGTGGAGGTGCACGTCGCCCTCATCTGTGCCAAGCGCACGCACCCCGAGACGAACCTCCGGATCCACACAAGGAAAGGCACACTAAAGAACACATTAGCCCGAGACCTAGGGCACTTGGAAGATAAAGGGTGGATAAAAACGGCGGACCGTGAGCCGCTACAAGCTATAGCAGCTGAACTGAAAGCACGCACCGCAGCCACTTTCTTCGTAGTCCACAGTACAGATGGTGCAGATAGTGCAGGATGCACGGGAGCCTTGTGGCTTGCGAGAGAGGGCTGTAGAAAAGAATTGTCGGATGATATCAGCCTCGAAATCAGGCGAGAATTGAAGCTCAGAGGAGCAAAGTTATCTTCGTTGACCCAAGCCGTCGCGTACGCAGGGATAAGAGAAACGAAGAAGAGGGTGTCACGCCCCGCAATGGAGAACCGGATCAAACAGGTCCAATCAGACGTCCAACGATCATATCGGCGACTGCCAGCAACCACCCAAATCTGGAAGGGCATCCACCACAAAGATTTCTCGCGCCAAGCCAAGAACTTCCTGTGGAAGTCCATGCATGACGCCCACCGTATAGGGAAATTTTGGACGCACATTCCCGAGTGCAAAGACCGGGGAATCTGCCAATTCTGCCCGGGGGAGACCGAGGACTTGGAACACATACTACTGAAATGCCAGAGACCCAGACAAGAGATCATTTGGAAACTCGCAAAAGAGCTTTGGCTCAAGAAAAATGAAAACTGGCCAGAATTAACCATTGGGAACATTCTAGGGTGCGGTCTCGCCTCCTTTGTAGGCGATGACGGGAAGCCACTCACGGGAGATGCACGCCTATACCGCATTCTGATCTCTGAATCCACATACATGATATGGAAAATACGCTGTGAATGTGTTATTGGGAACGCAGGGGAACCCCTCTCCCCAAATGAAATCCATAACCGATGGCTGTACACCATGAACGACCGTCTAAGCATCGACTGAATTTTGACAAACCAGTCTAAATACGGAAAAAATATTTCCATCCGCCCGTCCCTGGTACTAGAGACCTGGAGCTCAACGCTAAAGGACGAGGAGGACCTACCGGAAATTTGGTTGAAGGAGCCCCGGGTTTTAGTGGGTATCGAGCCAATCAACTCCTCGCCGCCGGCCACACAAAGTCGGTGTCGTCGGAGCTAACTCGAATCCCCACACTGTTGCGAAAGCTTCGTGCAGCTGTGCATTACCCCGGGCGGTGGTGTTGTTGTTTTTCACTTACCGGAGATAGTATCTCTGACCTTTACGCAGTTATAGAAGGCTAACCAATTGTTAGTTGTTCTACTACTGAATCGTACCACCAAAAAAAAAAAAAAAAAAAAAAAAAAGAGATTAAAAAGGCTTCAGACAGACAAGGGGACGTGATTTTATAAAGAGAGTGAAAGTGGCGTTCAAGACACCGTGCTTCACGCGAACATTCCCGGGTACATACACACCCAGGTGACCCGCAACGTTCAAAGTGGGCTACGTGTTTTGGGCCTTGTTCACGGTGGGGTTGCTTCACTCTGGCCAGTGCGAGACCGACGTGCGAACATGACTGCAGCGGCGCGCAGATGTGGAAACTGAGCATGAGCGAGCCATTCCTATTACCCGTTCCTTTAACAATTGCAAGTGATTGCTGGAGCACTACACGCTCCAGCAACCCCTTTTTTTGATCCAAGTTGAACATTGAACTGTTAGCCTGATTCGCGATCGGGCAAGGCCTATTCCAGACTCTTATCTCGCGTGAAAAAACTTCCAACAAAAAATGCCCTTTAAGCCAGAGACGTTAAATGTGCAGTCTAAGAATTTGACCCTTTTAAATACACGTCCAAATCAGAGCTGTCGTGGCACCATGTAAGGAGCCATGTCCCCATGCATATAATTAGAAGTAGTCGGTGATTCCCTGTGGAGTCTAAAGGCTTCAGACAACGTTATTCTATAAAGAGTAGAACTACCTCAGCTTTTACTTGCACCTGTTGAGACCTTTCCCCATGGGGAGCTATCTCCATACTTTCGCCTCTTCTCTCCTCCCGTATATGTGCCACACCTCTTGGCTCATGTGCTTAACTACGGACTCCACATCTTACAAAAGTTTCACTGGCCTAATTGCGAGCATACCCAAATATAACTATCCGTGGACTACTGGCTACTGCGAAGAGCTGTGTCGTGTCAACGCCAGACGCACATCTGGCGGCTTGGAGGACATGTGTGCAACAAGAAGCAGCATACTGAGCTGCAGTGCAACACGAAGCAAGATGCTTATCACTGGTACTGCAGCCACGCATGCCTGCCGGAGACTTTCTCCTCCACATAAAACCTCGCCCTTCCCCTGCTTTTATCATCGACGATCTTTTTCCCCACTCTTACTGGCGGTTTCAAACTATTGTGACTTACTGCTCTCCTCTGTCGGTTGAATTCCCCATAATGCCTAATTCTTTATTTCTACATGTTTCAACTGCCTGTCCCTGGACCTTTCTGTACTGTCCCTCCCTGAGATCTCGGACAATTAAGCAAAAATAATGAATACCTTTTGTTATAGGCCATTTGAAGAAAATCCGAGTCGACAGATCGATTGCAATCCGTTTTTTACACCAGGGTACATACTTGATTCATCTGGATCCGACCATGTCTCATTGAACGACACCAATTCTTTTGTTGAGTCCTGTTGTCGAGTACTACTAGTAGGTAACAGATCAAATGGTTTTCTTTGCTCATCTCTTCGTGTCCTTGCTTATCGCCAAGATTCCTGATGTGTATTTATTGGATCACTCCCTGCCCAGCTGCTTCATCCGCGTCAACACGGGCGCCAGCGCCATCCATCAAGCTCTGTTACCCTGGACTGTGCTCTGCTGGTCACCCGCCATCTCCATGCTCCTGCAGATCATGCACCGTCTCCGCGCTCCGGATGCTCGCCCGTAGCCTCCAGCCTCACTGTGTGAGTTGGGACTTAAGATTTGAGAGCTCGGAACCCTCAAAAAAAAGTGTAAAAAGTCATGTAGACAAAGTTGTGTATTTTTGAAATCTAAGCCGAACGAGACCAACTTTATTTTCTGGGTCATATAAAAGTCCTCAACGTCGTCAACTGGTCCATGCGCAGACGACGTCGAGCACCTTCCCCCAAAGCTGAAAAACATGTTGGGCTCATTCATCTTAGAATTCAAAAATATTCATGTTTCACTAGACGACCTTTTACACTTTTTTTGGACATAAACGACGAAAAAATTCTAAGTGTCACCACTCATTGGGTCCCCCGATTCGATCCGATTTGCGTGTCACGTGCAAAACCGCGGTTTGGCTTTGTGTGTGCTAAGTCACGAGTTGATTCCCACGCTGGCGCTGCCGCGCAGCGGCAGTTCGTTTCGGCCGAAATATTCGGAATCTCCAATTGCGGAAAAAAAACTCTGTATTAGCGAGCTCCCTCTTACGTATCCGGGCACCGGAATACAAAACATATTTTGGCAGGTCCACCCAAAACGGCGACCAAAGATCCCAGCCGCTTCGCCAACCGTGAAAAGCGTAGCCACGTGATGGCGAGCGGTTGGTCACGAGCCTAGCGATATTCCAGTGTTGCGGTCAAGTTGCGGTAGGTTCGGAACAAGCCACTCTCCGGCCCGGCAAGCCGGACATTCTTGGAGAGAGGCTTGCACCAAACTCGGGAAAAAAGGGGATGTCTTCTGAGGTCGATATCTTTCTGAATACTTACCCAAATCACTCGATGTAAGTTGCGAATATGTTCTTTAGACTGATTCCTATCCATGTGAGGTATTCGTGTCATAATCGGAGATCACAATTCCGGTGCCGACCACACTTGTGAGCGATGTCCGTCCGGTCAAGTTCGAGGCAAACAAAAAAAGTTCTGGCCAAATCTTATGGATTTTATGGGCTCGATGGAACTTAAATCAATTGCTGAGACGATCCCTCTGCAAAATCGAGTCGAACAGAGTCCAATTGGGTCCAGGAAACACAGTTCTTCGGCGACGGCCGCTTCGGGACATTGTGACGAGACGCGTCTAATTAGTGACAACCCTTTGACATCTCCCATCAATTTTCGTCCTCTGGCTCGCTCCCTCCGATACGACTCTTCTGGCCGTCGTCTTGCCCCATCCAACTTCGAGTGGGCCGCTCCCACATGCCGAACCTCCAGTATGACCACACATTCTGGCGGCAACGGATACCCGACGTGTAGAACGCGCCGGTATGTGTCGGCGACCCGGCGTGGTGGGTGTATGCGGTCTGCGGGGCGCGACGGGCGAGAACGGATGGCGGCGGGCGGCGGGAGCTCTGGGAGGCGTGAGAGGGGGCTGAGGAGCCATTAGGGGGCTCGTGGAATGTTTGGGAGGTCGGCGACTGGCCCGCACATGTGTGGAGAGACGCGGCGCGATGATGACAAATCACGCCCAAAACGGTCGATCTTCATCAAGCACAGAAAATTTGTTGACTGGGCGTTCCGCACGGATAGACAGTCATTAATACTCAGAATCGATGTGTGAATACTTTCGTCTCTTTAGATTTTCCTGATTGAGAATCCGAGAAGTTCTACATGGGTCTCTACCGCGGCTGATTTTTTCAGACCGCTCGAATGGCAGAGATCTCCGAGGACTCCTTGGGACTTAAATCAAAGTCTGAGATGGCGAAACAACTCTCCTTGCTATTATGAACAATTTATCACAGTTGACCGGGAGGTTTGACGCGCTTTATGTCGCAGGAGAACGCGACAAACACATCCCCATTTTTCCGTAGTTTGGTACAAGCCCCTATGCCCTGCGAAGCACGTGAATATCACCTGATCAAGGCGGCTTGTTCCGAACCTAAAGTTGCGGTACGTAACTTAGTGCTTTGTCGCGCTCACGTGAACACGCGTTGCAGGTTACTCAGCAAAATTGATGGCCGGTCCAATCGTACAACTGACATATGGTTGCATGGTAAGGCCCGGCTCACACCCGCCGGCTCAACGTTATCGCTCAACTGACTGTTAGTCTGACTTGTTTTCTTACTTTCCAACTTCCATGTCGTCCGAGCAGGGATCCCGCTCTGCGACTATTGTGATGCCTAAAGCCAAAGAGGATTCGAAACAGTCGCACGACCAGTCCGATATCATTGTCGACTGGGATGGCCCGAATGATCCGTTGAATCCCAAAAAGCTAGTTTGTCATTCATGTGGCTCTCCCTGTTTACTGCTGACAGGTTATTTGGGCCCAGCTGGAGCCGCAACAAGAAATGGGCCGCAACGCTCGTCGTTTCCGCGTTCACGCTCATCAGCCCCGTCTCCTCGAGTATGATCGCCCCCGCCAGTACGCGTGTAGCGGACCAATTTGGTATCGCGGATGACGTCACGATTGCACTCCTCACCTCGATCTTTGTCCTGGCATATGGTTCACCTTCCCCAATTTTGTGGTCTCAATCACGCTAATTCGTTCCACTGTTAGCTTTCGGGCCACTGGCACGATTCGTTCCTCCCTTCCGAGCGATTGAAACTGACAATCTGATCAGATATTGGGCCCTTTATCCGAAATATTTGTTGATCTCCATTCTTCTTCAAGTCTGCCCACCACCTCATGTTGTTCCAGGGACGAAATCGCGTAATTCAAGGCGCGAATTTGTTTTACCTGGTATGGAATCTCGCATGCGGATTCGCGCAGAACACCGGGCAACTGCTGGCCTTCAGATTCATGGCTGGCTTGGGCGGCAGTGCACCTCTGGCGGTATGCTGATTGACTCCTCTCATCTCTCCAAAATTGATTCTCTCAGATCGGCGGCGGTGTTCTCGGCGACGTATGGGATGCCGAGGAGCGTGGTCAAGCGATCGCCATATACTCTTTGGCGCCGCTTCTTGGCCCAGTTTTGGGTCCTATATCGGGTGTGTATTTCTGCCATTGCGTATAACCGGGAATTCTGACAACTCGCAGGAGCATGGTATGATTTCATTACGACCAGTAACCAAATTTGAGAACAACGTCGTTTAGGATCGCCAACAAGTCGACGTGGAGATGGGTGGCAAGTCCAACTGTGCTGTATATCTATGAAATTACTGACCAATCAATTCTTCAGTTCTGGTCGACGTCGATCCTCGACGTCGCCATTCAAATACTGGGGCTGCTCTACCTCCGAGAATGTGCGTCTCCCGCCGTACTCCAGCGAACAAAAACTCACGCATCGCGTCAGCATACGCCCCGTACATACTCGAACAGAAAGCGAAGCGAATGCAGCGGTCGATGGACACGGAGAAGGGCCCGGCACGGTGTGTGCGGTCGAAATTCGAGAGCGACGACCGGACGTGAGTCCGTGCGCCAGGTTACGACTCTTTATTTAGGCCACATCCCGCAGTTGGCAGCGGATCATCCGGACGGCACTCACGCGCCCCTTCTTGCTCTTTGTGCATGAGCCCATCGTCCAGCTTCTCGGGGTGTACATGGCATTCGTATACGGCGTCTTCTACCGTGAGTGGCTCCAGCATCGGCTCGCAGCCTGCTCACGCACGGCGCAGTGTTTCTCACGTCGATTCCGCTGACGTTCCAGGGCGCATACGGCGAGAGTGTGGGCATCTCGGGCCTCAACTACCTGGCGCTCGGGATCGGTGTGACGGGCTCTTCCCAGATCAACGCGCGTTTTATGGACGCGATATATAGATACCTCAGGAAAAAGAACGGGGGCGCGGGAGAGCCGGAGTATAGACTACGTCAGGTTCAATTGTGCTTACAGACAATCAACTTACATTTCCCGCACACCAACAGCGTCGATGGTCCCCGGCACGATATTTCTGCCTGTGGGGCTGCTGATCACCGGGTGGGCTGTGCAGGCGCACGTCCACTGGGTTGTTCCCGACATCGTGAGCGCCTTTTCGGGGGCCCCGCCAAAACGAACCGCAGCTCACGGACTGCACAGGGCATCGCGCTCGTCGGCGCGGGGATCATCCTCAACTTCCAGGCGATCCAGATCTACGTCGTGGACGCGTTCACGCTCTACGCGGCGTCCGGTGCGTCGTGATTGGTCGTCTTTCCAACGTGCTTCAACTCAATGTTGCGATTGGTTCGAATTTTCAGCGCTCGCCGCGGTCTCGTTCCTGCGCTCCCTCTGCGGGTTCGGATTCCCGCTGTTCGCCGAGTCGATGTACAAGAAACTCGGATACGGGAAGGGAGATACCATCCTGGCAGTCGTTGCCATTGTGATTGGCTGCCCATCGTGAGTCGTCGCTATTGTATGCCGCGTGGAGGACCTCTTTACGACGCTCCCACTCCCAGGCCGTGGTTGTTCTGGAAATACGGGAAGCAGATCAGAATGCGGAGCAGGTACGCGAAGAGGGTGCGGCCGTCGTGAGCAGTGGTTGTATACTTATCAAATAATACGATCTGGCAACTGGTACCCCGAATGCTGTCTAGAATAATCTCTGGTGCCAAAGCCTTGACTATCCAGAACTACCAAACCTAGCTGAGTGCGCTAGAGAATTCGCAAAGTCCGGTCAAATTTCTGACTTGCCAGCATTCCATTGACTTAGGGTGTCCTTGCAACCTGAGTGGCAGTGATTCACTATTTATGTATGTTGCGCGCCCCTTTCAAGTGCAAGTTCGAGGGGTATTGCAACGCCGATCTGATTGACTGTTGTCACGATGGGTGCCGCCGCTTTTCTCCAAGTGCTGCCACCACTCTGAGCAAGTCTGCCACCACTGCCTGGTCTTCGTCGACGGCGCATGCACGCGCAACGGGCAGCCGGGCGGGAATCGGATGCGCGCCGAGCAGCTTGCGGCGCTGTAGGGTCTGCGCATGCTCGTCGAGGCGAAGCGGCGGCACCACGTCGGCTCCTCGAGGAGCGCCGCTGACGAGCCGGCGTACATCATTGTTGCGGACTCGGAGTAGGCATGACTGAATGGGTGCCCCAGCAGAAGGTACGTAATTTACTGACGTGTTCATACGCGTCGTTCAACCGTGGGCAACTTGGGGTTTGTTGGACAGGGGCATAATTGGCCAGTGATGGTCCTAAGGCCTTAAATATTGACCTTCAGAATTTCTAAGGCCTTAGGGCTTAGGTTAAGGCCATAGGGCTTAGGTGATCTAAGCCCTTAGCAACCCAAAAAGGAAATTTATTCTCAGTTGTATATAGAGCTTCCTGCTGCGCTGCACCAGTGATTTCATGCAATTTATTTTCCCCTGTCATGAGTCTTTTGCTACATCGAGCTCGACCATAACACACATGTACATCTCCTCTTCCTCCCTAGCACGACATGATACTGGGGTCCAGCAGGAAGTGCGGTTGTGCTTGTTGTTGGTCCCGGTACGTGGATAGAAGAATTCCCAGGAATCCCGGCTCTGGTGTCATGTGTGGAACAACCTTAGGCCCGATTAGGCCTGGAGCTGTCAAGCCAGGCCCAATTGGGCCTGAGGCTGTCAAAGGCACATGCCGCTGTCAAGCCAGGCCCAATTGGGCCTGGGGCTGTCAGAGGCGCGTGCCGCAGGCTCATTCCCAGGCCCCTATTCCACCTTGTTTCTCAAGTTTTGCACTAGTCTGCCATGCTGGGGGACGTTGTATGGTCCAACTTGAGATTATAGATGAACCATTGCGCCGCAGGCCGAAAAAAGTGCCCCCGGAACCACAGGAAATTCAATAAAAATAAAAGAGTGTTTTGCACTGAATCTGGTTCGCAAGGGCATGGGTAAAATTAATTGGGCCTCGAACGAGTTGGGGAGTGCCACAGGCCGGTAAAATGAGCCAAATTTAGTGAAAAAGAAGCTAAATTCGTGGGAGGACTTGCAGAACACTGTGAGCACAATATAATCTGATCCACATCTTGCGTTGAGAGGAATGAATTTGAATACTTTGCCTAGGTTCAGATTCAGCATGGGAAGGGGTGTCTGCAGAAATACCAGTCTAAGGATCTAAGGAATTGTGCAAGAGAAATTTTACATGTTTGGGTACTGTGGGTGGAAGTGTTAAATCCGGGAAGAAAAATGTATACACATGGCAAAACAAAAATGAAGGAAAGATGCGGGATGCGTCGGAGGTCTATTGAGACGTGAGAGAGGGAGAAACAAAATTGCAAAATGAAAAAGCATATAGCGGCGCTGGCGGGTTCGAACGTACGCGAAGGAAAAGAGATCACGCGATCGGCAAAACTAAACCTGAGCACTTTCCAAGTAGACTACACAAACTTGCAAGATTTCTCTCTGCTGAACACTTCAAGTGGCCTATGGACTTTTTGAATAATTTTTGAATAATTTTTTTTTGTTCCACATATGACACCAGAGCCGGAATCCCAGCGTGGTCCTCCCTCGTTTCACATGATGACTGTCGTGGCGGCAAAATTTTCAGTATATTTCGTAAGTCACACGTGATGTCTAAGGCCTTAGGTCGAGAATCGGCCTCAACCTAGGCCTTAACCTAAGGCCTTATTTAAGGCCTAAGGCCATAGGTTCAATCTAAGGCCTAAGGCCATAGGTTCAATCTAAGGCCTTAGGTCTTAGGGCCAACACTGTAATTGGCAGACAAAGCAGGACCGTAGACCCGCCAACGTCGACCTGTTTCAGCGCCTGGACGCCGCCGTCAGCGACCACGAGAGCCTCGGTGTCAATATTCGATTCTTGAACGTCGTGCGCCAGTACAACATTATCGCGGGGATCACCGTGGCACCTGCGACAGACTCACTCTCAGACTCACCAATTGCGTTGCGCTGAGTTGCGACACTGTCGCCTAAATCAGTCCAGTCTGGAGAGTGCCGACGAGATGCGACACTGTCAACTTGAATAGGATTCTGCGCTCATGCATCAGTGGATTCGCGCTTGGTAGGTAGTACATACGTGATTTCTAAGAACAAACCTTTGAATATATTAGATTCTCAAGTTCAGATTAGTCTGACAATGGTTTCAATACATTTACGCTACTACTATGTACATAACGCGCCCCAAGAGGCCGCAATGGACCGCCAGCTCACCACACACCAACAGACGAGTCTGAGAGTGACAGTGTCGCGTTTAACACATCCCCTTAAGTTATATCGGCGGTCGACACGAGTGTAGTGCTGCTCCTCCCACCACGATGGCCCCTTCCTCGAACCCTTCTTCTCTCTTTTTCAGTCTGCTCTGTATACCCTCCTTGTCCTTCTCCAATACTGCGCTGGCCCTGGAAATCAACGGGAGGAGATCTTCACCTAGTCTGTTAGACCTTCGTTTCTAGCCCTGGCGCCGCGAGGCCATACTCCGGAGCGAGCCAGCCGCCGGTCACTTCCCACCTGCGGACGGCGGGGGCAGCATGCTGACCGTGCGTCGTGGCCCCAAACCAGTTATGCCACAGCGTAATGTCTGCCCCGGCACATTTCCTGCAGGTCAAGCCTGAGGCGAGCCCATCAACATCGTCCTCAAGGGGACCTCCAGCGCCGAAGTCCTCCTGGATTCTGAGCTCAACGGCGGCCTCCGCAATTTTTTCCTGTGCGTCGAGTGTTTACATATCCTGCATGTGTGCTCCTGATCCGTAGCCAGCTCTTTCGGATTCGCGAGCGAGTGCCATGGCCAGCACTCGGGCAATAGGGGAAGTCAGAGTTGTCGATTCTGGCTCGATTCATGGTCGATTCAGGCTTCGATTCTGACCCGATTCTGGGACCAGAATCGACCGAGAATCGAGACATCACTCTGACCGACCCGATTCTGGGTTCGATTCTACGGCGATTCTGCACCATCAGAATTGACGTGTCACGAGAATCGCCGCGAGAATCGACGATTCTTGATGCAGTTCCTCCTCTGGAGGAGGAACTGCATCGATTCTTGAACGATTCTCAATTCCATTTCGATTCTTGGATAACCAATTCTCGGTCGATTCTATTTCCAGAATCGATGCAGAATCGAAAGTCGAATCGACCGCGAATCGACCAACTCTGACTTCCCCTAATGGCCAGGGCGCCAATCTCGGAGACGGCAAGTTACTCTGCGTCGCCCCTATCAGTCAAATTTATTTCCGACCTCAAATCATACTAGCAGTGAACGAGCCCGCCGACGGCCGTAATTCGCTTGGACTACTGTACGGCGACCCCCAGCTCGGCGCATGCCAGGAGACCATCAAGGGCGGGAATCACTTCTGCTACTGGGTTCAGAACGGCAACTCCTGTACGCCGACTCCGGACCCCACTTTCCCCCTCAACACCGTCGTGCTCGTCCGGCGGCCCGGGCGCCTTTTGTCTATGACTTTATCCGGGCTCCCCACGAACCATCCGACATTCTCGGGACCATCGCGCTCGTCCACCCGCCCCCGACTTTTTTATTCGTTATTTGGGCTTCTCGCGAACCATCTCACGGCCGACCTCTTTTCTCTCCACATTCGGGCCCGTCCGCGGCGCTGCGCGTCGCCTCAGGAATTTTTGAACTCCCCGCGAACCGTCTCACGGCTCCACCCCCGATTTTCTTTTATCAGTTTTTCAGACTCCCACGAGTTTTTCAGTTCGGTATTTCGAGTTCCCGCGAACCATGGCGCGCGCGCGACTTTCGATCCTTTATTCGGGCGTCCCGCGGACTGCGTCGTTGTCTTCTCTGGGAGCGCTCGCGGTCCTCAGTAAACCGGCGGTTGATTTCGATGTTCCCCACCCATTTCCAGCAGTCTTGGGCTAAAAAAAATCGATCTTCCGCCTGCCGTATTTTCCTTTTTCGTCCTACCGCTGCGCGGGGCCTGTTGAACTCGGTGAGCGTTGTGATTGACGTGGTTCTTTGCGCTAACGCTGAACGCAGAAAGGTTTTATTTTTATTGTCTTGGCTGTGAACCGTTGCACGGCAACCTGACCACGGCGCCCCCGACCTTTTCTTCGTTGTTCGGGACTCTCGCTCGCGACCGCCGCCGACATTCGATCAGTTCCGTCCCGCCCCCCGAGCCTTCTTTCTTCGCCCGGGCTGTGGGCGCCCCACGAAGCCGATGATGTCCGCCACCCGTTTCCCGCTGTCTCACTCCCACAAGAATCGATTGTCGCCCGTCGTATTTTCCGATTTTTTCTTCCGCTGCACGGGGTCGCAAGTGTTGTATTTGATGTGGTTAAATGTGCTAATGCTGAACCAAGAAAAGGGGGTTTTTTTCTCCCGCTGCACGGGCCCTGTGTCAACTCGGCGAGTCACTGAGTGTTACATTTGGTGTGGTTTAATGTTGAACCCAGAAACATCGATTTTCTTCTTGGCCGCGCGGGCCCGCATTCAACTCTGGACTAAACTGACGTGCTTCTAAACAGACCAACTGGCTCGAAGCTTGAAAATCTGCGTTGTTGAACTGGCGGGACATATGCGCACTTGACTAGATTACACGTACTTTGTAAACTAGCGGGAAAACGATATCCCGAGACCCAAACAACACGCCAATTTCTCGCGACCGCGGGCAGCCCGGGAGCTTAACTGGAAGTCCGTGCGCGTGCTGAAAAGCTATAAGTCTGAGGGAGTGAGGTAGTGTTTGGAAGCACGTGGTCAAAGTCATTTTTTAATTTAACTCTGTGGCGTGCCTGTGGTTGCCAGAGGGCTGTCGTAGGCCGTGTCTCGTTGTCCACATCCCCCGCAAATGGGCGTTTCCGACCGCGTGCCTAAGCTAATTATATAATGCCAACATAAATAGCAGACCTCCGCCACAGCATTGTACACCGCCCTCCGTCCCCGCAGTCGAGTCCGCACGAACAAAGCACACTTGAGGAATATCATTTGGTAAGAGCAATCGCGCGCCACAACGCCGGGTACAAGCTTACATAAACAATAGCCAAAAGGTGGAGACCTTATATCGGCCCACAACGGTCGACGCGAGTGTATTGTTCCTCCTCCCGCCACGATGGCCCCTTCCTCGAACCCTTCTTCTCTCTTTTTCCTTCTGCTCTGTATACCCTCCTTGTCCTTCTCCAATACTGCGCTGGCCCTGGAAATCAACGGGAGGAGATCTTCACCTAGTCTGTTAGACCTTCGTTTCTGGCCCTGGCGCCGCGAGGCCGTACCCCGGAACGAGCCAGCCGCTGGCTACTTCCTACCTGCGGATGGCGGGGGGAGCATGCTGACCGTACGTCGTGGCCCCAAACCAGTTATGCCACAACGTAATCTCTGCCACAGAAAGTAGTCGGCACATTTCCTGCAGGTCAAGGCGAGCCCATCAACATCATCCTCACGGGTACCTCCAGCCCCGAACTCCTCGTGGATTCTGAGCTCAACGGCGGCCTCCGCAATTTTTTCCTGTGCGTCGAGTGCTTACGTATCCTGCATGTGTAATGCTGATCCATAGCCACCCAGCTCTTTCGGATTCGCGAGCGAGTGCCTTGGCCAGCACTCGGGAAATGGCCAGGGCGCCAACCTCGGAGACGGCAAGGGTTACCGTGCGTCGCCCCTATCACTCAAATTTATTTCCAAGCTCAAATCATGCTTGTAGTGAACGAGACCGCCGTAATTCGCTTTGACTACGGCGACCCCCAGCTCGGCACATGCCAGGAGACCATCAAGGGCGGGAACCACTTCCGCTACTGGGCTCAGAACGGCAACTCCGCAGACAGCGGCGCCGTCTTTATGGCCGCCTCCTACGAGATGCCCATTGCGCAGCAGCACAACGTCGTCGTGAACGGGTACAACCTCGGCCGGCACGTCGCCCCCTCCGTCTGCCTCCGCCTGTGCTCACCATCTTCCCTCCCGCAGCGACTGGCTCATCGGCAACATCACAAAGTCCGCCATCCCCTCCGCCTCCTTGACCAACACCTCCACCTTCTCCGGCACGACCCAGTACGGCGGGTACACCTACGCCGCGTCCATCGCGTACGTCTCGGGCCTCCTGAGCAACACGAGCGACGGCATCAATCACAACGCCACCGTCAGCGTCGGCGGCGTGCCCGCCATCGACGGCCTCGTCGCCGTCATGGACGTCCAGATCACCGCCAAGCCGGCCAACGCCACCTCGTCGTACGTCGTCTCTCCGCCTCCCTGCCCGGCCTCACTCACCTTCTGCTACGCACAGAGCCGGCTGGCGACCTGCCCCATCTCCGATCCTCACGCTACCGTTGCTGCTACTCGGTGCCCTGTGTATATAGTGCCACTTAGATGGACAACTCACTTATTCACCCCCCTCCCGCGCTGGGCCACGGACCTAAAACCTCATCCACGAGAAACGAATTACGCCTTATTACATTTACACATATTATCACGATACCCTCACCGCATCGGGGAGCACCTAAATCCATTACTTACTTGCGGATGCAAGAGAGTTGTACAAGTAGTGTTTCTGACGAACCATAGATAGCAGCAGTCTTCGGCTCAGAGCCCCAGTTAACATCCGCTGGCGGACCCCATCGCAGTGGCGTGGCGCACTGTTATCTCATCGCGATGTCCTCCCGCATGTACTCGGCGTAGCAGATTTGTGCAAACCGGTCCTCGGGCTGCCTTTTGGCCTGCAGTACAGTAGCTCCTTCCACTACGAATCAGTTTTCAATGTTGAGTTTTAAACTCCGCAATGTCCCTTGCGCTCAACAATCACGACCACAAGGCGAACCAAAACCCCTTCGCCTCCCCACCAATGACATTCACGTGATATTTTTCCCAGCACGTGTGAGGCCAACGCGTCTCAAGAACAGGTAAGATGCATATTTAAGCCTTATTCGTCACTGGGAGGAACGGTGTTCCCCCCAGACCCCCTCTTCAATCTATTTATTCAAGGCTTTTTCTCAGTTTTCAATTTATTGAGCTTATTCTCAGTTTATTACAGTTGCTAGCGCGGGGGAGACCCCCGCGGACCCCCTACGCTCGCCGCTAGGCCCACTGCGTGGAGCAACCGTTCGCCGCGGAGGCCCACTGTGTGGGGCTTGGGAATTTTTTTTTCGTGTGATTTTAACAATTAAAAGGCTTATTCCGAATTTTTTTAGCCTCTGGCGCGGGGTAGACCCCCGCGGACCCCCCTTATGCTCGCCGCAGGGCCCACTGCGTGGAGCAACTGCTCGCCGCGGGGGCCCACTGCGTGGGGCTGAAAGAATTAAGTTAATAAAAAAATAAAAACAAGCGGTGCAAAAGGAATCGAACACGCGCAGCGAACGTATTACGTACACAATACACCATACCCACAACCACTAGAGCAAAGCAGCGATGAACAGAATGTTTCGGCAGCCCAGTCAACCCACGCTTCACCTGTTTTCCGAGGACATTTGATCGGACATGCCTTTTAAGGAAAGTCATTGGTGGGGAGGCGTGCGTCAGCTAGGCGAACCGACACGTTAACCGCTCTCCCCAGGCATGAATTCTATGGCTATGGGTTTTTCTTTCAAAGCCGAAGGGCACGAAGCAGAGCAAGAAATATGTTGGCATACATCCAGTCTGTCTGGGAATCGGATTTTATCTCAAGTTCTTAGGCTCTCTCAACCGAAAGCCTAATGAGTCACTCCGCTCAGTCTGTCCCCCTGTGCACTCACTGCGTGAATTCGTACGACTCTTCGTCATGTCCCTAGTCCTGGTTTTGCCAGCCAGCGCTGTGGCACTGTGGCACACGCTAACGCTTCTATCGACTAAATATAACAGTGCTTATCTAGACTTCTCGTCGAGCCGCCATGACCTTTCTACTGGCGTTGACTCTGGTCTGTCTATTTACTGCAACACTCACCAGCACAGAATATCAAACCGTTTTCGAGGCGCCGGAACCCCTCTGGACCACCTTCCACCACCCTATTCGGCGTGTTGCGGTCGTGGGGGCGGGACCTGCTGGACTTCAAGCTGGCGCCAAACTTATTGCGCATAACTTCACTGTCCGCCTGTTTGAACGTGCGCCAGATCCTGGTGGCAACTGGCTGTACAGCGACGAGACGCCACTCAGGGAGCCATATCCGTAGGCTCTGCGCTTATTCTCCCTGTTTTGTTATTCACAGAGCTTCAGCGACAAGCCTGTTGGAGAGACGGCCCAGCTCCCAGCGCAGCTCCCGGCAACACGTTACTACCATGAGGGCGATGAGGGGGTCTCGCTTGACGATAGATGGAAGGAACACTGGCAACCCCGCCCGGTCTGGGATAGTCTCCACACCAACTCCCCTAAAGTGAGAGCCATCAAAATGTCTTGTGCTAAACCAATGTCTCACTTCTTCCAATGATCCCAGGTCAGCACAGAACTTCCGGACGTCAAATATGATTCGGACACGCCCTGGGTGCTCTCTAACCACGCGATCCAGCGGCACGTCCGCTCTTACGCGTCTCACCACGGGCTCAACTCAAACGACAAGCAGGCCGCGCCATCCGGGCTCCCTGTGACCGCGTACTCCACTCGTGTCGAGAAGGTGGAGAAGGATGCTGAGACGCATACTTCGATACTCACACTTCGTCGCATGGAGCGCTTGCCCGAGTCGAAGAGGATCCTGGCCGAATGGTGGACGGAAACGTTCGATGCGGTGGTTCTCGCCACGGGACCGTACGTTGCGCCACACGTTCCCGACATCCACGGGATCGTCGATTGGAGCAAGGCAAAGGACGGGGATCAGTTCAGCATGCGTCACTGTCAGTCGTACCGCCATCCGGAACGGTATGCAAACAAGGTACGACCTCGAGTCAGTTGAACTGGGGATATAGTAACGATAGGTTGAAAGACGGTGTTAATCGTTGGTGCTTCCGTCTCCGCCTCTGAGATCGCCCGCGACCTCAGTCTCTTCACCCAGCGAACTATTGCAAGCATCCGTGTAAGCCTCGAGACGCTCCATATTATAACCCTTTCTCAGCCCTCGACTATTTAGCCTGCCAAAGACCGCACAGGGAGGCGGCAGCGCAGCCTTTCTCGGTTCCCGAAAAATACTGAGTTTGTACCTGAAATTCTCTCCTTTGAACCTCTCCACAGGCATGACCACGGGATCCGAGATGGAGAGATCCATCTCGTGAATGGTTCAGTTCTACGTGGCATCGACGAAGTGCCTTCCTATTTTGCGCTCCGCTTTAACGTCTAATCTCGTGGTGGACCCCAGGTCATACTCGCAACAGGATACCTACGTTCTGCTTTGTTTCCTCCGAACTCGTGGGTGTTATATTCTGCTCGGCACTCAACCTTCAAATATGTTGGGAATTAGAATGAGGGGACGGCCTACGGATGTACACTGGACGGGACATTATATTCCAGATCCAACACTGGCCTACACTAATGGTCAATAGGCGCCACACTGACTTGCTCCAGTAAAACTCTAACTCGATTCCAGTCCGTCCCTGGACCCTTGGCCGATATCAGTCATACGGGCTGGCGAAGGTATGGGAAGGCACAGCCCGTCTGCCCACAGAGAAACAGATGCGGGAAGAGGAGCGCAATGCCGGTCCATACTGGCTTCAGCTGTGGCTCGGAGAAGGTATTTTGGTTGTTGCACGTGCACCGACTGTTTTACCGTTTTCACTTGAAGCGGTATTCCGACGCTACGTTGCTTGGCTCAATGATGCGTCACTGGAGCACGGCGGGCGTTTTGTCGAGCCTCCCCCGATCGAGTAAGTCGGAGTTTCTGTACAGTGCCTTCCAAAAAGTTTACGACATGTCTTCAAAGGCATCGCGAGCTTTTGAGATATTACACCGTCGTTCATCTGCTGAATGTGAGCCGTCCATTCAAGTACCGGCATCTGCGCGGTTATTCACGCGCATCTCAGAATACTATGCATTTGGAACCGTTCGATACCTTTGCCATGTCGGAGCTGCTCGAATCCGGGTATAATGACCCCTGGGACGGATGGGTCGATGAGGATGATGCGTGGTGAATTTATCCATGTTGTACATACGTGATAATTTCTCTGGACAGACCTCCAGCAGCAGATCTAATGATCTTGCTTCGTTTGCTGAATGTATTCTCGATTTTTGTAATCAAGCTTGCCTCCACCGTGCTATGTGAGATCCAGCCTGTACTAGTTGGTCCACTATCGGTCATCTGCACGTCCCTGGGTCAGGAAGCTGGGCTCACAATATTTCCTTCTCCACACGGAATGATGACCCACAGGGGATGATGTGCGCAATTCGACTGTTCAACTGCCCAAAATTCATATATATATCATCTCAGCTAATTGATACTGTACATATCATGCCTGAGCTGGTGCCCCACCGCCGTATGCCGCGGGATTTCAGCTTTTGTTAGCTGAAAACCTTGCCAGGCGACCCCCCAGACTTCCCTACCCAGTAAGATCCACCTGGCGCTATTCAAGGTTATCGACAAAGAAATATAGCAATGGTCTGAATCTTACATGTCTCATATCTCAAGGCGTCCGCTTCCCCAGTCTACCATCAGCGCAGCAAAGTGGCTATATCCTCTGTGATGGGCACTGCTGACACCCTTGGAGGCACACATATTCCTTCAAATTGGCGTGCAAGCCTGTCCGGGTCCTCCGGAGGCCCTGACGCCTGCAACATTTCTTTCCAGTGCAGGTCGTCTTCGAATCCCAGAGTTTTCCGCAAGAGCCTGATCCGGTTACACAACCCTTTGTGTGGGGCCACACCGGTATTCCATGCTTGCCGTCGACACCGACAAATGCGCGATAAGAGAAGTATTGAGCTAACAAATATCCCGCATCGCTTACAGAACATCGTCTCTGGCAAGCGCATGGTTGCCGCGAAGCAAACTTACCCGGCTACCACACCGATTGCGTGCCCGCAATCCTTGCACTTTTTGGTAAAGCCCGTGGCTTTGAGCAGTCTTGGGGACCTCGTCAAAACTTGCTGGAGTATTGGCGTTCAAACCAACGCTGGGGTGGGTGCCATCCCTTCAAACGTGACATTGCCGATACAGGTCCACCATTTTTTATGCAGTTCCTGGTTGGAACCGGGGGACATTTCATCCAGGATGGACTGCACACGCATAGCGATAGTGGTTAGCGGCTCTTTGAACTGAGGAGTAGAAGTGTGAAAAGGTGGTTGTCAATACTGGACAAAAAGTCGGAACATAGGGAGACGGCTAAGTGAGCTGTTTCGCGAGGTATTTCCGCTTTTTCGTGGTCGATTGCATGCTCCAGGTGATTGGTTACACACGGCATGACTTTTGGCGACGGACCACCTCCATTGCAAACTCTTGCGAGAAATCCGATAATTGTGACACGAACGAAAGTATCCCTGTTCCGCGAAACGCTGCGGCGATCTCAGTCCATAGCAGCAAGTTTCGAAGGGTGCTAGAACAGGCTTCTACGGATGGGAAAATATTGGAAAGGCTGCTTGGCCAAGGCTGATCAGATGGCAGTATATGTTTCCTTCGCTGGTGGAGGTGTCCTGGCTTCCAATACGAGCCCATCTGGTCCCTCAGGGTCAACGAGGGATCGAGAACTGCAATATCCGGTGGGTGCACGCCCATGGCTCTGCGGTTGTGTCTGGAACCCACCAGGGAGCCATCTGGGTCGCAGACACACGTTTGCATCGAGTCAAACAACGAGTCAAAGTGATGTGCTCTTTAACGGTGCGGTCATGCGCCAAGAACTGCATGGCAGCTCTGAGCAGCTTGTTCGGTGGTCTGGAGTTTTCCGATGAGAATGAGTCGAACTCCACCTTGCAGCAGTTGGCAATGCCCTGAAGCGTCGTCCGCGGAAGGCTGGACGTGAGGAGTTCCACGAGCAGGTCCCTTGTTGAAGGGGCCAGGGGGTCCAAGAGATCCATAGGGAGATGTTTCTTGGTCAAATCACGGACTCGAGGCCTTCAGGCCGTCAGCGCTTCAGCTTCAGGACTCGAAATCATTGTAAAGAGGCGCATATGGTCGTGTTTGGATCGGATGGACTCGGTGATCGGATATTCCGTTTACGGACGTAACTATGTCGGAAAAACCTTAACCCAGTTTCAAGGTATTATTATTGCTTATAAGGCTTAAATATCACATGACATTATAAGGACATTGTAACTTGAAAGTTCGCATTGCAAGGACATTATAATAACTAGTTATCTTGTAATAACTCAAGAAATTGTAAGATTAATTTAAATTGTAAGGCCTTGTAAGGGACTAAACTCATTTTAAGGACGGTCTGAGCTTATTACACGTTGAAAAGGATAATAAATCAATTTGGGATAAATTAAAAACTATTCAATTGACTTAACTTATCAAGTCATGGCGACGACATTGCCAATTTTAAGATTCACGGCCGGCTCGGGATTCGAACCCAAGACCTAATTAAACAAGGTTCATAAATATTTTGTACACATTAACCACTGCACCAGGCAAGCTTTGTGAGTAAGCGTTGGGATGTTGATTCATCTAACAACACGATAGCCAAGACAACAAAGTGCATATTGCATAACGCAAACAAAAACATTCGGCAATGACCATACATTGGATCAACTTGTCCCTTTTCTCTTGGACCCTTGTCCAGCCCGCCGACCACTGCGTCTCGGACCTTCGATCTCTACTAATTCTTGCTGGTTGGGGTGAACATTTGAATTAGTGGCAGAAGGAATATAGGGTGGAGTGTGGCTGGAGCCCGCAGTGGCTGCTCGGTCCAGGACACCAGTGAGCACAGGAGGAGTGGGAGCAAAATGTGCTTCCACATGTTCATCTATCCCAAGATTGTTAATAGCCCCATCCATTACACTGTTGTCGGGTTGAGCATCAGCGTCATCCAAAGTTCCGAATGCAAGACGGTGCATGGCAGCACTGATCTCATCCTCGACATCTCGATCCCCATCTGAGTCAGCCTCCATGTTTGCCATTGGCAGTGGCACCCCAGCGAAGACATGCCGATTAAATGTCTTGAAGATATTCCTCCCAACTGGGGAATCACGGTTGGATGCTAGAAGTTTTCTATAGATTCGGTAGTTGTACTCCCATTTGATATTTGAGATTGTGCCGGTAGATGCCCATGTTTTGTCAGGGGATAGAACAAATCGGGCCTGCATTTTATCGGTTTTGTGGAGTCAAGCCAGCAGTATAGATGGACCTACCACAATGGCAGCAAATGCAATTGAATGATCTGTGGCTTCAAATATGCCATATTTTGTCGCATTGGCTTTGGGATCAGGCTTGGCATTGTCTCCAAGACTCGATGGACCATGACACATAGCCCGATGGACCTGCAGTAGATGAAATATAAGACGATAGTGTACAGTGTAGAATGACCACTTACATCAAGCACTATGCGGCTCAGAAAGATACAGTTCATGTTCTTGGACCCATTAGGGAATATGACAGGGGGAAAGAGACAAGGTGTTTTGTCTTGTGGGAAGCGTAGGAGAGAGATGAGGACTTTATCTTGGCTTCGATCACTTGCAGCAGCAACAAGCAGATTACTCTCGACCGAGTACCCAGCAGAGGCAAGAATGATGGGCATAACTCTTCGGATAGAGTTGATGACACTTGCACGTGCATTTCCAAACTCAGTGATGAACTAACCACAGTTAGAGTCAGATTTGAGAATCAACAGGACACTCACATCTGCCGCAAAGTGTTTGTACGAATTGTAATCCAAAAGTGGATAGTACTTGGGAGGAATGTTGTCGAATAGTGCTGTGGTCACGCTTTGTGAATAGACATTGTCATTTGTGAATCGGTGCTCAGGATTCAAGGGGGGCTCTGGTCTATCTTTTCGGAAATCTGTAGTTTGAACCCATGCTTCTTGGGTGAAGAAAAACCGCTTTGCCAAGGTACCAATTTGGCTCTTGTATCCAAGCTTGTTGTCCCCTGCACGAGTCGATGTCGTTTGGAGGAAGCAGCAGCAAGCAAGTCGCTATTGGTTTGGCGAAGGCTCCGATTCTCGGCGAGGACACGTCCGAGAGCAAGTTGACAGTGCTCTAGGGCCTGCCACCCATATCAGATCTGGCGGGACAGACGTGGGAATAGTAACTGACCTTGAGAACCTCCTCCTTTGTAGCATTGATGCTCAGCGGTCGCAAGTGCTCTTGATCAATGTCGCTGTCTGCATTGTCGCGGTAAGATTCATTGCTCGAAGTAGTAGACATTGTGATGGATGCAAGCAGACCAGACGCAACACTAGTTTAAATATCTCCAGGTTGGTGGTGAATCGATTGAATTCAGCCACTCAGGATTCACCGTTTACAAATGAATTGATAAAGATATAATATTAATATATTACCCTGCAATAAAACATGCAGCACAGCTGTCAATGCAGCGTGCTCCCGTCGAGGGCATGGCTTGCATGTTGTGACATTGACAGTATATAATATGCAGTGCAGCTGTCAATGTAGCATTTTACCAAGAGTCAAGGCATGCAGCATGCGTGGCGTTCAAGCCCGGAAGCTTGTGAGAACTATGAAACAATGAGTGAGTATACATACTTTCCGCGTTTGCGACTGGTGGTTTGGACACCATCTGAATCAAGTTAGGGCTGTCCGCGAGTGCGGACACCTTGTGTCAATGACGAGGTCAATGAAAAATTTAACGAGATTACCAAAACCGCGCGCGCAACATAAGTACGCGTGGTCAAAATTCCTGAGTTACACACTCTGTCCACGCGGCTCGCTCTGTCTCAAGCATGAACTAGTGTACGTGTCAATGTGCCATGTCACCGATCCACGCCAGTTGCCTGGACCTGTCCGGGGATTCAGAGTACACGTCCCGATCGCACGGTCGACGCAATTGTGCTCGATGCGGCCGATCGGGACGTATGTGACAGCCATGGAGACGAATTGTCTGGTCACTGGCGTGCACAGGACGCGGAGTTCCCATTGGAGGCGGACGAGGTGGTAGTCTCCGAGCGTGCGCGTCGAGTGCGACGCCGGGGCAACACCGCGAGGTGTCAGCGCAGCAGGCCCTCGGTCGGTGCCGGGTCCTCCGTGTGGGCAACGGCAGCGGCTGTGGGCGCCACGTGTTCCACGCCGGTGGGCCACCATCCTGGACTACATGGGCAAGAGCGCGAGCGAGGTGGGCGTGTCGGTGTGCCCGCCAAGGGTATGCAGGGCTGCGGAGGAGCGGAGGTCATACACCTTGGGGGTGGGGTGAGCAAAGAAAGAAAGAAAAGAAGAAGAAGGGATGACGTGGATCTCGTTATCCAGCGCAGCGGCGTACATGCTCGCGCCATCTTTGCTCCAGCACGCCGCCGTCACGGGGCACCCGACGTCCCACTCCGCAATGGGCAGCTTGCCCCCATCTTCAGACATGTCACACACGCGCACCGTGTTGTTGTCCGCGGCGGTCGCCACGAGCTCCGCGCCGCTCCCGCCACCCATCGTGCGGCCGAGCGCATTGATCACGCCGCGGTGCGCAGCCCGCACGCGGCGCACGCATTGCCCCATCCTCACATCCGTCGCCGTCAGGCTCGCGTTTGCGGACACAGTGTATAGTGTCGGAGAGCATACTAGCGACCACTGCAGGTCCGTGATGGGCGCCTTCGCGAGCCCGTGAGCAGCCTGTAGTTCGTGTTCGGCGCGTACGTGCGCCAGAGCGACACACCGCGGTCCGTCGAGCACACACGGCGATGTTCTGGCCCGTCGATGGGCGCCTCGAGCCCGCTGGTGCCTGCACGGTGCACACGAGGCCCTTGCTGCGGTCCCCGTCGGCGGACGAGATGGCGATCTGGCTCTGGTTTTCCGGCGAAGGTGCCTTGGCGTGTTTGGTGACGACGCCTGCAGAGGGTGAGCCTGGGCGCTTTGACGTGGCAGCTGACAGGGTTCCAAGGCATGTGGCAAGGATAGCCACGTGGCGTACGGCGGAGCAGACAAGGCGGCCCTGGACGGGCTGGGGGGGCCGTCACTAAAGGCGGCCAGGGCGTCGGGCAGAGAGAGGAGGAGGCGGGTGCTTGTGGGGTGTTTAATTGGCCGGGCCAGGTGACACAATGTGTGATGTCATGGTGACGGTTACCGTCACCGCGGTTGCCGGACCGGGACCCGCACCCAAAATACCATTGTTGTGCGCGGGCAGGCTTGCGCATGGGCACCAGGGGTACGGCCAGCAGCGCGGGGTGCACGTGGGGGACATGTCGGGGATTCGGCAAGGAGTTTGCGCGGCTCCTTTAAATTCGCAGCATTATTAATATTTAATTTAAATTATTAAAAGGTGGCGTGGATTCAGGGGGGGCGCGCGGCGCACGAGGATAGAGACGTGGTGTATGGTGGACCGGGCAAGGCGGTCCAGGACGGGCTGGGGGCGTCATAGGCGGCCAGGGCATCGGGCAGAAAGAGGAGGAGGCGGGCGATGGTGGTGGCTGACATGACGTCAATGACTGTCACTGCGGTTGCCGGACCGGGACGCACCAAATTTAAAAATACCACCCATACCCCGTCTGTGCCTCGTGCTTGTGTCGTGCTCCAATCGTGCTCTCTACTCTCTACTATGCCTCCATCCCAAGAAACTAAACCATGTCAAACCTGTGGCAAGAGCTTCAAGCTACAGGGAATTGCTCGTCATGAAGCATCATGCAAAGCAAAGGCAGAAAATGCAGAAGCTGATCGTGCATTTGCGGCAAAATTGAAAGCACAAAGACGTATGAGAGTTTTGTTGGCCCCTCTGGTGCAATGCTAATTTGTGGTATTTATTAGATGATGCTGCCTATGCTCAACTTACCCAACCTAAAGCAAGAAGTAATCCTCTCATTCAGTTCTTTTTATTATCAATTTATATTGATACATTAACAGGAAATGCTATTGCATCATCGTCGCGGGCACAGAGTGTTCGGATACCTGTTAGAGATAGCATCCATTCATGTAAACACTGATTTCATCTGATTCATTCAACAATCATTATTAATTTGGAATTGTTCAGCATCAGATTCTCTCGAGCATTTTGATTCTGTTGATCCCAGCTCCAGATTCAGAGATAACAGGGCAGATGAAGAAGATGAAGATTCTGAATCTCCAACACCAGAGATAAAGCGTGTATTTCATCCCCACAGTCAATGTCCAACAATCTTCCAATCTTTCCCTGACTATTTGGCTGCCAATGTATCTCAGGAACGTGTAATCCCTAGAGATGAAGCACCATGGAAGCCTTTCCAAACCAGACTGGATTTTGAAGTCGCAGAATTCTGCGAGCTGGCCATGTTGAATACAGAGATGACAGAAATCTTGATTGCCCTTATTCAACGTTGTGGACACAATATCAAGAACTTCACACTCACCAGTCATGCTGAGCTTAATAAACTCTGGGCGCTAGCCTCTCACAAATGCACTGAGGTAAGCTTGTTGAAGGTATAATTGAGTACTACACTGAATGGAATATTTTAGTTTGTGGAGGACAGCATCACTGTTCAGTACAAAGGTGAAAACCAAATATTCAAGACATACAGCCGCCCACTTTGGGATTGGGTTCTCAGTCTTGTTCAAGACCCTCAACTTTCTTCTTGTTTTGTTTGGGATGCTGAAAGGCTTACAAATTCAATGGCGACACCTATGTGCGATTCTACCATGAGCCCTGGACTGCGGATGCATTCTGGGCTGCACAAGTTGGTGATACAATATTTCCCACAGAATTAACACTAATATTCTTCTAGTCAGCCTTACCAAATCATCCAGCAGCAAAGCCTCTCTGCTCATTTTATATGCTGACAAGTCGAAACTATCCACCTTTGGCACTGCAAAGGGTTATGCGGTAGTTGCCCGTGTAGCAAATGTTATAGTTCCCATTCGGAACAGCACTCAATTTGGTGTGGCCAGGTAGTAGGTCATCAGCCTGTGGTAGGTTCTCAGATTGTCTTGATGCATCAACTGGCTTCATTCTGCTATAGGTCAAGGATGATCCAAGGAAAACAGCAAGCCAGCTTTTACTAATTTCAAGAATGTTGTGTGGCATGCTGCTTTCTGGAAATTACTGGAATCTCTAGTACACCATTCCAAGACTGGCAGTTGGACAATGTGTGGCGATGAAATATTACGGTGGCTATGGCCCCTGGTTCTAATTCTAGCATCAGACTATGAAGAAGCGTAAATGTTCCAGGCATTGGGGTCAATCGCTTTTACTTATAGTTATTTGCAGATGTGTAATGGCCCTAATCCGGGGTCTACAGGCATGTATCCTTGCCCCATGTGTTTCGTTCCATGGAATGAACAGTCGGATCTTTCCACCAAACACCTTCTACGCACAGCAGAGGATTCACAACAAAAACTTGAAGAAGCTCGAGCTTGCCAAACTGCTGCAGAGCGTGAGGAAATACTCAAAGCCAATTCATTGCGTGATGTTGATGTATGCTCATTTTATTTTGGATCTGCAAAGCTAAAGCTATCTAAATTATGCTAGAACATATTCTGGAAAATCGGAAATACGGATCCTCATCGAGCCCTTTCTTTTGACCGTCTCCATGCATACCATGGTGGTCTTGGGGTGATCATCTTTTTTCCCAGATTAAGCTCCTAGTTACGGACAAGGGTCGCGAATCTATTGTCAAAATTGACAAACAGTGCGCAATTCACTTTTACAAATTACCCTGTCTTAATTCTCTAGGATGGCTGCTATGCCCCGTTGGAGAGGGCTAAATCATTTTGACAATGTGATGAATATTTCGTTCAATGATGGCTCGAAACACGAGGACATTGCCAAGTTGATGCTGTTTGCAACTCACAATGTGCTTGTCGACAAGCCTGGGGTTCTCCTTTTGAAATGTCTACGAAGCTATCTAGAGCTTGACATGTACATTGCTCTTCAAGTTCATACATCAGATACCATTGCAGCAGGGCGGCATGAACTTCTGGTGTTTGATTCATTGATGAAGGTATGTCTCACTTATTTTTGCTGAACTTCTGACCAAGCTCCTTATCTCAGGAATATGTCAAAGCTTGTGTTGGCACTGACTATGAAGACAAGAACTGGAACTTCCCAAAGATGCACTCCCACCAGCATGTTTTCGATGACATTGAAAACAAGGGAGCCAGTCGAAATTTTGGAACCAAGATAAATGAGTCAATGCATGGTCCAATTAGACAAACATATCACAAGTTGACAAACTTCAAAGATGTGACTCCACAGGTGTGTATTAATCTATCTGAGATCATCAGCATTTTTTCAATACATTTTCAGTTGATCAAACATGACCATCGACGAGCAGTTGCCCTCTTTATTCGAGAGCAACTAGATGCCCTTGATGGACCAGAAGATTCACTATGCCCAGCGGATCTGGAGGCAGAAGTGCAGTCCAATATTTCAATTGGCTCCAAACTCAAGCCTATCATGTTTTCAGCACTGGAAGATGGAATGTCAGCTGACATTGCCTTCCAAAGATTTCGCGTGCGGTTTGGAGAGTTCCTCTCAAACTTTCTACCAGCATTTGGATACAGGCTACCCAATGGAAACCGGATTAGATTTGAAAAAACAGACATGGTATGCATTCAAATTGTGTACTTCAGAAGGGACCATCTCAATTTATTTGTGTTAGATTGTGCCATTTCAATTCCTGAAAGTTTATTATGAGTCCCTGGGTAATTGGACATCGACAACGGATTACTTGCGATGTAACCCAAATTTCCATGGCCAGTCACGCTATGATGGTGCACTAGTCAAAACCACCAATGGGTTCATTTTTGTGCAGCTGATCTACATGTTTTCCTGCATGGTTGAGGGAAAATCACACCCCTTTGCCCTGGTTTTACCCCTGGATTCTCGCACTGGTGCTCTGGGACGAAAAGACAAGGCTTTGCGACTGCATCGGGTCCGCGCAAAACCAAGAAAGGATGCAGAAATCATTTCAGCCCATTCTATTGTTCGTGGTGCACTCCTAGCACCCGACTTTGACAGTGCAGATGAATTCTTTGTTGTTGACATTGCAGACACAGATATCTCATTACGATTAAAGAGTTTGTATCCAGATCATTACCTTCACTGATCCACAGAATAGAATCTTTTGGCTGCACACTCCATATTTTCAACTTAACAAATGTTGTTTCTTGCACATCATGATCTGTCAATATTACTGAATTAAAAAACCCTATAATTTAACCCTGACAAGAAGGGCTGCCATGGGCTAAATGAGAAGTGTGGGAGAGGCAAAGTAGATTATGTTGGGCAGAGGTGAAGGTGCTAGTGCATCTGAATGAGAGACCTCAAGGGGATGACAGACTTACAAGGAGGGGACAAATTTAAAGTGCCTTAAAAGAGCCCGCCGATCCTTGCAAGCCGGCCGCGGCCTTAACAGCGCCTTAAAAGCCGGCCGCGGCCTTATTAATGCCTTATAAGCCGGCTGCGGCCTTAAAAGTGCCTTATAAGGCATCCCCGGACCTTACAAATACATTATTATGTCATTATAAGGCCGCTGCCTTATAAGGCTAATTATGTTTTTCCGACATAGACGGTTAGCCTCGCACAAATTCTGTGGTTAGACGTTTGAGTGGGATCCCAGGATCCTAAGTCTGAAGGGATTAAAGAAATTCCACAAATTTCTCCAACCTTCGCTTTTTCGTTGACTGGGGTCAAAAACACGTGAATATTTCCCTTGGCGAAAACGCCGAACCCCAAAGAATGTATCAGGGCGGCTGGAGCCACCCGATCGACTTTCGTTATTCGCCGCTCTCTCTTTGTGGTTTACACTCATCATGGCGGACACTTCAGGTACGGCACCTGCTTGTTCCTTATAGGGACCACTACAGTAATGCATCCTCCTTCTTCAGATGAACTCGGTGTGTATGTCGTCCCCAACTTGACTATCAAAGAGCTGCTGGATGCCATTCCGTATGTAGTCGCCCACTTCTGCAGTTCGCAACGCCTCATCCTTTGGCAGGTCTCATTGCTTCAAGCGTTCTGCGGTCAAGTCCTCGATGTACACGTATGCATCGAGTTGAAGCCTATACGGAACCGTCTGCTAATCACTCGCAGGCTCTGGCACCTGTCTATAATTTTTGCCATCTACAAGACCGCCGCGTATGCCGACACATTCATCAACCCGCAATCCCTGGCGTTGCCGTACCCGGTTTTGTACCCGCTGGCGAGGTTTGTATTGTGGTCACTGTACGGGTTTTGGGCTGGCCTCTTTGGCACGGGTATCTGGGTCATAGGTGCTGATTTTCCTTGAAGTTGCACAATTGTCGTATCTAACATGCACTCTCAGGTCACGAGGCTGGACACCAGGTAGAGGCCCAATTGAGCTGGTTCGCAGCGAGGATGACGCTGAGGGCGATGTCATAGGCGTTCTCAGAGTCCAAGACGATCAACAACACAGTTGGCTGGATTCTTCATTCTGCGTGCGTCCACAGATCGTTATGTGATTCTTTATTTTTTACAATCGTTACGGCAGCGTCGGCGTCCCGTACCATTCTTGGCGTATCACCCACGCTAAACACCATGCCTCGACCGCCCACATGACCCAGGATCAGGTTTGGGTCCCCGCCACCCGCTCAAATAAGGGTCTGCGGCCGTTCGACCCCAAGCGGGAAGACCGCCTTGGCGCGCACGCGACAGAGGAAGTCAAGAAAGAGCTGTGGGAGGCCCTTGGCGACTCACCCATTGGCGCATGCTACGGGATCGCGATGTACCTGGTTCGAACCTATCGTGTCCTCGTTGTCCATTATCTTGACCCCGCATTAGCTTGTAGGCTGGCCAGCATACATCACTGCCAACGCGGCAGGGCAGCGCCGCTACCCGAAGGGCACCAACCGTACGCCGCAACCTTTACTCATCGTCTTACCCTTCCCAACCTCCCCCATAGACTTCAGTCCGAATGCTGTGATGTTCGCGCCGCACCACCGCAATGCCGTGCACCTCTCCGACATCGGTGTGGTGCTCTGGCTCGGCGCACTCGTCGCCGCCAGCTACGTCTACGGCTTTTCTACCGTCTTCATCGTCTACATCGTCCCGTACCTCTGGTGAGCACATCCATACGCATCTCGATATGTTTGCGCCCGCGAAACTCAACCGGCGCGCCCGCACAGGATCAACCACTGGCTCGTGCTGATCACGTTCCTGCAGCACACGGACCCGCTGCTCCCGCACTACCGCGCGCCCGAGTTCACGTTCCCGCGCGGCGCGCTCGCGACGCTCGACCGCAGCCTGCTCGGGGACCTGGGCAGCGTGATGGCCTGGATCGGCGCGCACGCAACGTGCGTCTTTGTCTCCTTCCGTCCTCGCGCCTCGCCTCTGACCCCTACGTCGCACAGATGCGGCATCTCCGAGACGCACGTCGCGCACCACGTGTGCAGCAAGATCCCGCACTACAACGCGTACGCTTTGCTCATGATGATGCCTCGTTTTGGTGGATGTTGATCTTGGGGCGGCAGGTGGGAGGCGTCCGATGCGCTGCGGAAGGTCCTCGCCCCGGCGGGGCTGCGCTGGCAGGGCGGGGCCGGCGGGTGGGCGGAGATGTACCGCGTGTACCGCGAGTGCAAGGTGCGTTTCGTTTCATTTTCACTCGTGCGTGTTCTGACTAGATGCTGTGCGATGCATTGCAGTTCGTCGAGGACGAGGGCGACGTTGTATTCTACAAGAATGCGTACGGGCTCGCGAAAATGCGCCCCGTGTTCAATGAGTCGGGCGAGAGCGACTCGGGTATAGAGATCGTAGAGAAGAAATAATCAGTGCGCAGTACGATCTAAGCTCCGTGGTACGCTTAGAGAACTCTCAGCATCTAATGCTGAACAAAACACTGTTTTGTGGACTGTTAGAGCGGACCAGCCATGAACGCATGGACAGTTATTGCTTGATCAATATCAAAAATTGCGGGTGAGGACGACCATCGACGTCGAGCTGCTCCCTCTTGGGCTTGGTGTCGACAGCGGGGCTCGGGAATCGCGTGCCGCCGTTTGACTCGCTGATGCTGCGGTCGTGGAACTTGCGGCTAGAAACTTAACGGACGGTGATGAGTGGGTCGTACGCGATGAGCATCACGTAATGAGGTTGTGGGCGGCGCCTCGCGCTCAATGGCGTCGTAGAACTGTAGGTTCTCGCGCGACGTGAGCGACCAGTGGCGTATGAATAGGTCTGGACGCACGCGGGTATAGAATTCGAACTTGAAGTCCGCTCCCCGCTAACCTGCATGTGACCGTGTCACCAAGGTCGTGTCCCTTCCCAATCCCTTCCTCATGAGCATAATTCAGGACAAAAAAATTGAAATACAAGCACAACAACAAATATACAGATAGAGATGGTGAAAGAAAGAGATAGCCGCCCTGCGACTTCCCCTGGGTCCGTTCCCGACCAGGAGGTCCGCTCCTTCCGTGGTGTCGATGTAAAATTATTTGCAGGATCGAGACTTAGATTCGTACCGAATATTCTTCTTGTGGTTGACAGAGATATTCGGAGGACTATGCCGCACATACCGAATAGCCGTGGCACTCAAATATCTACGTACTAAACTTCTGCTTCAAGACCAAGAGAGCGGCAATGGTATCAACGACGACCTCTTCGAGAGATGTGAACGTTATGCCGAGTTCCGTCTCTGTCTTGGACGCATCGAATTTGAACGTCACGACTTGAGACAAGTTCACAGGCGGGAGATTGTCCCGCAGCTCGGGGAAATTGCGCTGAATCACATCCACAATCTGATCAGATACCTGAACAGAAGGGTGTGTTAAGGGTACGTCAAGAACAGGAAGAGCCACGCACACAGCTGCCCCCGATGAGGAGGTACCGCTGGTTCTTGGCGAGATCCCGCTCCACCGCGCGCACATGCGCCAGCGCGACGTCGCGTGCGGCGACGTACACCGGTGAGCTAGCCGACGGGACGCCATCCTGATACTTTCCATTCGCCATGCCCCATATGTATGCGACCGAGGGGTTCAGCGCGGTCAGAGAGGTGAGGGGCTGTACCGGGGGGTCAAAGGTCCCGCTACAGGACTATGTCAGTTCCGGATTGGTATCGCCAATGCAATATGAGCCATGTACCAGGGGCAGATGGCGGCACCAGCCCACGCAGGCTGCTCGTCTTTGATGTAGTCCCAGAAGGCGCGCTCCGCGAGGGCTTTAGAGGCACGATAGACGAAGCGTGGGTTGGTAGACGCCCTGGCCTCCTCGTATGTCGCCGGGTTCCAGTCCTTTTCCGTGAGCGTCTTGCCGGCCTCGAACCGGGATGGCTCGTGGACCGCTCCCACCGACGACGTGAAAACCACACGCCGGATCCTGGGCTCGTTCTTCGTTGCGTAGAGCAGATTCGTGGTGCCCCTGATGGCGGGGATGAGCAGGTCTGTCTCGTTGTCCTGCAACGTGTTGCAAAATCAGCTGCCTGAATGCGAGAAGGATGAATGAGAAACATTGGGGTTCGTATTGACGGGCGACGCGACGTGCACGATGATGTCACAGCCCTTCACCGCTTCGTCGAACGCCCCGGGGGCCGCGAGGTCCGGAACGACTGCATACTGATAACGCGCCTTATGTGCGGGGAAGCGCGCGATCCAATCCTCGGCCTTGAAGAGGGTGCGAGCAGTAGCTTTCACGGTGTAGCCCGCCTCGAGGAAGGCCAGTGCCGTGTACGTGCCAATGAAGCTGGAATGGTATGGAATGAGGATGTAAAATGCTGGTGATATCGACGAACCCTGTGATGCCAGTAACAAGGACTACTCCGCGAGACATGAGTGCTAATTGTTGACCAGGGCACTAGCGTCGAGCTGACTTTATAAGTGTGCGACCGTACTGTGAGCATCGTACGGGTAGACTCGGCGAGTCGGAAACTGGCTACTTACTGTGGAAAATTAGCGGGTGGGATTTTCTTTGCGGCTGGGATCCGAGAATCTGCATCATGGAGCGGATGTCATGGGCGGTTGAATGCCGCGGTTCTTGAAAGGTTCTATACATTACAGCTGTTCATAATGCACAACGTCAGGACCCTACCTGAACCTAGTTAGTACTATGAGAAACGCTGTCACACTTTTGCAACTTCCGTGACTCATCAGACGCGCTGAGACGCCTGAACCCGTGATCGCGAAGAGAGTCAAACTTGAAGCACCACTCGACACTAGCGCTCTGTGGACTCGACGCCAGCGCACTACGGCCTCAGATGCATCCCCCGGACTTAGACACGACGCCTGCGCACCGCAGACCGCCGACTCAGCCGTGCGCAAGATACGCTATACTCCACACGCGGGTCCGAGACGACAACGCCCGAGCAAACTTGAAGGCGCCATCACGCCGTGGACGAGTCGCTTTCCTGCACCGCGTCGGCTCCTTTCGCATTCGACTGTCGGCTCGGTCTTGCGCACAATTTCCCGGGCTTCGCAGACGCCGAAGTCCACTAGCGCTGCCGCCCAGCACGCAGCAGCAGCAAGCGCACGCGCATCACGAGAGTCACACGCGCAGAAGTCCAGCGGGTCGTCGACCGCCTCGTGATGGCCTTGTCTACGTAGAGTCGTAGGTTCTCGCGCGACACGAGCGCGGAGCAGCTGGTGTCTGGACGGCTGGAAAGTCTAGTGACCATGACACCTGGAACACAAAGCGGGCTGGACTGTCCGCGTCGCTCTTTTCTAAGAACGCCTTTTCCTCGGAAACGTTGAACCTGGGCTCGATGGTCAGGCCGTGTGTCTTTGACTCCAGTTCTGTGCTGGCATAAGGAGAGCCCTTGTGCGGATGGTACCTACGTACGATTGTTCTCCTTCGCTGATGCTCAAGCTCGTGCTGTTAGTGTCCGCAGTGTGCTCGGCATTCCCGTTGGTGTGTGCCGTCTCCTCGCAGGCGTACGACTGGAGCCAGGTCAAGGTCAGAATGTGCATCAATCTTGGGTGTTCTTTCTGATACTGGGCAGATTGGCGGGGGCGGAGGCTTTGTTCCCAACGTCATCTTCAACCCGAATGAAAAGGGCCTGGCCTACGTGCGCACCGACATAGGCGGTGCTTACCGGCTCAACTCAGACGATTTCTGGACGCCGATCCTCGACTTCATCAACAGTTCAATCTCGGACTGGTGGAACGTGGATGCTCTCGCCATCCCGTTGACACGAACCGTCTTTACCTGGTAAACATTATGCCATTGTAGACTGTACTTTCGCTCAGCTTTTATCGCAGGCTACCGGCATGTACACGAACAGCTGGTACGCGAACAATGGCCAGATCCTCATCTCGGAAGCTCAGGGCGCGACATATTCAGTGTACTCCCTTCCGTTCAAAGTCGGGGGAAACATGCCAGGTCGCGGCATGGGCGAGGTGCGAGCGCGAGCGACAGTACAGACCGTCGTCTTCTAATATGGCTCCTAGCACCTCGCGGTTGACCCGAATCTCAATAACACCCTTTTCTTCGGTGCAAGAAGCGGCCACGGTCTCTGGAAGTCTACGGACTTTGGCGCAAGCTGGACTCAGGTCACCAGCCTTCCTGACGCCTATGTGTGTCCGCTGCTCGCTTGAGGTCCTTGAGAGACACTTACTTTGCGCTCAGGTTCCTACATACCCGACCCAAGTGACACCACCGGATACTACAGTGATAAAGTCGGAATCGCGTGGGTCACTTTCGATTCTACGTCTGACTCCCCGGGAACGGCAACCCCGTGCATCTTCGTCGGAGTCGTCTCGAACGGCACCAACAACGTATATGTCTCGGATAACGCTGGATCGTCTTGTGCGTACACCCGCTGGGACGCCACTGCACTGTTGCCCTCATGCCTTGCTTCACAGGGGCTGCTGTCTCTGGCCAGCCGAACACACAGTTCTTCCCGCACAAGGGCGTCCTTTCCCCGGCCGAGAAGACGTTGTACTCTGACGGTGTCGGCCCGTACGACGGCACGAATGGCGCCGTGGGCAAGTACGACTGGACCGACATCACCCCCGTGTCTGAGGGCAATCTGTACTCTGGGTTCGGCGGGCTCGCTGTCGATCTGCAGAGGCCGGGCACGATCATGGTCGCAGGTGCGCTGGCTTGTTTCTCACTGGGGCATGGCTGACATGTGCACCTCGACGCTTAGGGCTGACCAGCTGGTGGCCTGACGGCTCCATTTACCGCAGCACTGACGACGGCGCCACCTGGGTATGGCCCTACTTAGTAACTTAGGAAGGACGTGAAAGTGTGATGCTCATACCGTCGTAGTCTTCGTCCTGGGCATGGGCATCCACTGGCTAACCGAACATTGACAAGTTCTACTCGTATGTCATTCTCCACGATTGGATCCTCCGCTGACCACTCTTCAGGTTCAGGGACCCGCTCCCCCCCTCGGTTGGCCCAAGCTACACGACTAACGAGCTGGCCGTGCAGACTGGCTGGTGGATGGAGGGCCTCGCTATCTACCCATTCGACAGCAGCCACTGGCGGTACGGTACCGGGCAGACGATCTACGGCGGGCATGACCTCCTCAAATGGGACTCCGTGCACAACGTCACGCTCGAGTCGCTCGCCGACGGGATCGAAGAGGAGAGTGTCCAGGTGCTCATCGCGCCGCCGTCTGGGCCGACGCTCATCTCTGCCGTCGGCGACGAAGGCGGATTCGTGCACACTGACTTGACGAAGCCCCCTGCGCAAGGCACGTGCTTCGGTCTCTCCGATGTCTATTCGAGCCTGGTGCAATGGCGTTGCAGAGTTCCTGGACCCGGTGTGGGCGACGACAGCAGACCTCGACTACGCCGGCAACGCGCCGGCCACCATTGTGCGCGTCGGCACCGATTCTTCTGGGCAAGCTGCCCGGACGCCTACGCAGCTTTCTTGCCCAGATCACCGCTCCCGCAGCGCCAGCAAGCAAGTCGCACTGTCGTCCGACTCCGGAAACACCTGGTGCGCAGTGTCGGGCATTCCGCCGCCCAAAACTGACCCGCCATGCCAAGGTCCCCCGACGCCGCCATCGCAGACGACGTCGCGCTATCGAAGGTCGCGCTCTCCGCCAACGGCACCACGGTTCTCGTGCGCACGCAGAACGGCGACTTCCAGGTCTCGACGAACCAGGCCGCTTTCGCCGCCGTGCCGAGCCTGCCCCCGTGGGCGGCCATCGCGTCCGACAAGCTGGACAACGCCGTGTTCTACGCCGCGGTCGGGTTGCACTTCTACGTCTCGGACGGCGGCGCGACGTTCGCCGCTACCAGGGGCGCGCTTGGCTCCTCGACGACGCCGGTGAAGATAGTGGTCAACCCGCACGCGCGTGGCGACGTGTGGGTCTCGACGGACGTGGGTTGTTTCACAGTACGGTCGCGGGCAGGACGTTCGTCAAGATCCCGGGCGTCGCGCAGGCGTGGGCCGTCGCCCTAGGGAAGCCGAAAAGGGTCGGTGGGCCCCCGCGGTCTTCGCTGCTGCTGCGAGGATCGGGGTGATTGGGTACTACAGCAGCGACGACGCGGGCACGAGCTGGGTGCGCATTGACGATGCCGCGCATGGGTTTGGCCTGGTGCGTACTCGAAGGATGTCGTGCGCACGCGGGCGAATAGCGTACTCGGTAGTCTTCTTCACGACAGGCGTCGGCAACCCCATCGCCGGCGACTGGCGGACCTATGGCTGGTACGTGTCTTCCACACTATCAGTCGCTCTGCAGTCTGCTGGCGAAGCATTGTGCCGCAGTGTCTACATCGGCGCCGGCGGGCAGGGCATCTTTGTGGTGAGTTTTGTGTTGTTCCGTGTGGAGTGCTCATGCTCATGGGCCGCAGGGCGATGTCTCTGCGTGAGCAGGTCCAGGTCCAAGTCGGGAGGACGTGTTCGCATAGGCGGAGCGCCGTGGGCACCTCATGCTCTCGATAATTCAGGCCAGAATGCAGCACTTTTATTCGATGAATCAGTAAGCACATACTTAATGCCATAGCCTAGGAGTGCTACCAAGCTGATCCACCGCACCTGCTTGAGGACAACCTCCGTCGAAACAAAAGCGTAATTGTCGCGTTCAAGCCTATGCTGAATGCACCCAAACCCGAGATTTGGGCTTCTCTTTTCCGCAAAATGATGATCCAGATGTACGCCTTGAAGGCCTCTCGCTACAAAGGATGGAAAAAGAGGACGCCCTGTGTGAGGATGGCAAGACGGAGTTCATTTCCGCGCATGACTGCCATCTTCATCTATAGTTGTTCAATATCAGTTGGATATCAGCGCGTCGAAGGCCAGTGACGCACAAAAGCTCTGACTTCGATGTTACGTATCATCTTCAAGTTCAAGGCGGTTGGATACTTCCCAAGAACTGCAGGTACAGTATCTTTCCACACAAGCCCCTCGCGTGGAATCCAGAATGTGAGCTTTGCACGCAGTAATGGCGCTCAGCACAGCATCCTTCCGCGCCGAAAGATCCTGGTATGTAGCCGTCGCCAGCTTTTTGTATCCTCTAGTCACGAACTGCTGCAGCCGAAACTCGGACTACAGATTTGCAACATGTTACATACTTTCAAGCTACGATCCTTAGGCTTGCCACAAGATTTCTAGCAGATTGAGCCTATTGTATTTGTCGTAGTTCTCGGTAACTACAGTAATAGCTTGAACTGACACTATGCATAAATTGGTGAACATATATCTCCCCTCGACATCTAGCGCCTCGTCACAGTGCATTGTATTTCTGTTAAGGATGACGCAGTTCGTATCAAGAAATGTATCTGGGACCTCAAAATATGCACGACATACCTCAGTTGTTATTAGCCTTGTCCTTCTTCGCCTTCTTCGGGGAAGGCTCCGGAGTTGGCATGGTTTGTGGGATGACTTGTACGAATCGGCCAGCACATCCCCCAGGCTTCTGGCATGCATAAGATCCATCTGCGCCGGTCGCCCTCGGATTCTTAACGTAGTAAGTTGGGTTATTAAACCCGCAGTTGACTGAGCAGGATCCCATAAGGTCTGTACTGGAAACATCTGTGTCAACGAGAGACCTCCCTTGAGTTGTAGGATTTACCTGGAGGTTGCCTGGAGGGTGAATGCTACTTCGATGCAGATAGCTGAATCGGACGTCTTTTATACAATGCATACGCCAGGCAATGTGGTCTTGCACAGCACTGTGTGTCCAAAAACACCTATCTCTCTTTCTCGTCTCTCTGCCTTGGCGCCTTGGACCGTCACATGCGTCGAATAATCAGCCCCCGCGAAGGGTTTTCAACAGCATTGTGGGTGGTCCATCAAGGGTTCAAACTCAGGGGAGGGAAATCTTATACTTCTCTGTACTTTTTAGCGCGTTTTATGACTCGTTCATCAGCGCGGTGAAATTATCCCATCGGTCTTCCCACCAAGTCCGGATAAGAATCTCGTATCACGGCGGAAATAGTAGAACAATGGAGGTGTTAGTTTTTTTTCTTGCGGCTCCGCCGAGGTTCTTGGATATTAAATAATAGGACATTGCAGCGAATGTGGGAAGGGTAAGCCGTTATACAGTACATACACACACGCGGCATAAATCAAGAGTTTTATTGGGAGTCGTGCGTGGATCAATGACCAAAGGGAACAAAAATATATGCAAGTAGAAAATGATGAGAGGAGAAATTCGAGTTCCCGGGACTAAATTGGTGCTTCTGGCTGGATTGCTACTTCAGAGGCCTTGAGGACATTCTGAGTGAGACCTCGAACTGAAGAGAGCGGACGAACCTCAATCCAAAATCTCCAGCCACTCGTGCTGCAAAGTTTTGGAGGGATGAGATGATCCATTTGGGACACTTGCCATAACCGTTTTGCCCCCGTCAATATTTTGGGGATGAGGTTGGTATGAGGGACTCCCGTGCCAGCGCCTCAGGCCTCAAGGCTTCAAGCTTCAAACAGTCTTTCCGAATCAAACGGAACAAAATCTTCACACCACACAAGGCACGTGACGATTCACAACTTGTGTACACCTCTTGTAGTACGCGCCGTTGCTCAACTGTTCCACAACTCAAGTCCCGCCTAACAGACCTACGATCGATTTTCGTCCATACCATGACATTCACTACCACCGTTAATGTAGACCGATCGGATATAGCAATGAAGGGTCGAACTCCCCCAGTTACCGTGAGCCACTCATGACTTTCCCTGAGAAAACGTCTTCAATGAATACGATGTACCGTCAGATCCCTTGCGTCAAAGATTTGGCACGCGAATTTGAGATACTCCTTCAGCAACACGTTTATTCTGCCGCTATGAAACGCGTCATCGCATCATTCAATCTGGATGCCTTACAACTCCAAGCCACGGAGACAATGGGAAAGCACTGTAACGGTTGCCATCCAATGGGACAAGGAGGCTACAATACCGTTGCGTGTATATCTGTTCTCGATGGCGGTCTCTCACAAGGCCACAGGTTTTTATCTTGACTTTCGAGGACAGTACAGATATCATTGCACGACTTAGCGGAAGCCATTCTGGTCAAGATGAACGCATGTCGCCGGAGGCCCTTGTGCGAAGATTCATCTCGGAGGTAGCTTCTGCGTCTGCGTATGAATTCTATATCACTCACCTTTCTTTTCCAGGTTGCTACCTTACGCTATGTGAAGAAGAAGACAACAATTCCTGTTCCAGAAGTCTATCATGCTGTTTCAGACTCCGAGAATCCTGTCGGAGCTCGTTATATCCTTATGGAGAGGGTGAGTCACGCTCTACATTATCCAGGTTTCAGCCTTCATGGCGCGTGGATAGCTGTCGGGTCAGACCCTCACCGCGCCCTGGAACACTTTTACGTCGGACCAGCGAAGAAATATGATCGCCTCATTAGCCAACTTCCAGGCCCAGCTTCTGGAGCTCGAGTTTCCTGCCATCGGCTGTCTTGTCGACGAGCAAGGGACGGTCGGGCCTTTGGGCCTTTCCTGCACCTATCCATTTGTTTTGCGCGATGATTGTGGTCCGTTCAAGTCGTCGAAGGACTTCTTACTCGCCCATGTCAACGCCGAACTGGATTTATTGACAAACCATGTCGACGAATGGACCGAGAAACGACAATTTTGGGCAAACCTAAATGGAGGGTTCGAAGATCTGCCACGCGAATACGCAATCCAATGGTTTCAATTACTGTTAGACGGGATCAGCGCCCTTCCTTTCGAACTCCTCGACCCTCCGGAGAATGCCTTTGTGCTCTACCACGATGACTTTAACTCTGGCAACATCCTTGTTTCGCATGCCGATCCAACTGTCGTTGTCGGCATTCTTGATTGGGAAGGCTCTCGTGTCTCCCCTCTTTGGGATCCAAGGCGCATGTGTACGGTTCTATCGGATAGCAAGGTAGACGATCCGCAGGAGCTCGCTTCTTTGCGCGAGCTGGAGTACGATATCCTGACCGATGCTCAACCATACGCGAGATACTCGCAGCTTCATCTAGCGCGATTGCTGCATATCACTGACTACGGGCATTCGACCCAATCCAAGCGCTCTGAGCTCAACCGTCTTTTTTTGCAGTGGTATGCTGGCGTGTGTGGCACTGGCCGGGCTGATAAGATCGAATCATTCATGGGTCTAAAAAAATTCATTGAGGTTCGTCCGCTCTCTTCAGTTCGAGGTCTCACTCAGAATGTCCTCAAGGCCTCTGAAGTAGCAATCCAGCCAGAAGCACCAATTTAGTCCCGGGAACTCGAATTTCTCCTCTCATCATTTTCTACTTGCATATATTTTTGTTCCCTTTGGTCATTGATCCACGCACGACTCCCAATAAAACTCTTGATTTATGCCGCGTGTGTGTATGTACTGTATAACGGCTTACCCTTCCCACATTCGCTGCAATGTCCTATTATTTAATATCCAAGAACCTCGGCGGAGCCGCAAGAAAAAAAACTAACACCTCCATTGTTCTACTATTTCCGCCGTGATACGAGATTCTTATCCGGACTTGGTGGGAAGACCGATGGGATAATTTCACCGCGCTGATGAACGAGTCATAAAACGCGCTAAAAAGTACAGAGAAGTATAAGATTTCCCTCCCCTGAGTTTGAACCCTTGATGGACCACCCACAATGCTGTTGAAAACCCTTCGCGGGGGCTGATTATTCGACGCATGTGACGGTCCAAGGCGCCAAGGCAGAGAGACGAGAAAGAGAGATAGGTGTTTTTGGACACACAGTGCTGTGCAAGACCACATTGCCTGGCGTATGCATTGTATAAAAGACGTCCGATTCAGCTATCTGCATCGAAGTAGCATTCACCCTCCAGGCAACCTCCAGGTAAATCCTACAACTCAAGGGAGGTCTCTCGTTGACACAGATGTTTCCAGTACAGACCTTATAGGATCCTGCTCAGTCAACTGCGGGTTTAATAACCCAACTTACTACGTTAAGAATCCGAGGGCGACCGGCGCAGATGGATCTTATGCATGCCAGAAGCCTGGGGGATGTGCTGGCCGATTCGTACAAGTCATCCCACAAACCATGCCAACTCCGGAGCCTTCCCCGAAGAAGGCGAAGAAGGACAAGGCTAATAACAACTGAGGTATGTCGTGCATATTTTGAGGTCCCAGATACATTTCTTGATACGAACTGCGTCATCCTTAACAGAAATACAATGCACTGTGACGAGGCGCTAGATGTCGAGGGGAGATATATGTTCACCAATTTATGCATAGTGTCAGTTCAAGCTATTACTGTAGTTACCGAGAACTACGACAAATACAATAGGCTCAATCTGCTAGAAATCTTGTGGCAAGCCTAAGGATCGTAGCTTGAAAGTATGTAACACGTTGCAAATCTGTAGTCCGAATTTCGGCTGCAGCAGTTCGTGACTAGAGGATACAAAAAGCTGGCGACGGCTACATACCAGGATCTTTCGGCGCGGAAGGATGCTGTGCTGAGCGCCATTACTGCGTGCAAAACTCACATTCTGGATTCCACGCGAGGGGCTTGTGTGGAAAGATACTGTACCTGCAGTTCTTGGGAAGTACCTTGAAGATGACACGCAACAGCTAACAACGAAGACGTCACGTGGACGCGCCGTGCGTCACTCTGGTGTCACTTGCATGCCAAGACAACAGCACCAAAGTGGCAACTCCCGGAGTCCCGCTACAATCTTCCTATCCCATTGACATCTCCAAACAATAGAGGAATCTGTTTGACTCTTAAGATCTTATGATAAACACATAATGTCGGCCAGTAGTCTTCCCGCCGGAGACACTCCGTTTACGACACTCATGCACGCGCCACCCCCAATGCCACCACTCCAGCCCTTAGCTGAACAGGACAAGGAAGAAACCACATTTATCCAATCTCAACAAGGACAGAGCGCCGAACCGGACAGGTCTATACAGATGTTGATCCGCGATTTCATACAACCTTCGGCGGCCTGGCCTCCTACACTCTTGGCGATGCATTCGTGGGCGAAAACCACACGACATCCACCCACACGCGAGGGTTACACATATACGATCGCCATCTCCCTCCTTTCCTGCGCCTCGGAAGGATGTTGTTCGATCCACAGATGCTTGATGCCTTCAAGCCGGCGCTTGAACTCGCTCTCATGCGCCGGCCAATTTTGATTAATCAGATCCAGAACAATCAAAAGGAACTCTTCCCCTGCGAGGTCATTAAACCATTGGATATCACGCACGAGGAGATCGCGGAAAATGAGGACTCGGTCGCGACGATGATCAAATCTACCTTCCGCGCTGCTGCCATATGCGCAACGGCCGCGTTTTTTGACCTCCCCACCAATAGACTGACAATGGGTTGCAACTACTTCCTAATCACCACGCACTCCTTTTTTGCGAACACTCAGGCGAACTTCTTTCTGTCCCCGAGGACGCAGAGATTGGGTGATGCGCTGGAGCAAGTGCAGAAATACTTCAAGGTCGACATATTTCTTGCTGTGGATCTGAAGAATATAGTCGCAGGAGATCCTCGGCTACTTCTAGGAATTCTTCTGCTCACCGGCGCTCACTATACGCAGTCTTATATTTTTCCATGGCCAACGATGACATGCAAAGATTGTGAACCGTTCAAAGCATCTCATCGCGCCGCTGATTCTTTGGGAGATCAACCTTTACCGCCGCTTGACGCCACAGAGAGTCCCGATCTCTCCGATGAGGAAAAGCCAACGATGCAGCACGAAATTCACGCGGCGATCCAGCAATTAATAAACTATATACCGGATTGGGATCGATTTGTAGGAGATAAACGATCGAACAAGACGGGAATCGAAAGAAAACCAGTCAAGTCTCCAACGAGCTCCACCGACGACGTCGAAAAGAACAAGAACAAGAAACAAGACGACTTGAACCTGGAACAAGCGAAGAAGGCCGTTGAACTTTTGTTCTCAACATACCAAGTCCCCGAGAAGTATCAAGGAGCCGTGAAAGGGTGGCTTCAACACGCTATATTTGTCACAGTGCAGGTAAATGAATTCTCAACCTGAATTGCAGATGCCTGATTCGACCTTTCTTACCGTACTGGGCTTGGTCTCAGATGGTGCGCCACGATACAATGTTTCACCTTGTCAGCACGTACCAGTTGTCTTGGATCCTACGTCGACATCGGAAAACCCAAACCGCGACATTTTCTCCCTTCTTCGTCCCCGGTGGCGATAGAACTCTCCTAACGATCACCGGCCTCGTCATCCGGTCTTTTGAGGATGCGGTGTCTCGTATGAACGGTGACTCTGGATCTCAATGGCGGGACATATATAGCGGAAGAAAAACGCCACCGAAGTCGAAAAGTAAACGAAAACGGAAGGCCAAAGACAACCAGCCTGGTGAAGATGGTGGACCTGACAACGGTGGAGGCGGAGACGGTGGTGGCTTCCAAGGTTCTGGAAACAATGATGCAGATGGCCACGCAGATAAAAAACGAAAGCAAGGAGACGGTGTTCCTTCAGATGCAGCTTCCGGCGATGTATGTATAACTCTTTCGTAAGCTGCACCGTTTTTGACGGCGCATCCAGATCCAGCTCACTCATGTACATTTGGGTTTTCGATCTCAAGGCTTTTGGTCTGATGGCTTTAGCATTCTTCAACGGGTACCAGATACCACTACTGCACCTTCTCATGACATTGGTCAAGCGATATCGTCAGCTGACCAGACCGCAAACAGTCAATATGTACCAGACTTCACGACGCATCGTCGCACCTCGATGGATTCCATCCATAACGATGCTTCAACTTCCACCTCTCAATCGTCCGTTATGTCCAGATCGACTATGATCTCCGCCAAAACGTCGTTCTCCGATTCCACGGTCAATTCCACCCACTTCATCACACCGCCAAAAAAAGATCTCCCCAGTTGGCTCTTTCAGATTGTCACCAAATCAACCTTCCCTTCACAAACAAGCCGTTGTTGGCTCCACATTTCTCTCTCTCAGTCCAACTACCTCACCGACTGGCTCCACCTTTTTCGTCACACCTCCGGCGCCGATATACGTTACAAAGGCGGGTGTCATATTGGACCAAGAGCTAGCCAGTGGAGCGGTTGGAACTGTTTGGGCGGGTAACTTGATCCCTGAAGGCGGAAACTCGCCGGGCGATCAGTTGCGGATCGTTGTCAAACTGACAGTCGATGAAGCAGGGGGAAAGCACCTGGCCCGTGAAGCAGCCGTTTACAACTTCCTATCCGTGTCCCATGTGGGCCACGCTACTATGGCTTTTTCGAGGACGGCTTGGGAACGAAGGCCCTGGTTCTACAATATCTGGGCGTCAGGTTCCTAATTTTGCGGGCCTTTCGCATGATGTGTATGTTTGTCTTCTTGATTTCCGTAATTTTGGCCTGATCGCTTCAACTCCACTAGACGACGCAAAATATGGGCCAAGGTAATTTCTCTTCATGAAGCCGGCATCTATCATGATGACTTGGAACCGCGCAACATTCTCCTGGACGACGCCGGAGACGCTCACATCATCGACTTTCATGTCTCCGAATACGGGCATGTATGTCCGGGAAGTGAAAGCTGCGACGAGCTGCTGCAATTCAAGGAACGACTTGAAGCAGAGAATTGATGTGTATTAGTATTTTGTGCTGCATCGTCAATGGTATCTGATCAGGTCGTGGATGTGATTCAGCGCAACTTCCCCGAGCTGCAGGACAATCTCCCGCGTGTGGACTTGTCCAAGGTCGCGATGTTCAAGTTCGATGCGTCCAAGACAGACGTTGACATCATGTTCCCACTCCTCGAAGAGGTGGTCGTTGATACCATCGCCGCTCTCTTGGTCTTGAAGCAGAAGCTTAGTACATAGATACTTGAGCGCCACGTCTATTCAGTGTGTACAGCACAGTCCTCCAAGTGTCCCTCTTAGCTACAAGAAGAATACTCCGTATACAGGTGGAAGTCTCGATCCTATCACTGTAAATAATTCCACATTAACGCCACGGAGAGAGCAGACATCTGATCGGGCCCGGCTTCAAATTTCTCTTTCTTCCACTGTCTTTCAAGTACATTTGTTGTTGTGCTTTTTGCCATGAACTACAAGGAAGGGGCGCCTTCGTTGACAGACCCCACACGGTCACATGCAGGTTGGGTTGCGGACTGCTTCGCCTATGGCGTGAGAGAAACTTTATATCTTGTAGCAAAGAGAAACGAATTCCGCTATTTGTGTCTATCTATGCGCTGAACTGCTTATCCAAGGCCAAGACAGAGGCAATGGTCTCAACAACCGTCTTCTCGAGGGGCGTGGAAGTTATCCCAAGCTCCTTCTCTGTCTTGGACGCGTCAAACTTGAACGGAATGTGTTTAGACAAGTTGGTCGGTGGGAGTTTGTCCTTCAGCTCGGGGAAGTTGCGCTGGATCATCTCCACGACTACATCGGGTGGCTGAATGGCGGTGAGCATATGAAGCGGAAAGTACGAGAGAGCGCGACGTACATAGTCGCCTCCAATGAGAAGGTACCGCTGGTTCTTTGCCTCGTCCCGCTCCGCCGCTCGCACATGCGCCAGCGCAACGTCGCCCGCGGAGACATAGACCGACGGGTTGTACGCAGGGGCGCCGGCCTTGAATTTCCCATTCGCCACGTTCCATATGAATGCGACCGAGCGGTTCAGTGCGGCCAGCGAGGTGAGGGGCTGGATTGGCGGGTCAAACACTCCGCTATAGGGCTGTGTCAGCTGCGGATGGACATCGCCAATGAGACGCGTACGCGGGCAAGATCGTGGCACCAGCCCACGCAGGCTTCTCGTCCTTGATGTAGTCCCAGAAGGCGCGCTCGGCGAGGGCTTTCGACGCGCGATAGACGAAGCGCGGGTCGGCCGACGCCTTGGCCTCCTCGTATGTCGCCGGGTTCCAGTCCTTTTCCGTGAGCGTGCTGCCGGCCTCGAACTGGGTCGGCTCCATGGCCGCGCCGAGTGTCGACGTGAAAATCACGCGCCGGATCCTGGGCTCGTTCTTGGTCGCCCTGAGCAGGTCCAGGGTGCCCTTGACGGCGGGAATGAGCACGTCGGCCTCGTTGTCTTGCTGTACAGTCCAAAGTCAGCTGTGAGAATGCGCGCATAGAAGGATGGGCGAACGTTTGGAATCGATTGGACGGGCGACGCGACGTGTGCGATGATGTCGCAGCCTTTGACCACCTCGTCGAACGCACCGGGGGCCCCGAGGACCGGGACGACGGCATACTGATAGTTCGTCTTGTGTGTGGGGAAGCGCGCGATCCAGTCCTCGGCCTTGGAGGCTGTGCGGGCGGTGCCTTTGACCGTGTAGCCTCCCTCAAGGAAGGCCAGCGCTGTGTATGTGCCAATGTAGCTGCGATGGTTTGGAATAAGGACGAGAAATGCTGCAGGGCAAGTGATTTCGGCGTACCCAGTGATACCAGTAACAAGAACTACTCCCCGAGACATGATTGCAATTTGCTAGTTGTTGTCCAGGGCGTTGTCATTGAGCTGCTTTTATAGGTGTTTTACGCTGGACGGGTAGACTCGGCAACACTGTGGAACGCTACGTGTGGTGCGGCTGGGATCCGTCTCAGGGTCATATAGGTGTTCTGCGTTGGACGGTAGAGTTAGGGTAGACTCGGAGCGAGCCTCGTGTCATGGAGAGTATGTCATCACGCGTATCACGCCGTTTGTTTTGTTCTATTTATTGCAAACTTGGATCTAGTCCACCAACTCTGGTCTCCGACATGCGGAATTCCCGAGCGGCGGCGGGAGGACACGGGGAGCACGAGGCGCAGGAGCTCGCTGGGCTGTCTGGCCTGCTGCATCGCGACGGAAAACGGAACACTGCACATCGCTTCGGTCAATCGCAGCCAACGGGCAGCGGAGGTGGCGTCGCCTTGCGTCCCAATTAAGGGTCAAAAATCTGAGTGTACGTGAAGGCTACTGAGCGCGATTGCGCGCCACGAAACAAGTTGAGTTGGTTCATAGTTCATGGCAGGAAGTACTGGAGTCAACCTCTGTTACAGTGGAGACATAGGACAGATAGAGACGCGCTCAAGCGCAGGACAACGGCAGATCCACTCCGTTGTCTTGTGTGCGAGGGCCTGGCTAGAAATGAATCACCCGCCCATCGCGCTCCAAGAACTTGCCGGCGTGCTTCTCCCTGCTTGCACTCGTAATGAGCTTCACCAAGTCCGACGCGCACTCCTCCGGCGTTGTCTTCGCGGCCTTAGTTCCCATGTCTGCAATAAATTGAGGTCAGCGTGTATTCTTAATAACTACGGCTCCCCGTGCGAAAGAGAGGGAGCTGAACGGACACACCAGTCGACACCCATCCGGGGCATACACTGAACGGGATGAGGTCCGTGCGTTCCGCCGCCTGCTTGGCCGTCTGCACGATCATTCAGCGTCGACGCGTCGCAGAGCACACTTCGGGCGGACGCACCAGCATGTTCAGCGCGGCCTTGCTCATGGCGTACGCCGGCGCGGTCGGGCTGATGCCGCCCTTGTTGAAGCTCCCGAGCGAGCTAGAGACGTGCACGATCACGCGCCGGCTGCCCTTCTCGAGCAGCGGCAGATACGCCTGCGTCACGAGCGCCGGGCCGATCGTATTGACGCGGAACGTGGTTGCGAGCTCGGCCGCGTCGAGCGTGAACGCCTTCTCGCCCCAAGTGCTGACCTGCAAGCACCCTGGTGCTGAGTGGCGTGGTAAGTAAAAGACTGAGCACGCGGACGCACCCTGCCGGCGTTGTTGATGAGGTAGTCCAGCCCCTGCGCGCCGAGCGTGGCCTGCATAGGCGCGACGGACTCGGCGATCGAGGCGGCGTCGCCGACGTCGAGCTTGATGATGTGCAGCTTGCCCTCGAGGGCGCGCAGCGCACTCGCCGCCTCGGGTGCGCGGCATGTGGCGAAGACGGTATTCGCGGGGTCTGCGAGCAGCTGCTTCACGAGCGCGAAGCCGATGCCCCTGTTCGCGCTGGGGGAGGAGGGTCAGCGTGCGAACGCAACAGACGCGGGGAGACGCACCCAGTGATGAGCCAGGTGGTCGACATGGTGGATGGAAGGTAAGAGGAGGTTTATTCCCGCTACCGTTAGGGGGTTCTTATAGCTTTTCAGAACTGGCAGTCAATCACATTTTCGTCATCCGTTTTTGCGTCAGTGTGTTCGTCACGCGTCACGGTTGCCACGAGTCCCCTAAAACATTTGGGTTCCGTGTCATTTCATCCTCGTAAGCACGGCCCGCTGGTGTGGCTTTTTCTCAAACCCCTTCGCCTCCCAAGTTTTTGTGTAGTCTCCCCGAAACATTTTTGTTACTTATTTATTTTACAAAACGAACAGCATAGTTATGGGGATATCACACGGCAATTTCCCCTCAGAAAATAATCGCGGTTGTCTGCGAGCATCTCAACCTCGATGGACCTGTCGAATAATAATTCTGTCGCCCTAAATCGCCCGTCCCTGGTTTCTACACGAGGAGTGCGATTGTCTGGGTTTCAGATAGCACAACGTCGCTTTGTTGAAAAGCTCTGGCGACGGTCTGGGTGTATTTAGCTAACCTACACTCGCAGTATGCAGTTTATTTTCGAAATTGGTTGAAAAATAAATGGATTCAAGAGATTCTGCTCACAATATGGGTGAGAAGTAGAAAGTGCCATTGGATTGATACGTGCATGCTCTTTTTGTGGGTGAATCCAACATATTTGTCCGATTAAATTCAGATGACAATTTCCAGTCTCAGAGGAGATACACCAGTTTCAACTGTCAAAAGAGTGACTATTATTCATACGTAAATTTGTTTACTGAGCTCCAGTACACCACGACGAAAAATCAATCCCTGAGGTAGGTCCCCATTCCTTGCAGGTTTGTGTTGTCTATATACATGGTGAGGCGAGTGTCAATTCCCGAAACAAATGATCACTCACGAAGCGGCAGTTTGGCAGCTTTTGCCGGGCCCGCGATATCGACGCGTTGAATTACTTGAGCCTTTCCAGGCCCGTTTACAGAAACCACCGTCAGACCCGTCGCGTTGGCCGCAAGAACGTACATGAAGCTAGAGGGCAACACATTAGTACAACAATATATGAGCGCCATCCTTTCACGCACTCGTTTCTGCCGATCTTGGCAACGGCGGTGTCAATGGGGCCATCCGTGCCCAGGTTGTATTGCTGGAAAATATTGGTGAGCAAGATATAGCATAGGGCTGGTATGTGCAAACCTTGACGATGGTGCTGTTCAGCAAGCTGGGGACGTGGACTTCGGTGAATGTTGAAGAGCCGACATCGATCATGTAGAAGTTGCCCGACTGGGTGCTATACGTCGACCAGCACACCGCGCGCTGACCAGGGATCGGGCCCTGGATCGCTTTCGCCCTGCTCTCGGTTGTGAGGTCGAATATGTCATATCCAATGCCAGGGTCAGATGCGACGAGCAAGTTGGTGCCCGGCTTGAAGATGAGCGAAAAGGGGAGAACACCTCCGGCGACGGTCTTGAAGTCGGTAGACAGTGAACCGTCCTTGGCGATATCCCAAATCGCCAAGTATGCGGATTTGACAGAGACAATCAGCTGAGTCTCGTCTGGGCTGAATATGATCTGGCTCGGGGTGTTGGGGGGGCCGGTAGCCTGAGGTAGAATCAGTGTCGAATCTCTGCTTGCCGCAGGCAACCCACCGGAGTAGTTTGATTGAGCTTGAGCGAACGAACAGTATTTTTGAGAGGGGTTAGGCCCTTTCTTGCGTCGAATGTGTAGCAGCTTCGGAGGAACAATTAAGAATTGTCTGTTGAGTAAAAGAAATGACTGACCTGACGCCGTTGACCTTCCCGCCATTTACAACGCAGACTCGAGATCCATCGTTGTTGATCACAAGCGAATTGGGAAATTCCCCATTGCTGGAAACCGGCTTTCCAATCAACGAAAGGCTAGCCGGGTTGGAGCGATCGATGGCGAACACGCTGACGGTGTTGGAACCAGCCTAATGACGGGACGGTTCGACGTTCAACTTCGTTCAGGTATATGAGCGATGAACAACATACGTTGACGTTGGCCACGTAATTGCGAGAGGTCGAAACACCAACAGATCCTTGGCTGAACAAAGCGTCGAGGCCGGGAGGGGCCGGCAACCCATGGGCACCGACTCCTCCTGTGTAGCTTGCCTCATATAACGTCTAGTTCAAGGTTGTTAGTTTGACCATCATCGAACTCCATGACGTCGTACCAATTTTGCGTCAGACTCAATGGCTGCAGATACCAGGTAATTACCGGTCGGCTCGTTCGTCATGACTGTTCATGATACAGTTAGTACAACATCACCAGTATAGGAGGGAAACTTACAATATGCTGCCCCAACGGCCTTGTCACACTTGTACCCCTTGGGAGCCATCTGAACTCGACTCTGGGGCGCGACAGACGCCATAGCGCCCGACGACATTGCGGAGGTAAGAATAAAGACGACGGAGGATTTCATTTTGAAAAGAGAAAACGAAAAGAAACAGTGAAATGTCTCGATTCACTGCGGTTTATATTTGCAGGCCGGACCATGTCTCTATGGGCATGCCTGTTCTAAGTTTGCTGTTCCTCCGTCGGCTGAGTAAAACTCATGATCAATTGGTTGAGAGAATCAGAGAGATCTACTGCGAGATCCCAGAAATTGACACCTTGCACGTGAAACTGATGGGTATTTGTCAAATGTTCCAAAAATGACCGTCTTACTGACCGTCATGTCCGTCCTTAGAATATCCTGATCATTTTTACAAAGCGAGATCACGAGCGCAGCTGCGCATTGGCCGGTGTTAACCCAGGCGGCGCAAGATCATACGGCAACCATACGCTATTTCGTGGACCATGAGATTGACAGCGTGACAAGTAACGTTAACGAGTTGTTACTGAGCAGAGCGTATTTGCAGCCGCCAAAATCGACGACTGATATAGCAAGAAGAGCCAGTCAAAAAACCGCGTGCGATACGAGGCCGACCGGGAAGAGGTGGATGTCGCGAGCACGAAGAAAAGACGTGACTTGTGACCGAACTCAGCCCATCCTCCATTTAGTCACACTAGGTAGGTAGGTAGGTAGGTAGCATTACACGGCATGGTCCAACTCATGAACGCCGGTTTCCAGGGATTCCCCCGATGTACACGCACTATATATACACCATCGCCCCTGGGCCTTCCAGAATTCCTACAGCCGAGCTCACGGTCGCAGCCTTCAGCCGAAGCATCTAACTCGCCGCGGTACAGTTGTGGACAGACAAAGTCCACCAAAAAAAAACCCGATTTTTTCAGCCGAGATAAGTGCATGGATCGATAGATCTCCTCAAGGCGGTCACATCCATCTAAGAATTAAGTGATTCTGTCGAGCCGTTGGTCGGCAAATCATCAATTAATGTCCGGGCCGCTCAAAATTTTGGCGGACGCTTAAAAGTCGTGGGAAAATTATGAAAAAATGCGCAATCAACGCGCCTCGTTGAACCGAATCTGATTCTAAAAGAATCTCGGAAATCCATCGAGTGGATGTGGTGCAATAAAATAATCTTTCTTGGTCACATGCCTGATTTATTTCCAGTATGCTTGAGACTGTGATCACTGAAGCCGGACATGTGTGCATGTTTCTCCCTAAATTTCATTGTGAACTCAATCCTATTGAGATAGTAATTTATTCTTCTGAATGGTTTCTTTGAACTAATTCTTTGAACTAATTTACTTTCCCAGTATTGGGGATGGTGCAAATACCGCTACCGGCAAGTCCCCAAGAAGAGTTTTGCTGACTCAAAGGAGTTGGCCTTGAAGTATCTGGATGGATGCCTGGTTACAGTGATTCGTCGTTTCATCATCAGGTCATGGAGGTTTATGGATGCTTACCGGAGGGGGTTGACGGGCACGGCAGCAGAATGGGCCGTGAAGAAAAAGAAACAGCACTGTTCGGTTTCAAACCGTGCTTTTAACACAATTGAGGAGTCGCATCAGAGGGCAATTGAAAACTCCGTGGGTAGATGACATAATGATATAATGTGGCTGTGCTAAAAATCCGTTTTTTGCCTGATCATAAATCTGAGATTTGGATCCGGGCCGAAAATTTGGCGGTCTGTCATTTGTCGTAGGAAAAACTTCGGAGCATGTTTTTTGGACTCTTTGGCTCAATCTGAATTCAGGAAAATTAAAATTGGGTCAAAATTAAATCCCGTTGGGGCTACAGGCTATTTGCGGACTTTGTTTGTCCACAACTGTAGAACTGAGAGAACGCTAGAAGACAAAAAAAAATTAGTACATCAACTCGGGTAAGCCTCTCAAGCTCTGAACACAGGTACGGCGTAGAAAATTTCCAGGACATTGAATGCATACTTGGCGACCAGAGCGATTGTCGATCTTGGGTGGATGGTGGCCTTGAGGAACATTCGAGAGTTCGGCCATTTGGCGTTGCAAGTTCGGGAGATATGTGAAGAGCTTCTTGAGGAAAATAGCTCGTAGATCAACAAGCTCGTCCGAGGACTTGCAGGTGATCATGGCATGTTCCGGCGTCTCCACTTCTCTCTTACAGAACCAAAGTGAGATGAATCCACGTTCCCGAAATCGTTCCATAAATGGATAGTTTCGAAGCAAAATCAAGGAGCCTGAAAATATACCTGAATTCAAAGGCACCAGATGTTCTGAAGTTGAAGCAAAAATTATCAGATTAGAGGTTATTAGCAACTGATGAAAAAAATTTCACCGATGAATTTTGACTGGAGATTTAATTCAAAATGAAGAGATCTTGGTAAAATTTGGTTTCACTTTTGAAACGTCATGGCAGTCCTGAGACTGGATTGAACGTGCTCAGACGCTCGGGACGGCGGCTGCAACACAGCGAACGATGAGCGAGGTGTGAGAAGCCGCTGTGGTTGGTTTATTGGGACATCCGGTCCACCACAGGCCAGCCACTGGCCCACACGGCTGCCCAATCTGAACAACAGCTGTGTGACGAAAAAAGTCTTCTAAATTTTTGGGCTGCTCCACAATCGAAACAAGTTTTTCGTAAATGTACAAAAATCTGTTTTTCATCAGTTGCTAATAACCTCTATTAGAGTTTTGTCTTTTTCGTAAATGTACAAAAATCTGTTTTTCATCAGTTGCTAATAACCTCTATTAGAGTTTTGTCTTCGGTGCACTCCAAAACTGAGGTTTAGGGTACAATTTCCGAGGTGCCGAAACCGGTACTGAACACAATAGTATCGGCAATAATTCTGGCATCGCCGAATCAATAAGATTCAGCCAAATTTTTGGGACCCCCGATTCAGTAGCTGAGAACAATAACATCGGTGCTCCTGAAATTAATCTTCTGTGATCCGTTTTGGGCTTACCTAAATCATCGGTTTACTTTTGCATTTGCGGAAAGCCAAAATTTTGGACGAATTTAATTGTTTCGGGAGCGGCGAAAAGTGATGCGGCGATGCCGAAGCTTTCGATTTCCGTGCCAGTTTCGGTTGAGTTTCGGCATCTCTGAAGTCCTCCCTGATATCATTCCTTTCAGCCATGTCGAAGGCAAAATTGAATTCTATCGTTTCTACTACAACTTCATAGCAACTGAAGCTTTGGATTTTAAGTAGGTTTTCAGTCTCACTTATTTCCATTGTGAAACTGTTCATTTATGGAACGATTTCAGTAGGTCTTATTCATCTCACTTTCCGGTGTGAGTCGTCTTCCTTATCTTACGCTTATGCTAGCCGGAGCAAGCTCTCGTAGCTTCAGCTAGCGATTATCAACCAATACTCTCAGCAATTCCCGACTGTACTAAGCAACAGTAAATATATTCCAGTCAGAACGACTATCTTCGAGATCTTGCGGCATAGGTACATACTGGCTCGAGTCTACTCCCTTTCCTGCACGCTGATTTCATTTTGTGGTGGTTATTCACTATAGGCGAAGATAGATGCAGACCTTACGAGCTAAGAGCCAGCCGTTTCGTAATGCTGACCCGCGTACTCTGCCGTAACGATTACTGAAAATACCAAAGCTCTGCAGTATGTAGATTAGTTCAACGCGTTGGTCAGCCTTTGCTCTCAGATCCTGTCACCGGTTGTCTCGAAGGGATAGAAGAAAAAAGCTTGTCCAAGCTGAAGCAAGGGGCATAACGTTACTACGGGGCCGATTCCCGACACAGGCATGACAAAAACATAAGTATATGGTTGACAAAGACCAGATTCAAAGCGGTGGCGCACTCCGCAGCTGCTCACGCAAGCAGACTTGATCCAACGGCGACAGCGGGCAGAGAGCCTTCAGCACCCGTCGTAGCATTCTATCCGGGGTCGAGACTAGTTGGAGGGTGCCGTTTCCGCAGACAATATTGCGTCTGTGGTGAAGATTCCCGTTAAGTATACTGTACTATTTCGACCGTTTGTTCACTATTTTTAGATTTTCGTCGACCGAGGTGACCGATAAATTTTCTTTTGAATTATGGCGTTTTTTGAGCACATCAAAAAAAGTTGAGTGTCACCGTCACCTGAAGAAACGGTCGAAATAGTACAGTAAGTAAGTTATGATTAGTTCTCCGAGTCAGTCGGAGTCAAGGTGAATCATGATGTCATTGCTGAACCTTTAGGTTTGGCTGCCCAGGAGAACATCGATTTTGCGAATCAGTTTTTGATCTGTTTGTCATGAAGAATTGGTCATCACAAGAAAAATTGAAAAGCAAGTGGGGAAAGAGAAAATAAGCAAGGAAAATGGAAACATATTTTTCCAACCTTCCTTCTGCTTCGAATTCCTGCGTGCTAGCTCGTTTCATTCACAGAAGGCAATGCAATTCTCTTAAGTTCAATTTCGGTCATTAGTCATTTCTGCTTGATGTTCGGGTCAGTATCCGTTGACGTGGGACTTTCGGACAACATCTGAACATCCGAAATTCGGATGTTGTTCGGACGTGGAGAGTTATTGGCGATATTTCCGAGTCTCCGGCGACATCTTTGCTTGCTACTCCTAGTCTCCATGTTGGTTCTTGCTACATTCTAGACTCGTCACCAGTCCGCTCTACGGCCTTTGAGATGCTGCAAGCAGTTTGCCGTAGGCAGGTTGGTACATCTCGTGGAGTTTGAACTTTTTTCCTTCTGCTCTCAATTTACATCGAATGTCTAGACTCAAAAGTTAAAACGGTGGAAAGAGTCTAAAGGCCAATGACTTGAAATCTGTCTCCTTACAGTAGAATTTCCACTAGGCTTCTCAGGACAGTGCACAAAACCGTCAAATTTACTTGGGAATTGATGGCACCCACGAAAGTGATTTGATGGCCGTGATCGGCCCCACCCAAAATTTCAAACTCCTCAGCCCAGGGGCTTGACCCGTACCAGTCTGCCTGCGGTACAGTGCTTGCACTCGCAGGAGTCTAGCTATCTTCTGTGATGTGCCCATCTCTCCTACTTAGTCTGGTGATATTTCCGAGTCTCCAGGGACACACAACTCGAGATCTTTGCTTTCTCCTCCATGTCGTTTCTTGCTACCTTCTCTGATGTGCCCATGTCTACTAGTATCTCCTAGACAGACACCTCAACTGACCATATGATGGTTGTGCTGCAAGCTCTTATGGTGCTTCCCTGGATGGGTGGTCTATCTGGGCTCCGTCCGTACTTACAGGTGTCTAGGCCTCTGAGTCCGGCTTGGTGTCTGGCCTGTACTGGCTCCACTTTTGTTCAGAACTCTTCACCGGAGCTTCGTGCATCTAAGTTGTGGGGGCTCAGTGTCACCGTGTCCATATACATGAGATGGGGAATTTATTGTTCTACCCACTACCGAGACACGAGTCATTCTCGTCGGGCCCCCTCAGACGAGGCTGAGTATTTATGATAATATCCCTGTCCACACCTACCGTCTTTGCTATGTTATGAGCCCAAATATTTATCTTGTATCTTGTAGTAACACATTATAGTAGCACATTATAATTAATGTTTCGTCATCAGAAGCAAGAGGCGAGCAGTAAACGATCGAAGTGAAGTCACAGTTCACTGGTGCATCCACCTAAAGGTTCAGCACAGTGTTGTGCAGTCAATTGACTTGGTCAAAAAGTCAATTGACCGATCAAAAGTCAAGGTTGACCAGTCATTTTGACTCGACTTGACAGCGGGTTGACGGGTGACATAATACATATCTATCATCCACGTCGGGGGTGGCCGGGCAGCCAAAATAACGTAGATACGGTCCCTATTCAACGAGGATTGACTCAGTAATATCGTCTACATCCACCGTTTCTTCCTCTGCCTCCCCCTCCGCATCAAAATCTAGCAATTCATACAGGTCCATCTCTTCATCCAGTGTCATTCCCCGCGAGGTTTCGAAGCGGTTTGTCCAATGCTTGTTCGTGTAATCAAAAAGGTCAGAAAGGAGAACGGGCTCGAAGGTGTGATGGTGAGTGAGGGGAACCTGCAGTTCCATGTCATCGTAGTCATCTAGGAGGTCGTCATCCACGGCAAGCTCTTGACAGTCTTCAATAAATTTTCGGAAGGCAGACTTGATGGTATTCTGCGAACGAGCTGCTGATATGAGAGATTGGCGACAAAGGTGAGAAAGGGATTCACCAGCTGGGATCTGAATTCCGGTGTCTTCGTCCTCACTAGGAGCAGGACGAGGCATTTGCGCAGAGGATCGAGGTGGTGCTGCTGTGGCTTGATCCTGATTACGCCGTGCTTCAAACCGCCGACGAAGGCGGGCGCTTCCGCCTTTGCGCAGATGCTGATCTCGGATATGCATTTTGTACTCCGCCAAGTCTGTCAACGTTCCAGGTGCCATGCAATTTCGAAGCTTTGTTAGTATGAGGCCGAACTGGCTGAATAAACGTTCACAAGAAGCAGAATTCGCAGTAATTGAGAGAATATGGCGTGCCAAGCGGACAAGGGGACATGGAGGGACCCCAGGAAAACCACACTGATCCAATGCATCCAGAGGATCGAGGTCAATATTCTTTAAAATACTGTCAGTGCCATCGAGTGTAAATAGTAACAGCTTACTTGATTTGCCCGCCTCCTCTCAATTTCACTGGTGCAGTAGCTCTGGAGCCCAGCAAAGAATCCCGTCCCATCAAAGTACTCTCGGGAATTCTTTCGCAAGTCAGGAGGTGCAGGCTGCTTGAAAAATCGACTCCACAGCCTTTCAAAAGTGAGGTCGATCCCGGCACGATTGAGAATTGGGAGGTGGGAAAAGGGAGAATTTTTGAAGTATGGGTTGAGCAGCACTGCTGCAATGAATACCTCCTGTTCTCTGCCCGCATTCTTCCAGCGCTTCTCCAGACTATCGAGCACAGCACGGACTCCGCTGTCTTCTTCGTCTATATAAAATCCCGAGCCGTCCTCATGGAGGAAAACCTACAAGTGGCAGCGTCAGATATAATACAGGAAAAGATCAAAAATCGCAGACTTTATACTTCACATAAAGAAGCCCGAACGCCAACAGAACCGTATCAAGCGAACAAAATGCCGACTGCACCACATTGCAGGCAACTGCAAGCGGGTTGAGGTGACGGACCATTCTGGGTCATTGAATTAAAATGCGAGGTTTACATGTAGGGAGTGAGAGAGAAAAGCTAACTGCGAAATCGCCCTCCAAAATGAAGGATCTCTCACTATCGCGACATTTCTCTCGGGCCTTCCTGTCACCTCGGACAAAATTGCGCTCATTCGGAGGCAGCTAAATAACCAGGTCAGACAGTCAACTTCGGTGGAAGCGGAGCAGACTCGCCTTTATCTCTTTCTCAATAACTGCGGTGAGTGCAGATTGTACTTGCTGCAACCGGCGAAAGGCTTGATAATGAGCAGTCCAGCGAGTTATAACAGCCCGGATGATGGCCGAAGGTCTCTCGCCGAGACCCTCCTGAGCCTCGCGAATCAAAGCCAGGACCAGTGTTTTGGACCGGAGCCACGAAATAAGCTCCACCGCTTTGTCAACGAACACCATGTACACGGTGTTGGCTTTGAAGTAGTCTCCGACTATCAAATTTATCTACGGAGATCAGTAGTATTTTTTAATAACCAGCAGGACACAACGGACTTGGTGGGAATAGCAGTCAAGAACTACAATCGATGGATGTCCTCTTGCAAACAAGATCCGAGCCTTGCGCGACTCTCCCGACGCATCTGTTGTTACCGCCACAACAACAACCTTCCACTCATCGGAAAGTGTCTTGAAGACAGCCTCGAGTTGAACGACATAATTCTCAGCAGTCTTCCTTTCTGCTGAATCCTGGAAGACCTTTATGGTATGAAGCTGCGGAGAGACATGATGAGTTTGAGAATAAATGCAGAAACAATCTCACAGTGCGCTCGACCGTAGCCATAAATGCATTCAAATGATGGTGGTTAATGCCCGTCCACCCGTCACCTTGTATTGTCGCATTCTTGCCAGTCAAGTTACTTTGGACATCCTCACGAACTTTCTTGATGGCCTTAGGTAGAAGACGACGAGTAATTGTTGTGCGACCAATCGGTCAAGCCTGAAAATTTGAACTGTGAGAAAATCCGAGAACGGTGACTAAAACCCACCTGCGGTATGAGTTCGGCACAAAATTCCACCCATTCCGGGTTCTCAACCCAAGCAAAAGGGAGATTAGCTGAAACAGTAAGACGCAGGACCATTTCCTCAAAAAATGCCTGCTGGTTTGCATCCCATGGCGCAGGGGAAAATGAAGCGGACACAGGGCGTGAGCGTGAGCGTGACTGGGATATGCGACTACTTTGACTCGCCACCGCAGAAGCGGAGTCAGAAGGTGCAAGCGATACAACAGAAGACGAACGATGAAGACCATGCAAATCTGCTGGGAAGGGACCATGATGCAAATCTGCTGGGAAGGCGAAATCATCTGTCCTTCCGAAGACGTTGAAAGAGTCCCCGGATGGCAATGAGGAACTGCGCGTTTCCAGATGAAGCATGGGCGGAGCATCGCCTACACGATGATCATGCGCACTTGTGGGATATGGAGCTTGAGCAAATAAACTGTAAGTTAGAGTCGTTGAAACTACGAGCGACAAGTTCGCACCAGCAAGACGGCCACCACGCTTGCTCGGAGATGAGAATCCCGTGCCCGCATTGTTGGGATTTTGAGACGCTCTTTCTCGAACTGCCTGAGGGACAAGTGTGCAGTTCTTGAGGTGATTGAGCATCGTTACGGTGTTCCTGATCATCCAGCCCTGCCTCAAAGTATGGGGCTTGGACCAGACTGCCAGTGATTGTCACCACAGAAATTAAATGGAAAGGATAGACATACGCGTAGCAGCAATCTCGACATCGGTCCGTGCCTCAGCACCATTAGCACGGTCGATATCCCGTACATCCCGAATGTCGGCTTCAAGGTGAGCCTTGCAATAAACTTTGGGCTTGTCTCCCCGCCTACCACGATCCCTGACCGCTTTGACTTTGCTGGATGCGTCGGGGTGTTGAACAAGATAGGTCCAGTACCAGGCTGAAGTTGCTTCTTTGCCAGACATGTGCAGTTGGATGCGAGCAACGACTCAGAGCGCCGGGAGAGCAGTTTATAAAGTAATCTATTCTCCGAGGTTCTACTGCGAATTTTCCGAGTATTTTAACGGGAGAGAATGAACAGAGGTTGTTCCAGATGTTATCCCGTGTAGATAGAGTCATGAGATGATGTATTACCGGTATTTCGACGAAGATATCGGTATTTCGACGAAGATATCACAGAGCTTCCCGATTGAGCAAATATTGATCCGATCACACGAGTCAAGTCATTTTGACCAGTCATTGACTTTTTGACCGAGTCCAGTCAAAACCGGGTTTGACCCGGTCAAAAAGTCATTGACTGCTCAACACTGGTTCAGCACCCGCCTCGAAGAGGCCTAATCCCATGTTGTTTACGTGTTTACATTCTGAATCACGTCTCTTGTTGCGAGACAAATAGCACCAAAACAACGCGGCATCGCAATTGCGCAACTTGCCACCTCTGCTGCTCAGCCTCCCTGGGGCCCTTTGTCTCTATACGACCTGCGCCGCATCAGGTTGTATACCATTTGACGCGGTGACTTGGATCGGCCCTCTAATTGCCATCCCCGGCTACTATAACAACTTCATTGTTCTTGTTCTCGCCCTTTTTGTTCTTTCGAGTCAAAAGGCAGCACGGTCTGGCTACGTCCCCATATCAGAATGCCTCCCCGCTTTATCATTCAGGATGGTGGTACAATCCGGGAAACCCGCGACGAAGTCCCTTCGCGGCCGCGGAAGCGTCAGCGGACAGACTCGGGAATCGACACGGGCGGCTACAGTGAAACCGACTGTCCGACCTCGGCGGGCCCTGTGGAAGACGACGCTGAATTCTACAGAAGCGAGCCGGCCGCAGACTGCGTTGTGCGTGTGGCCAATATCCGCTTCAAGGTCAGTTCTGTGCACGACTTGCAAATATCTGACTAATTAGCTACAGATCAAGGGATCGCTGCTGTCGGATGCTTCGCCAGTCCTGCAGGACATCTTGACTCGGCACCTGGCGGAAACGCGTCGTACAGCTGCCCCCTGGTGCTCATTGCTGATGCCGACGAGTTTCGGGCGCTCTTATGGGCGTTATACGTCGGGCACGTCCAGAATCTGTTTCTCTCTCTCTTACCAGTAGTGCTAATTGGCCCATAGTCCGGAGGAGCTTGCTGCGCAGCCACGCGAACACGCGGATTTCGACCGCCTTCTCCTTATCGCCCTCATCTCCCACCAATACCGCTGCAGCACCTTCGAGTCGTGGTCCATGGGCGCCATCCTGCGCACGGTAGCTTCCGACCCCGTCTTCGTCTCCAGCTGCTCGTCCGCCACATTCACGCGCATCATCGACGTCGCCGTTCGCACGCACCACCAGCGCCTGCTCGACGCCACCATCGCGCAATGGACTGCGCGCATCCGGCGCGCCGACGCGCCCTGCGTGCCCGCGATCCTCGCCGCGGACGCGCACGAGCTCCCGCGCCTGCGCGGCGTCGCGTACTACTTCCACATCCAGGGCATGATCGCGCAGCAGACGAGCACCACCGAGCGCGGCGCGACGCTCTTCCACGCGGACCCGAAGCTCAGCAACGCGCAGGTCATGCGCCTGCTCTCGGGCTACTGGTCGCTCGTCAGCCTCTGGGAGCGCCTGCGCCGCAGCCCGCCGAAAGTCGCGTGCGCGGCGGGGTGCAAGATGGCCAAGGGACATTGTGCGGCCGTGTGGGCGGAGCGCTGGGCTGCTGCGGCGGCGTCTGAGAAGGCTATCGCGCTGAGTTCCGTCAGCGTGCTGGCCCTGTTGGCCGCTATGCGTGATCAGCTCGGGACGGATCAGGAGCTGGCGAAGAGGGCTTCGGCGCAGTGCAGGCTTGCGGCGCTCGATGCGCTCCAGAAGACCTCGATTGAATTTGAGGATGGTCTGGCTGATCATTTCTTTGGGTGTCTTTGACTCTGCTATTGGACAATCGATGCTGTACTGGAACGAGGTAGGTATGTAGCTTATATCACTGTGTTGGGTACCGAAGCCGACTGTGTCGGCATGATCTGGCTTGTGTCGTTGACGGTCTTGCGATGTGTACCGTATGTAGTATGTTGGAAAACAGGAAAAATGAGTTGAGGATTTGGATGGTCTACATAAACCATGGAGATACTGGTACCCTACCTAGTCGGCTGGTAGCCACACCGTGTCAGGTTGTTGCGGCCGGAGATGGGTTTCTTGGAAGAAATTAAAATCATATTTTGGAAGTTCAGTATGGAACTCAGGGCAGCTCATTTGTAGAAGGAACGAGCAATCTATATTCCAGCTTTGAATATTTATCAACTCCGTTGCATGAAACAGTCACTGGAAGTCGAGGCAGGGAGAGTAGGAGTCAAGTTATCAGGTAAAGGTAACATGGTACTAGGTGGGGGGATGGTCAATGGAGGTTTCGACCGCGATTGGGATAAAGAGGGATATACAGTAGAACGATCAGCATTTGGCGGTACAACGACCCTCACAAAATGGATAAGACGATCACGAACGGGCTGCACAGCAAGAGGTACGGTTAGAGCAGGGGCAAAGCTCGCGGGAGAGCGAGAGTGGTCGAGAGGAGTGAACACGTTGGGAAAGAGAGCCGGCAGGGGTGGACGGGATTCCAGGAAGCGCAGCAGCGTCACCGGATGAAGCAGGATGGGGCAGGGAGCGCAGAGAGTCAAGACGGGACGGCAGTGTAACTAAGCTGTCGTTGATAGCGTCAAGTCAGTCTGTCAGCCAGAATTGAGTGTGAAGTGGGAAACGTTCCACGTGGTGTTCCAGGGGGCTCCGTCGAGGAGTCTGGGGGATGAAGCTTCGATGAAGACTAGTTGGGGGACCGGTGTATGCAGTGGCTATCGTATGGGGGGGACAATAGCGGTAGAGCCGTGGGATTGGGACAAGATCGACACAAGCAGAAAAAGCGACGATTATAGCGGGATCTGCGCTGCTGCTCGCGTGGCCCGATCAATATCCGCATCCAGACGTAATGAAAAACCACGCGTATTCCTCACAGGTGTTGAAGATGCCATGCGGCAGAGAAGCTGTATGCGGCCCCGTTAGCACAGCCAGGCCGAGATGCAAAATCGGAGGTGGGAACAGTGCGGATCGGGGAACGTGCGCCGACGGTGTGGTCGTGGGAAAGTGGTGGTGCCGTCTGATGAGATTTATTCTTTCTCTCTACTAAATTCTCTCCGCATAAAAACTGCGAAAAAAAACATGGGAGGTCCAGCGAATAAAAATCCCTGCGTTTGAGAGCACCGCCACTTTCCCACGACCACATCAGGCTTGACACCCCACTTGTAATCTCGGTTCCAGATGTTAGGGTGTGCCGCTGCGTGCCGGAATCAAACATCAAAATGATGGGGCAGAGGAAATGATGAAAAAGACCCGCAGAAGACCACACCCTAACATCTGGTGCAGTTCGTATAGATAGCATGCCATCGCTTATCTGGTCACATCGGTCACAAACTGTACTCGGACTCGGACTTCGAGTATATGGCTGGAATGGGACCTTAGAGAATTTGGAATCGTCTTCAATATAATTTTAGTTAATAATGAAAGAGTCCTACACAAAAAAATCGACAAGAGGCGTGCTTTTAGGAATGACTTCAAGAAGTGAACATTTTGCGGACTTCCCCAAAACTTTCCCCAATGCCGATAGGACGGTGTACTAAAATGCGCGGAGGGATGGAGCACACACTGGTACATCATATAGATCTCCTAGACATGTTTCTGGGCACGATTAAGACGAATAGTCGATTCAATTCAGCAAAGGCAATGGTCTGATGGAATAGCCAATATTAATTAATTTACGGCAGAGAAAACGCCATTATGGGTCCCATTGTGATGGCAAAGTCTTGAGGAATGTACTAGATAAAAATTTGGAGCCCTAGGGTGGAGGGATGAGCAAAAACGAAACAGAGGAAGGCGGGCGTGACTCGATCGCCCGTTTTGTATACGAACTGCACCAGACGTTGTAGGGCAGTCTTCCGCAATCAAATCTCATCAAAACGTCTGCCTCGGATCATTCCGTCGCTTATATATACCCCCAGTGCAGCTGCTACTCTTGCTAAGACGCGCCCTATAACGTCGGGAACGAGACTACCCCACTTGATGAGTTTGAATTTTGGGAGGAACCGTTCGATTGGTCTAATTAGATTTCCCCGAAAGGGAACCACGTGATGTTTGCACTGCCCAGCTTCCGGAGCGCCATCAAGCCTCCCGCTCGTAACCCAGTTCGGTGATGGCGCGTTTGGGGCTCACCATATGAATCTTATACGCTGCATGAAGACTGTTCTCTTCCCTAATTTATACATGCTTTCTGGTCAGAATTTATTTCTCCATTCCCTGAGGGCTGGTCAGTTCTTTTATTGTCGGTATTCAACACGATTCGCCACAACACCGTTCAAACTCCGCATGGCATCATATTTCTGGCAGGTATCACAACGGCACCTGCATTCAAGAAAATACCAAGCCAAAGACTCAAGAAGATGTAAAAGTACGACACATAGTGTATGGTTTTTTTCCTCTATCTCCGACCCCCCAAAAATAAAAATAAAAATAAAAATAATTGGTGGGTTTGCCATCATTTGGGCCAGCATCCGCGTAACTCGCTCAGGGGCATCTATTCCCCATCATTGAGGATAAGTAGGAATGTGTCCCATAAATCCTAGACTATTTCTAGCACCAACATATCTGTTCTGGAAGATTAGGCATGTTTGCGCCGACCGAACTTCAACTGTTGGTGGTCGGCTACGCTCTGTTATTGATTCGGCAGGACAACGGCCGACAGCGGCATGAAGGGAGACGTGGGAACCGCCGGAGGCACACCGATGATCCTGCTGACACACGCCGGAGGTTCTACTTTGATGGGATCTAAATTAAATTAGACCAATCAAACTACACGCCCAGACGATCGAAAGCCGAAAGCCAGTGATTTGATGGACCACCGGTTTCTCGGCGCGAACACCTGGTTACCGACGGTCAAGTAAATCAGCGCTTCCAGTAATCCCACTCCTGGTATCCAGTGACCGGCATCTGTTCTCTCCTGCATGCTATTTATATATTTGCCCTATTATAATCTATAGCAATTTTCGGTCAGAATGCGTACGCACATGCAGGCCATTATAGCAATCATCATTTCAGAGGGATGCAAAACAGGTACAGGATGAGATGGCTACAAGACCCACAATGACTACTCTAAGGCAATAGTAGCTGCAGTAATAGTAGCAGCAATATCACCTTAGATCCGAGATCCCGAGATCCCCTGTGCTCGTCGCGACTCCACCCGCAGGCTCATGACTGTCCTGTTCACCCTGGCCTTCTCCAGAGCCGCGCGCCCATGCGCGGTTCACCTCCGTACGGGTGTGTGGATGGTGACGTGGCAGGCCAAACACAAAGGATAGCGTCCAAGGAGCCATTGAGAAGCCAATACAAGTAAGGTTGGGGGCCAATATGAAACTGAGGCTCGAGGTATGGGCGTAACGGCACGAGAAGGACGTGGTGGAGGAAAACAGAAGAAAAGTGGTACGATTTGCTTGGCTGTTGTTTGGCATCAGCGGAGTTTGAACGACTTCGTTAAGATTTCTCAAAGCCGTGTGGCCGCCATATAGGCCCCGGGAAGCTCCACCAAAGCCTTGTCCGGATTTTGGGGTTTTTGAGGCCGAAAAATGGTCATTTCCTTGTCCGAAGTTGAGGTTTGTGAGGCCAAAAATGACCAAGCCTTGTCCAGAGTTAGGGTTTTTGAGGGAATTTTCCCAAGAATTCTTCCCAAATTCCGGGCCCAGAGTGGCCAGGTTTTGATTGGCAAACATTATTTTGTGACATTTCTAGGCGAGTCACACAGGTGACGCGTGACTCACGTGATGACCCTTGTCCGACTTGGGGTTTTTGAGGTCCAAAACTCGCCAAAACGTGGGGTTTTTGAGGCCAAAATCTTGGGTTTTGCCCGGACAAGGCTTTGGTGGAGCTTCCCGGGGCCTCGCCATATACTTATGCCAGATGCACCAGCTATGCCACCTCTTGTCAGCCATTGCCAGACATTTTTTTTCCCCTGATGTAGCTTTACAGGTCCGAGGTCATGTTGGATGGTCTGTAGTGTTGCACGCAGCGTCAGAGTATAGACTGAGATTGGCCGCACGCGTCGTTGAACTCGTTCTGATGTGCAATCAGTGCACGTGGCCATCTCACTGTGACCTCGAAACTGATTGCTGGCAACCGCAAGTCGAAATCCACGGCTCCGCTGAATTACTTGACAGTCGGTTCCCACTGTGCATTTCACTGGAACTCAGAGATCCGAAATCAGACAATCAGTGATCTCAGAAACCCGCTGGTTTCCGGGTTTCGATCGTCTGGGCGTGTATGCCTGTTCTTGCCATTTTGGGGCAATCTCGGGTGGACGTTCTTCCCTGAGGCAGCAATTCCAATCTCCGAGTCTGCCTATTATATAAACCTCATCTACTATGTGCAACTCGGACAACCATGTATCAGCTTCAATCCTCAATTCTGCTTGTGTTCTTGTCTTTGATACCGAATAATGCTCTCCGCTACACAATTATGGGAATCGGCGCCGCCACAACCGTGGTCTATGTCGTGCATATTAAGCGCCCGTCTGCATTGCTGCGTCAGCTCAAAGACACAATACAAGAAACAGAGAAAATTATCGACAGCGCAAAATCACAGTGTGCGCGGGACCAACTCAATCTAGTCGCAGAAGGTGTTCGGTTGTTGCAGTGAGCATACGAATAATTTCAGGCAGCTGACCGTCGGTGACCACAGTCGACAGGATCAAAGTATTGGTGTCGGAGATGCAGAGCGGCATTTTGGAATCAGAGGACATGACCTGGAAGAAGTATAGGCTACTGTCCAAGCGCATCCTTGAATGCAAGCAGGACGTCAGGAAGATATGCATCACCGTTCAGGTGAGTACATTTTGTATTTCTAGTTGACGTATTGTCTGAAGATTTTTTTAGCTCACTGTCGAGGCCGAACTTCGGCGAAAATATACGGAGGACATCCACGAGAAACAGACTATTCTCACCACCGTTCGTGGGGCGAGTAAGTGCATGTCAAAGACTCGAAAACGGTATCTGCCGATCACCACACACCTACAGGACACAGCGCTCAGAACCACCAGTTCAACAATTATCTTCTGCCTGATGAATCAGCCTAGAGGTCGACGATTTAAACAGTCTATAGACCAGAGGGTTACGTCTGCCTTCATTTTTTTCGATGCTCACTTAGTTTTCGTGCATTCCGTTATCCACCGGCGCTTTTTTTTTTCGACAGTCTTAGCTATCGTGTTTTCCGTGGTGTCTCCTGTTGTTTTCAGTCAAGAATTCATTTCGTGTTAATTTACCTACTTTACATGGACACACTGCCTCCCATGTCGGTGACATCTTCCCTGGAGACAAAACCCCTGTATATTGATCGCCTCTCAGGCTTTGGGGCGCTCGAAGTATGGTAGGACCCCGGATTATAGGTGAGAAGGCCAGATTTTTTCGCCATGAATTTGTCGTAATCCGGGGTCCTAGTCTGGTGAGGTCCCAGGCCCTCAACATTCACACGTCCATACTCGGCCTATGTAGTGACGTTAGTGACAGTTGACATCTCGGGGACGAGAAAAACTCACGGAGCGCGCGTAGTCCTCGAAGAGATAGCGCTCGAGGAAGAATCCAGGCATCTCCCACTCAACCTCGTCAAGCAACTGCGCAATGGCGTTTCTCCCGGTGGTGCGCCAGAAATGGCTCTGCGCACCCTGGTCCGTGTCGAGCGACTCCATCATTGCGCGCAGGTGGCTGCGCGTGTCGAGCGGGAAGAGGGCGGCGAAGTCGCTGTTCATGCGGCCCCATTTACACAGCCAGGACGGGACGCAAAAATGGGAGTGGGAATGGCGATCGGGGAGTGTGCATTGCGATGCGTGATGCGTCGAGGATGGGGGCGGACGAGACGATTGCCAAATGCTGTTTGATCGCCAGTTCGCCCTGCTCGACGTTGGAGATGTGCACGGCTCTTAAATCACTCGGTCCGTCTGCGGATTCGAGTGGTGAGCGAGGCGGGGGGCTACTAGATAAAATGGATACATAATATGCAGCGGCCTGCAGTTTCGGCAAACCAAGCTTCACGCCGATGTCCATTGCAGTCATCAAAGAAGGATCGATTTCGGCAATGAAAGGGAGGGCGCCGTATGCGAGGTTGAGGGCATTGATTTGCTTGACCCAGGCGTGCTCAATTAGATTGAGAAGTGCGCAGTGTTTGGTTTCCCTAGCCAACCTCAATACCGCGATGAAATGGTCGGAGGACGCGCTCTGCAGAGGAGCAACTCGACAAAAATATTGGCGAAGTGCCGTCATTCTCCAGCCCAAGTAGGTTTGCAGTGATATTGGTTGAATATTTTCGCTGCCCGTATCAGATTTTGAAGATACCTGACTGCCTGCTCAGGCACCTTTGGGGTTCTACGCCAAGTACGATGCAACAAAAAACTCACGGAGACTCTTGCGTTTCCGATAGCCAAAGCATAACATCGAACAGCAACGTTGCAGGTGCAAAAAGTCGGGTACTGGTGGAACTTGAAGGCATCGGATGATCCCGAAACCGGAAGGCCCCAATAAAAGTGAGATAATGTGCTGAATGCGGGGGAGTGGCCCATGTTCCATGATCTGTCAAGTGTCAGCATGAGTCTAAGTTTCACGGACGTTCGCCTCGTCAACGTTGTGGTCAAGAGCTACGTCTTCACGGACCGAACAGGTGTCATTGCTGATGACGTTTGCCGGCATCGACCGAGGCATCCTGCGTCGGAGTTTGGTCGGAGTCCGAAAGCCTGAGAGCACAAGTCGTAGCATTTCGTGACAGAGCGTCTTCCTGAACACGCTCTGTAGAATATTACAGCAGATTACGGGTATATAGTAGCTAAGGGTATACTCTTGGGCGTCGGTCACCGTCATAAATCAAAGTGATGATGGAGGTTATCCGAAATCTCCGCCCGTTTCTTCGTAATCGCATCCAGCGCCTCGAGCCTGCAGCCATCCCCCATACACTCCTTCAGGACCTGGTCTGCCTCCAAATACCGCTCCATCAAGAGCAGCCTGCACAAGACGTCGACAGGGGAGAACACTGTTGGTCGGCCTATCTCCAGCGCCCAGCGGGCCTTCCACGCGACGAGACATCGTGAATGCGACGTGCATTGCTCGGCCTCGGGAAACGTCGGCGGTGCTTCCTGAATGTGCTTCCACGACGCCAGCAGCGAGTGATAACCACAAAAGACGTGCAGATTTTGCGTAGCGCTCAGCGGCGAGTCAGAATCGATGCGCTGTGAGCGCGTGATACGAGGCTCCATGTTGACGAGGTGGACGTAGTACGCGTGGCAGAGCAGATGTCGGAGATCGTAGGCATCGGCGACGATGATCGCGGGGGTGGGCGGCAGGTCGTGCCAATGTATCCGGGTGAGCCATTTTGATTGGACGGAGCGACTGAGATCGCCTGCACGATACAGCAGTGCCAGCCGCATGAGGCGCACGAAGGTTTCGGATGGGGCGGTCCTGAGCAGGGTATCGGGGGCATTGACAAGTGCCTTGATACCTTCTATTGACCAAGTTTTCAAGGTCTCGAAATTGTATTTGAAGGAGACTTCCGCGATGCTGCACAAGCGGGAGATGTCTAGGGTGGTCGCGTCAGGTAATGGTCTGCAAAAGATATTCGGTGAGCCGACTGAGCACCAAGAGACAAAAAAGACGCACTGGGTGTACACAGCCCAAAGGAATGTGCGGAATTGCGAGGCGGTACGTCCAGATAGGACGATTGGGGAATCGCAAGTTTTCAGTATACTCTTGAAGACCGAGGAACCGGCACGTAGGATACAGGGATTCACCTGCAGTGAGGTTGGGATATAGCATAAAGAATGTTAAGATGTTTTAACTTACTTTAAAACGCATATTCTGCACTCTGATGAGTCGTAGATCTTCCTCTCCAGAATTGTAATTAATAATTCGACGAATAGGTATTGAGCATTCCGACGGCATGGAGTACGGGGAAGGGCGATGGCTTCGGGAGGTGACCATAAATGTGGCGTATATGTGTTGGATGGATAAGCTCCATGGTCCATGCGTTTAATAGTGAGCTGGACAAAAGAATGTCGATGACGAAAGCAAACATCCTCGAGTTTCAGCCCCTTCGGTCCAAGGGCAACGATCAGATGAGTGCCAAGGGTTTACAGGAAGTAGCAGGTCTCGGCTTCCAGTCAATTGTTCAGAGAACAAGAAGGAGACAATACAGGCGTTCGCCATCGTTGTACTTGACGAAAACAAAAGAGGGTCACACATGGGTCACAGCTTGTGATCATGTTATGTGACGTGTTACAGCGTGAGCCTTGAGGCTTGCACTTTACCACAATCGTCAAGCTTTCAAGCCGGATATCAATGTCAGGAAACGCAAGGAAACGCCCTCGTACGGACTCTGTGGAGCATAACGAACCTAAAATTGTCAACGAGCGGGAAACGCAACTGGCTCACGACCTAGATTATTATTTTGATGACGGCGATTTTATCCTTCATGTCGAGAACACACTTTTTTGTGTAGTTCACCTTGCCTACCCCTTCGGACTCGGAAAACTAATTTATTTATCTAGGTGCACAAGTTTCTTTTGTCATTCGACTCTTCAATGTTTAAGGACATGTTCACTTTGCCTGGTAATTCGGAGATGGAAGGGTCGGTAGAGAAGACACCCCTAGTCCTCTCCGATACCGTCAAAAACTTTAGGGGTCTTCTATAGGTTCTATACGCCTTGTAAGTTTTCGAGTGTGCGTATTGAATAGGCGCTGACGAATCATAGACCTCCCGAACTCTAGGCGTATATCGGTGCTGGACTTCGATCTGGACTCCATGGCCGAGATAACCAACAAATATCACTTCACGTCGCTCGAAGCGTGGAGCATGGATGTGCTTGTGGCGGCTACCCCGCACTACCCCTTCTGCCAGAGCTCGTCCTCTCTCCTCGTTCGATGACGCTCGCCGTGCGTTGTAATCACTCTGTACTCCCTGATCTTGTTGTGTCTGCCTGGGAGGACCTCAAACGCGGTGCCGATCCTGCACCGTTGATTGCCATCGTAGAGAAGGACTGGATTCCCTCATCGCTGCGACGCATTACGCCCAACTCTCGCACACGAAACTCGCGCGCACTGGCCAGCCCGGAGGCACGACCGTGACTATAATCGGGTGTGATGGCTGACAGAGACGCAGATAGCCCGACTCATGGTAGGTCGCTGGTCGCTATGGGATACGTGTCTTGCTTTGCGCCTCGCTGCCCCTGAATTCTCCCATAGAGAGAGATGCCGGGTTGCACTCCAGTCAGAATGCACTGCTGGATGGAAAATAGGCTGGCGGGATTGCGTTGACGAGTTATCTGCGGAACTATCTCCGTCACACAGGGATCCCACAGTCATCTTAGGACGTCTAACCCTTGTGCAGAATGCGATAGATATCTCCGTCTCTCTCAATTACTCGTGCTACAAAGCTTCGATGAAGTCGATCAAGGCGCTGATCGAAACGACGAGGACGTGATCACTTCCAACTACCATCCAACAGTCAATTCCGTTGAATGTTTTACGATGTCGCGATACGCAACACAAGTAGTCCAGGATCGCAACAATGATAATTGGTGTAATATTCGGCCGCCTCGTTTGAGGTTTCATTCACGGTTTCGATAATCCACACCACCTGGTCCTATGACGACAATGCCTGCCTGCCTACGGCTTGCAAACACGTGTAAGGTGCATGTCCACAGCTATGCTCCAGGGGGTGCCTCATATCGCTCGCCCACCCATGTCTGCTGCTTGATCTTCTGGGCCATGGCGTTCTCTCTGGGCTTGCATTCGCCGCCCAAGTGGCTCGTATTCAGATCGGTCGCACTGAATCGAGTTTTGAGGCTGATGCGTCGCCTGACTCTCACACTCGCATCCCACCCTTATCTGTACACGGATCCGGGGAAGTCGGATCGGTCTCCGTGTTCCTACTCGGATGGTCAAGATCCAATGGGTAAAGATGATTTCTGCGTCTTCGAAGTAGAAGGAACCCAATTCAAGGTACGCGACTGGCCTGTTTTACGTCATCAGCTCAATTTAAATATTTCTTTCCTAATTCAGGTTCACATATCTCTTCTTCACCTGGAAATTTACCATCCTAGCCCGTCTGTCTACTCCGCCGAACCTCTGGTGGAAGACCATGCCATTACCGACGGTCCTGCAGCTGTCGCTTTGACCGACACAGCAGAAAATTTCCGGTATTTTCTCTGGGACCTCCAAGCATTGTGCGAATGTTTCAACTGGCTATTTGATTCAATCTCACCAAAGCCCGACTCCAGTCCTCACGAACTCTCCCTTCTCCGAACCAATAACCTCGACATCAATATCACCCCAATTCTAGATCGCCTCCTCAACATAACCGAGATGGCGAGAAAACACAACCTTGCACCGCTCGAAGCCCGGGCGGTCGAGTCTCTGCGCCAATTCATCCTCTCCGGATACTTCCACTCCGCATCACCCACCCAGCACTGCCGCATCCTCAACCTCGCCGTCCGCCACGCCGACCTCCTCGCGGACTTCTCGCGCCGCCTTACCAGCCACATCCTGCGGCGCGCCGCTCCCCTCGACCCCGCCCTCGTGCTAGCCATGGAGGAGCACGCGCTGCGGCGGCCCCTCGGCGCGGTGTACTACTGCGAGCTCGTGGCCATGGAGCGCCGCCTCGAGGGCCGCGCCGCCACGCAGCCCGTCTTCCCGCGCGCGCTCGGCGTCGAGCGCCGCATGCGCCTCCTCGCGGCGCACAGCGCGCTCACCGCGCTCTGGGCGCACCTGCGTGCGTGCCCGCCGCCGCTCCCGCCTCCGCGCGGGTGCCGCGCGCATGCGCGCTGTCTGTCCGCGTGGGCGGGAATATGGGGCGAGGCGGCGGCGGCGGCGGCGGACGAGGCGGAGGTGTTGGGGTCCGCGGACGTGCTGGGGCGGCTCCGGGCGATGGCGCCAGTGCTGAGGGGGATGGTCTCGGAGACGCCGTGGATGACGGTTGAGTGTGCGCTTGCGGCCCTGGAGGCTGTTTACACGCTTCGTGACCAGATCGTTGAGGGTTTGGTGGATTTATTCGTGTGACGTGGGTCGAACAACTCCTGGCATCGCGTGTCTTCGCAAGTAAGTGGAGATTCACGCCTGTCTGGTCAGTTAATGAAGGTTGTCTGACTGGGTCAACAGGCGGAGCGCCATGCAGAGTGCTGCTGGACGCAGGTCTAACAGTGTTTATGGAGAGCAATCAAACGATAGGCGGCCTCAGGAGCCAACTGGCAAGTAGGATTATACGGCCGATCCCACTCAGGAACGCCGGGCCTAGGGAGGGATTTATTACTGCAGTGATCCCTATAAGGAGCAAGCTGTGCCGTACCTGCATACACCAGCACAAATGTATACTACGCTCTTCAAAGGCCAGGATCACTTTGGTAGCTTACACGGAGTGTATGAAGGTCTCACGAAATGGGCAAGAAGATCGGAAAGGAGCGGCTTTATAAGGAGCGGTGAATGCAACGGGAATGAACAGCTTTTTCCGTCCGTCGTACAGGGTCAGAACGAGCATAGGTACACTATTGCACATGGATTCCCAGATATTTTCTAGGCCAAGCCCCTTGAAGCATCATTCAATTGACTGGCCCATTGTATTTGTAGCCCTCTGGACGAGCCAAAAAAAGATCAAGTCATTACCTACATGAACGAACTTCCCGTTCAACGTTCAATCCTGGCGCAAACACAGGCTTGTGATTTTACATTCGCCAGTGAATTAATTCACAGTGCAATGGGACATGATACATAGGTTCGCATTTGCAACCAGTTCAGCCGTCAATACAAGTACAAGATGCCAAATTCCAATGTCCGCGAGTGCACCTAATAGTTAGTGTTCGAGTTGTCGATGCCCGCATTATTCTCGGAAAATTCCCCCTCCTGTAGAAAAAAAAAAGGATAAAGTTAGTTCTGGAAATCTCACCGCAGACCAGGTTCGAAGTTCAAACCAACCTTGCGCTCCTGCCCCCGCTGTACCATCCCGGGATTCTTCGTCGCCTTGCCCATGAGCTTCTCCGCGCCGCCTGCAACCAGACAAAACATTTAGCTGCGGCGTGGGGGGATGGCAAAAAGGAAGAAACAGACCTTTGAGTTTGTCGCCCATGCTCGGCTTGCCACCGTAATTATCCGAACCATCGCCGTGGTCGTTCGATTCTGAGTTCGTGTTTCCGGAACCGTCCCCGCCAGCGCTACCGTACTCGTTCGAGTTGGTGTTTGTGTTTCCATTGGAGCCGTATCCGCCACCCGCCGCGCCGCTCCCGATGTCGCCGCCGCCGCCGCCGTCCGTACCATTGTTACCAGTGCCCGCTGAACCGAAGCTCCCTGCGGTTTGGCCGGATGAGTCCTGCTTGTTGAAGCCTATGCCGCGACGCGTGAGCTGGCTGTAAGACAGAGCACTTGCGATTGATCATGACTAACCGGAGGATCTACCGCTGGGGGCGTGCCCGCCGCTGGTGTCGCGCCCGCCGCTGGTGTCGTTGCCAAATCCGCCGCCGCCATTGGACGTGTTATTGGACTGGCTAAGACCGGTGTTGTTGCCGTCGTTCCGGTCGAATTGGGCTTGGGTGAAAAGTGTTCAGAGATGATTTTCTGCGAAAATAAGAAACACTTACTGTCGTTTTTGCCGTGACCGCCGTTCGAGGTGTTGTCGCGACCGAAGTCGTTGTTGTTGTTGTTATCTTGGCCGGAAGAGTCCATGATGTAAATACTGGGTGTGAGTGGAGGTGGTGGGGATGGTTTGGATTAGGGTGGGGGCGGCGGGTACTTATACCAATAGCGGTGGAACCAAATTACTTCATGACGCCGAAAATGACGATGCGACCTTCACGATGACGCGCCCTGCCACTTTGAATTCCAAGTCTAGTTCGCGGCGGTCCATGTCTCGTAATATCAATATATTAAATCTTCCGGATGAGTTTGAGGTACGTGGTGTTCGGAACTCGGACACTATTTCTTCAATGCGCGCGAACGTTTCCGGATGGCCTGTCCGTCACGGTTATAGATGGGGTGAACACGTAGTTGGAGTTGAGTTGGAGCCAAGTGACATCGTCACAGCCACATCAAACTACGTCACTGCTTCGATAAGAATTATCTGATAATCAATATTAATGGGCTTCTTATCTGTGACTGAACAGAACTATATTTCTTGATAACAAATAATAATGTTAATAACAGACGATTCCGTTTCATTTCGCAAACAACATTGAATGATGAAGACATTCGAGTACCGATCACATTCCTGGATTTCCACAACCCTCACGGCCAACCGCCGATCCCAGGGCGTTTGTAGAGAGAGAGCATGCTCCTGCTCCCGCACGCTTCCGATACATTGCCACTGCAAGCCATCGCGCATTGCAGGACTTCATCCTCGGGGAAAGATTGAATCAGCACCGAGTTCCCGCAATCTGAAGCGCCCATATATCTGCCAGACGCAAACCGCGGGAGAGCAGAAAATGCCACTGACAGCATTCGTATGCGTATTCCGTCCCGCTGTAATTGAACCCCGCGTCATCACAGAGCTGGGTGCATTTTTCCATCGTTGTGCCGCCGGACACCGCGTAGGGCGTGGAGAGTGTACGCCCGTACTCGGGATAGTCGTAATCTCTGATTCAGAAAGTTCTTGTCATGGCCGCGTTTCAGACGCGATATCAGGAACGTACGACCAGCACCCCAGAAAATTCCAGCCGAGGACCGTGCGCGGATTGAACGGATCCGGGGAGCCTGCTGCGTTGTGGAAGATCTCTATGCGCGCTGCACCACCGCACAGCTCGGTGGCGTTACCGGAGCACGCCATGTTGCAGTCGCTGAAGTAGATGTCCTCGAACTGTGTCTCGATCGCGTAGTCGCAGTCTGTGGTAGACAATAAATAAATATGTGCTTCAGTCGAAATGGCCTGGACTCACAGCACTCTCGTGAATACTCGACGCCGGCATAGCTGTAGTTCCCCGCGGCACAGAACGCGATACACGACTCGATGCTCATATTTATCGGATCGACGTAGCTGGGACCGGCGAGGATACGCGCACTAGTATCGTCACTGAACGTTAAATGGTGAATCGTGTCAGCTAGTCCCCGGACACAAAAGCATCGAGGCGAGTTACATGAAGCAACCCTTGAGTGTCCAAGCACCGGGAAGAGTGCTCGGGACGGATTGGCGGACATGGAGCTCGCTCCCGGTATTTAGGGGGTTGGCCCACACAGACTGAGGGAAATGAATTAATTGAACGTATTTCTTGTATCTGCAGCTTACAGAGAAGAATTCAATAGAGATAATCGCAACTAAGACGAGTGGAGCCATTGAAAGGACGAGTCCTCACGTCTGCCTGTGCCATACCTAAGATCTTTTATACGTCCAGACCAGATATAAGCCAGACGTAAGTTGGCAGACACTTGATTCTTATAGCTTGGCGCGACGTTTATGTGCCTGCGATGTCCTCGGAAAGAGCCAACAATGATGGGTATCGTTTATTCTTGGTCGTAGGTTATACTTGGATCTCTCGGTGCCGCGTAGGAAGAGGGAGACAAATCAGATAGACGAAATAAATAGCTGTGTCATGTCAATGATATTCAAACCTGCTCAAACATGAAATCGGATCTCATCGTGTATTTTATCCCATCCGTGACCTCCTCGCCGCTATGGACTAGCATCCTCTGCTGGAAAACCAGGACCCGCCCGACCATGGGCTCGACGTCCAGATAATGCTTCTTGTCGGGGGTCCAGAACCGCGTAGCGCCCCCCGAAACCCCGCCATTCAAGTACAGGTGCAAGGTGACAAATGACTTTTGTGGCGTCGGCCCGTCTAGAAGCTCGTTGAGGCCGTCACAGTGCTGCTTGAAGAAGTGGCCTGGCCCGTATCGGAGGAAGCTGAGCCGCGGGTTGACACTGCGTCATTTGAGTATCTCCCCACATCAGTCCATCGTAGATTTCTGTCTGAATCGAACAAGCGAACGTGCTCACCGAACCATCTTCCAGGTAGGCCGCCTGCTCTTCCCGGGCTTCCCCGTGATAGACCCCCACTTGCGGTCGGGACTGATGAGATGGATCTCCGGCACCAGCGGCCGCAGGCGCGTGTAGATCATGTCAGCAGTGTCCGCGTCGAATACCAGGGCACGGTCACTGTTGCGGAATTTGGAGTGCACAGTCTGGCCCTCACCTTCGGCGCTGAGTCCCGCTGGTTTCCATTCCCCTGAGGACGAGGCGAGATCCCGGAGGGCCTCGCATTCAGCGGGTGTCATGAAGTCGTCGATTACGGTGGCATAGAAGTCGCTGTATTGCGTGAGCGCCGTGGAGGCGAAGTCGATAAGTGTCACGCTCGGCATCGTAGCAGGAGGCAGGTTGGAAGGCTGGCGACTGCTGAGAATGAGTCAAACATCGTTGATGGCCTGTGCGCAGGCGCATCCAAAGTGTGGGAATTTTTTTCACGTGATAGCATCCCCATCTGAACCTCAACTTCCAACCATCTGATTAAATCTGAATTACACTGGTTGAGCATTTCAATTTTTTCACCTTCTTTTTCAGTGAAAAATGTTGTTTATTTTTCAGACATTTTTCACTGAAAAAGAAGGTGAAAATTTTAAAACTTTTTCAGCACTTTCTCAATTCAAGGTGAAAATTTTGAAATAAAATAAGAAAGTGATGAAAATGTTTTAAAATTTTCACCTGCTTTTTCAGTGAAAAATGTGTGAAAAATAAACGACATTTTTCACTGAAAAAGAAGGTGAAAATTTTGAAATGTTCAACCAGTGTTACTCCAAGTTTGCTCCATCGCAACTCCATGAATTGTTCTCTTCGGACTTTCCCTCACGCGCTATGCGCTCATTTTATAGCATTTAGGTCACTTAACGCAGGAGTTAAGGAACCGGAAGCTTCATGGGCATGGGCGGCCGCACGGCAAGTGACGCACGTCTCCTCCCTTCTCCACTACTCTCCATCTGCAGCTCCATCCTGCAATGACATCACCCTTTAATTTTTGCGTTAAATAGTTGTCTGCAAGTACCATAAGTTCAACAACCTCACCACCCATCCTATCCACCCACCCTTGCACTCACACAACCACTTCTCTCACAACCACTACTGTACACCATGTCGTTCGAGAACAACAACACTGACTTTACCAACAACAACAACAGCGAGTTTGGCCGCAGTGCGGGCGGCCACGACAGCAAGACTGGCACCGCTGGTTTCGGAAGCGCCCAGAATGGTCAGCGCACTGCGCTCCCTCCCTCAGCGTTGCCTCAGCCTGATGATTTTGTTTCACCTCAGACCAATACTCTTCGAACACCGCCGGCGGGCACGGTCAAGGCGCCTCGGACCCGCATAACAACACCGGCTCCAACATGAACGACTCCATGTACGGATCGTCCCAGGGAACCGACAACTTCGGTTCCGGGGCCGGCGCCTATGATGGTGGCAGTTCCGCTGGCAACCAGCTCGGTTCCGGCGGACGCGACGACTTCAACGGCAACACGATGGGTGGGAGCGGCGGCAAGATCCCTATGGGCGACAAACTTAAAGGTATGTTGAATTCGGGTCCGATTCAGTATGTTCGTCCCTGACTCGAATGTATGTTCAGGTGAGACCGAGAAGCTCTCCGGTAAGGTGATAGGCAATTCTGGCTCGCAAGAGCGCGGCCAGGAGCGCAAGGTATGTATTTCCATTGTTACTCCTTCAATCTTCCGACTAACAGATATGACGTAGATGGGAGAATCCAACAACAACGACTTTTAAATGCAGTGCACGGATCCAAATTAATGGCACGGACTCACCAGCGGACCTTGAGCTTACACTAAAAGCAGAATGTATCACGATCATGATGTAATTGGCTGAACATAATATTTGCTCGCATCGATGTTTATCCTCCGGATTGCGTACTTACTCCTGAGTGGCAGAGTGCGCAGTGGCAGTAATCATCGTGAGGGAATTTCGCCCATTTAGCAGCTCCGCAACTCGGACATGGCCTAGGTCAGATACAGCCTTCGCAACGTTTTCTTCTTCTGATAGACCGAACGTAAGATTGTGGTAAGATTTTCCTCCACAGCAAACTCTCACAGCAGCGGAAATGAACTTTGTCGTAAACCTTACCCATTTATAGCGATGCGAATGGCCGAAATGAAAAAGCTGTAGCCAATGATACCTTAAAATCTCTAAACCTTGAAACCTTTTACTTTATCTACAGCTTTTGTGCCAAATTCGTCTTCGTGAACAGAATAGCTTCCGTCGCGCTGTGGGACCCGTTACGGTATATAGCCCCTGTAGCTCTAGGACTTGATACGTATAAAATACACAAGTCGGGAGACCTCTTTGTTTCCCAAGGAACCGCGCTACGGAACATGTCAGATCTCAACACTTCCGTCGTGCTCGCATTAGTGTCTCTTATTCCAGGCAATACCACACGTTACATTGCTCTGGGGCTCGCCACCTCCATCAGCTGTGCCAATCTCGTCCGAGTCAACCACTGGCAGTCTGATGCGCGATTGGATCGACTCGAAAGCGTGATTGGAACCGCAGGCGGCCTTCTCAAACGCGCCCAATCCGAGTGCGCCAGGGATCATCTGCTCCTGCGACAAGAAGACGTGAATTTGGTCCAGTAAGCCCACGCTGGTTGCTAGGAATAGGGTTTTTGAAAGCAAGATTTGATTTTAGGATCAAGTTGTCGGTGTCCATGATTCGGTCTCGTCAATTGCAGACCAAAAACCTCGCCTGGAAAGAGCGGATGAAAGCGGTCCGCAATCTGTGGAGTGATATCAGCGAGTGTGAGCTCAGAGTGAAGGAATTTCAGACCTCAGTGTTGGTGGGCGTCGAACCTCTCCAAATATAGGACTTACGCGAGTTGAAGTGCTCGATATCCTTGATTGTAGCTCTCCATCGAGATTCAACGTCAAAGGAAGTATGCAGAGGAACTCCAGGAGGCCCAGATGATCATCAACGATATTATTTCCTCGCGAAGTGCGTCCCTCAGTGACCACATCGTCTAAAACAGAGCTTGCTTACATTGAACGCCAAGCATGCAACTTCGGATATTTCCCCATGGCCAATGGCCCGTGCTCCAATGCTCCACGTTTCGACTAGAAACAATATCGGTAAGACTCCGAGGTAGTCATGCATAATATTCGACTCACCCAGTCTATCCAAGTCATGAAATAAGTGTGTAAGAAGGCCGACCTTCCTAAGTTTTCCAAGTTTTTCGCTATCTTGCTGTCCCCAGATAAATTTAAACGATGTCTTCTGGAATTATTTGACGGTTCAGTAGTACTGAGCCTCGTTTGGCAGGCTGCCAGCTGGGCCTCTGTAGCCCGATTATCTCGTTTCCAAGAAGCAGCAACATACAAGGAGCAGAGTCATATGCACGAGGACAGACGATTTACATGAAGAGGTAATGCCAGCCTAGATCAGGCACTGTATACTGGAAGCGATGAAACCAATGTGCAAAAATTGCGCCATGGCAGCTGCATAAATGTGCTCAGGCTGAGAGACGACGACACGGCCGTCAGATTTCAGGAGCAAGTTGTGGCCATCCCGTCTTGAGGCCTTGAGAATTTGACTGTTGAGTCTCGTCACGGTGACGAGGGAAAGGGAGGACAATGCTGGCCCTTGCTGGGCCAAGTCGTCATGCTACATGGTGGGAAAAGACGTTCCAACTAGGACAGTGATTAGATCCTTGATCATGAGGCTAGTCACGGTGTGACTTATGGTGAGTCACACCAAAACGCGTTTTCGGGATACTTTTCCTGCATTTTCTTTGGAAGTGTGTACAGTGGACTCGGAAGGCCATTTCGCTTTTCGAACGTAGTCATGGAGGCACATCCATCTGTAGGCTTTCTGTGATTGCCAGGATTTGTGTTTGACAGCCTCCCAGTATCAGGCTTTGGCGCACGTTATTCCTAAATATCCTCGCGCCGCAGGGTGCCTATTCCAGGCATACAATGACATCCTTCTCGGTAAGAGAGACTCTTCCCGCTTCAATACTCTTCTCCGATATCCCCTGACGCCATTTCTCCCAGTCCAGCAATGGTCAGACGTCGAAGTGGTTGACCTGGAAGGCGTCTCCAGAGGGGCAATCAAAGGCAAAAAACCGAAAACTGTGGGATATCCATTAGCTTGTCTACAATACTGTTGAACTGTTACGCCAGGAAACGACACTTCACGTCATTCCTTGCTCATTGGCGGAGACTTTGTCCTTTTCGTGGTTCGTAGGCCCGCTTACCCGATAGCAGATAGGGCGTCATCTTCATTTCCAGGCTCCAAACTGCATTCACGCTACTCTCTGATCCGCCAGAGATATACCTCGCGATCACCTCCGACGACGCTTCGATCGTCTATTATAAAATCAGCCGAGGAATCGTCAAACCACAGGTGTAACCCCGACCGAGGACTGACAACACGTCCGAAAGCTGGAGAGCTCACTAGCGTGCTGTTGGGTGATAACTTTGCAGCCATCCAGCCGCGAGAACCACTCGTGACTTGTAGATTCCTTGTATCATCAATGTATGCGCCTCGAAGAAGACGACTATGCACGTGTATCATCCGGACTCAGTAATTGTATGTCAACATGTCTACCGTTGAATGTCCTCATTGCTTGGTATTATTTTCCCCAGCACCAACGTGAGGGTAGCCAGCGTGCGGAAGAATCGGGACGGTGAAATTCCCCCAAGATCTATTCATCAGTCTCTCAGAGCTACCGACACGAGGGCACAACTCCGGGAGTTATCCTTACGTTGCATGCCTCAATACTTACTACTCTACATAAGTACGTATTATTCATGACATTGAGAGGCATGCAAAGGAAATGTCTCACGGAAATCGAATTATCTTTATCGAGTTCGCCATCGCTCTTGGCATCGAAATCGTTGAATGTGGCTTTATCATAGATCCATCATCCACTGATCACCCGGTTGCTCAGAGGTCTTGGCTCCCACATGCTACTACCTTCTCTGACACTGAGTTCAGCATTTCTTGATGAGACCCCCGTGAACAACGTGCGTTGGCCTATCTTGCTAACAATAATTTTAGCCCGCGTCGTATGGCAACGACGAGATAACGCTGCTGGGCACGATTAAATAGAGCGTTGCAGCGGTTGCATCGGCAGTCGAAGATGTTTGCCTTCTCCGCACTCGTTGCCTTCAGCGTCTTGTCGAGCGTCTTCTCCGCCCCCGTTCCCCGGGCGCTTCCAACCCCGGTTTCGGTGGCTACGGCGAAGACCTACCTCTCTGAGCTCGTTGTGGCGGTGGACAGCAACTCGCCTGCATACAACAGGGATCTCTTCAAGACCTGGGACATTAGTCCGTAATTCTTTTTACACAGTTTTATCTCAATTACTGAATGGTTGGATCGCAGTATCCGGCACTTGCGATACCCGCGAGAGTAAGCCTTGATCTGCCAACCTAGGGCCACGCTAAATCGCCAACAGCTGTGCTTAAACGGGATGGAACGAACGTCGTGACAAGCTCGGCGTGTGCGGCAACCTCCGGAAATTGGGTCAGCCCGTACGACGGAGTGGCTACCACCCTCGCCAGTGATCTTGACATCGTAAATTCCCCCAACTAGAATTTATTTCATATACTGATTCCTTTCAACGTTCCAGGACCATCTGGTTCCGTTGAAAGAGGTTTACACTGATGCTACGAGCCTCAAACCAACGGCTAATTTGTTTTCATTAGGCCTGGTTATCTGGTGCTCGGGACTGGACTGACGCTCAGCGAGAGGCGTTTGCCAATGACTTGACACGTCCTCAGCTTGTTGCCGGTTTGTCGGCTCTAGTAATATCTGTTTATGTCTCTAACATCAATCCATAGTCACGGACAACCTGAATGAATCCAAGGGTACGTACATCCACCTTTCACGAATCTGTGCTGTAGGGTAACCTATCCAATCAGGGGATAGAGGTGATCTGGCCTTTTCTACTAGAATTCTACGCCCCAAGCACTGACATCCATCAAAAGATCCCGCGCAGTTCATACCTCCTTTGGCCAGCTACGTCTGCACCTACATCCGCGCTTGGATTACGGTTGTAAGCACAGATTTTATGTGACCACTGCGTTTTCTTATATGTGCTTTGGCGTTTCTAGAAACATTATTACTCTCTTACGATTGATACCGTCGAGAAGACGGCGTTAACGAAATACCTGGCGACTTGTTGATCTTTGCGTGGAACAAGACGGGAGGTTTCATGTAATGGTACCAAAATGGTACAAACGGCGTGAAATTGACCTATCATGTAATGGTAGAGATTGTGTACACTGTACTTATTTCGAACTGTTCAGGGGTTGTCACGCGTCACGTAGGGTGTTCACTTGGGGTAGAGGGCCGTGGCTGCGCCCGGCAGGATCTCGTACTTATCTTTTTTCCCATCATGCCGATTACACTGCTTAGAAAGCTGGTCATCCCAAATCCACCCGGACATACACGGCAAACCCGGAAGTCATCGGAATCCAACGACAAACCGTTGGAATCCAATGTAAATTGATTGCCGAAAATATTGTTTTTTTTTAAATCAAGCCCACTTCTTGCATTCAAAAAATATGAAATAGAGTGTATTTGCACCACCCATTTTCTTTTCGCCATCACTCGTCGTTTTTAACCGACCCAAATGATTGATGTGATTTCAATGAGGCCCAGGCAGACCAGGCCGTGTATTTACTTCGGCAGGTCCAGGGCAATATCAAAAATTTGCTGCGGACTTGGAAGGAGCTATATACTAGACTTATTAATGTTCGTACCCTCTGAATGAGCCTACGGGCAGGCATGGGACGCGACGATCTTAGCCGAGTCACACCAGCCATATTCGGTTACACCAAGGAAAAGAGACAGAAGTAAATAAAAACAGCACAGCCCTAGGCCACACAGCCACTAAAGGGGTAAGGAAAAAGTGAGCGAAGTATAGGGACAGCCACTAAAGAAGTCAGACACAGCCACTAAGGAGACTATCTCAAAAAATCGGAGACAAGTAAAATAGGGAGACTTTTAGCCCCTCGGAGGAATGAAAGGAACGAGTATTACGTAAACATAAGTACTCGTAAATCACGTCAATAATTCCCTTAAAAGGCACCCCGGGCTGGATTTTGTGAAGATTTTGAATGGGTTTCTAGGCCTATTTGGGCCCAAATGTGCCTGGGTCATTGTCACCAGTACCAAAAGTGGTCGCTGCGTCACTCGTCACCTGAACAGTTGGTAGAAACTACACAGTAGTTTGGTTGGATAGAAAGCATGCCACGACCTAATATTAAATCTTGGCTCCAGATGTGTGGCGGAGTCTGAAAGCGGAGTCAAAAAAAATGATGCAAAAGACACGCGGGAACCCACACCCAAACATCTGGTGCAACTCGCTTGGAAACCATGCGATCAGTGGCATTTGTCACATTTATCATGACCTGTACTTACAGCTGTTTCCGAAAATGTTGGCACTGCTCGGAAAATTTTGCTCACTTTTCATTTTGATGGACCGCCAAGGATTACCGTTTTTGGATTACCGGGTCCAGGCTCTGCTGTACACATTTTCTGCAGACAATTTATGTAGCTGGTGAGACAGCGTACCATTTTGACCAAGTGTTCAGCCACTAAGGCTTCCGCCTGTGACTGTTGAGACGGTTCGACGGCACCCGTCGAACAGGTGCCGTGCCCGTTCTGTCGACCATTTTGAACCTTCATCGACGGCACAGTCACGGCACGGGTGTGAGCCATTTTTTGCCATCGAAAAACAGCCATCATGGCCGTTCGATGGGTACCCCCAAACCTGGCCTCTTTCAGCTATTTCAGTCTCTAGACTGGTAAATATAGGTATGTGCAAGGGTATGTGAAGCAACTCACACCCATATTCAATCTTGCCTGAACCTTTGTGATCCACTGTGGTGCCTTATGCTGAAAGAATCTCAACCTGGGCAATGCCAAAACTTCTGGAACTGACCCAAACTCACGTCTTTCAAGAGTTTGTGAAAACTTTCTGGTGTCAAATTCTGCATTTCAAGGATAGCTGAGTAGCTCCAGGTTATCCAAAGCCTCAATTTTGTTGTCCTCGAGTTGTTCAACTTGGTTTGGCACGCAAGGTGCCGTCTCACGTGTTCAACGTGCAATGAGGCAATGATGCGCACTTACCACAAGGTTGTACAGGAATCTGCAGCACCATTACCTTGACTTCCGAGCCAAGATTCCACATTACGTCGCCTGTTAATATCCATGGTACCGTCAACAGCTGTGCCGTTGACCATGCCGTCTTGTCAAGAATTTTTTCGACCTCTCGACAGGCCGGCTAGAGACGGCCCATGCCCATCAAATACCGTTGATTCGACGGCCGTTGCCATCACGGCAACGGGTGGAAGCCCTATCAGCCACTGTGACCTGTGACCATAAGTGTTCATTTCGTGGAAAATTCCAATATTGGGAGATTTTTCGGCATTTTCCGACCCCATTTTACACTAGGGAGCGCTGACTACGTCGACAGAGACCTTGCTTGCTAAAAGTATTTTGCTTTATGTACATACAATCATTTGTAAAGGAAAGAACAAGAAAATCGCGGCGCGCCTCCCGAGTCAGCGCTCAGCGTGCATCTGCAATTTCAAGTTCAAATTAAGTCCCGTCATCGTTGCCGAAGGGACGCACCTCAATTTTCACGCATTTTCTTCATGGGACTTGCGCCAGGATCCCTGTCCTCGATTCTCCTCTTCCGCGGGCTGCTCGGTTTCCCGCTCCCACCGCCTGGCGCCCCGGGAACTAGGACCCGGAAAGAAACAATGTCCGCCGCATATGAATCCCGTTTGGAGGCTCCGATGGCCCAATGCGTGAGCGTAATCGTCGCCCGCACAACAGCACCGGAGAGGGAAGCGTAGCGATCGGGGGGAATGAGGTCGCCTCCCACGTCGTAGGCGGGGATGCGGTGCACCCTGTGGCTCGTATCCATCTCGTCACGCGCTGCCTTCGCTGCCTCGCTCTTGGCTGGCCACTCGCACATCTTGAAGTCGTCTTCATCTATGTTCCCCGGTTACTCACACCTTCAAACTTGAATAACTCTCTTGCACTCACCCTCGTTACCGGCTCGTTTTTCCTTTAAAGGATGTTAAGTGGCGATCAAGTCTATCGGAGTAAAACACACCTCAAAGACGACGTGCCGCAGCTTGATACCCGCTTTCGACAGGTCCAGCACTCCCACCTTGCTGTTATAGCCTTGCGTCTCTATTTTCTTCATCAAAGACAACAAATTTTTCTGGGCAGCGTTGAAGTCCGCCGCCAAGGCGGGCTCCTCTGGAGCAATAAGGCGGCAGGAGAGCTTGAGATCGGTGAATTTGGGGGTGTACGTTGTAGGGCCTTTCCAATACCCACACGGAGTCAGCCAAAAGTCCGAGGGCGAAATTTTGGCGATCAATGACAAGGCCACTCCCTCCACCGTGGGCTCATCGATTACAGCGTCGGCGTGGTCGGCATCCGCGTTGGTCGCCAAGGCGAGGGCGTCCTCATACTCTGCGGCGGCGTCCACGGTCACCAGCCGGTTTTCGTTGCCGATTCTTTTCCAAAGCACATCCTCCACGCCCTCTGCGCGTCCTAGGTACCATCCGGTTTCGCGGAGGTCTGAGCGGACAGCCAAAACGTCCGACATGAATGGGAGTGAAGAATGAAGAGGCCGTGCGGATGAAAAAAAAAGTGAAAAAACGCGATGCACCAGCTGGCGTGATCCGCACATTGCTTGTAGGTAACAAATGCATTTGAAGTATGAACCGTCTGTACCTCAGAATAAACAAATTCTCCTCCTTTCCAGCGTATGCGCCGTGATGTTGACGACGCCCGAGACCCCCTCATTATCAGCACTCACATTGAAGGAGCTTTTTCTCATTGCACGCGAACACAACTTCTCGATTCCAGCTGAAGCACGGACACGCAAAGACGCGCTCCTTGAGCACATACGCGCAAATGTGTCCCCCACAGTGCTCCCCTTTTTCTACTCAGCAGCACAGGAGAAGCAAGACCACCAGGCAGGCAGGAAGCGCAAGCGCGACGACATTAGAACCAGCAATCGCGCGGCCCGCAGATTGCATGAGCGCGAAACGGAGGAAATTCACGACACGGATAGATTTTTGCAGGTCCCGACTGCCGAGGAGACCAAGAAGATTTATGGCCGCTACTACCAGGCAACATCTAACACAGCTGTCGCAACCATGATATGCGGTGTCTGTGCCCGAGAGATCGACCTAGCAGACAACGATGCGGACCCTACCCCACGGAGATTAGCTTCCATTCCAAATTCACAGCGCTTGGTCCCAGACGCACCACATCCCGCGCACGACCTCTTCCAGGGAAAGCTGTTGGAACCAGCAGGGGTTGTGCGGGAAGGCGAAGAGATCAAGGTCCGAGTTTGTAGCCAGTGCTCGGACAGCTTGGCCGGGAGTGGTGAACATCCTCCGAAATTTGCGCTGGCAAACAATCTATGGGTTGGCCGTACACCGTGGCAGCTACAAATCCTCACCTTTCCCGAGCAGCTCCTGATAGCGCTCCTGTATCCCCGCGTCTTCGTCTTCAAGCTGCATCCGACATGTGGCGGCCGAATGGATCCCAGTACCCTGCAGCGCGGGATGAGGGGGACCGTCAGCACGTACGACCTGGATTCAGATGGGATCACATCTATGCTCGCCGGCGACCTGATGCCACGACCACCAGCAGTCTTGGCCTCTGTACTCTCCATCACCTACACCGCGCTCGGAGAACTGCCAAAGAATTTCCTGCGCAGTACATTCCGCGTGCGCCGAAAGCTCGTTTTTGACGCTCTTAGCTGGCTCAAGCAGAACAATCTCAAGTATTATGGTGACATCAAGATTGACGCGGCTCGGACAGCTGCGTTGCCAGAGGACGATGTGCCATGGGAGATCATGAGCCTTGTCAGACACTCGACGGACACAGGGATTATCGACCAGGAGAGCGACGGCTACGTCCCTACGCACGACTCAGAGGATGCCATACATTCTGCGCAATCAGGTGAGAATCTTCGACCTAACGGTCAGAATTTGGGCTCACCGTGGAACAGCCCCTCCCATGGATGGTACATCACAAACTGCAGATCCCAGCTTATCTGACTCGGACGGTACACCCGCTTTTCTGCACAAGACGAACAACCATTAATGTAAACTTTAGATCCCGATGTCATTCCATTGTACGTCACCGGCACAATCGACACAGACCTCTCGACCCTCAGTAGTAATGAAATGATGACCTGGGGTTTGGGGAACTTGTGGAGGAGCGGGAAAGAAGGCGCATACGCCGTGCGACATGGTCGGCATCCAGTCAACGACTTCGGAAAGCCACGTGCCGATGACCCCGAGCCTGCGGATCCTGATCGGCCAAATTTCTTCGAAAAGGCTTTCCCGTGCCTTTTCCAATACGGGAAAGGCGGTCTTGAAGCTGATCGGCCAGTGGAGCTCAAGTTTGGAGAACACATAAAATGGGCGCTGCAGTATCATGACCGTCGATTCAGGCGTCACGAAACATTTCCATTTGTGGCATTCGGCATCTCCCAGCGCCGTCAAGCGCTTATGTCCGCCAGAGTTCAGATGCGACGCAAGAATTTCGATAAAGACGCGCGTCTCATGGCGACTATCACGCCAGAAAAGCTCCAACAAGCCTGCAGAGAAGAAGAGCAGAAACTGCCAATCTCCGACCCTGCCGTACGATTATTGCGGCAACACGTACACTCAACTGTCGCCCGTGTCAAGGGTTCAAATCAGTCTCGCTCAATACTGCGTAGCCAACTGTGGTCGACCGCCGTCTACATGCGCCCTTGGAATTTATGGATTACCATCAACCCAGTAGACATCCACGACCCAATAGCACAAATATTTGCTGGCGAAAATATTGATCTCGACAACTTCATCGCGCAAATGGGACCCGATAGCGAAAAACGCGCTCAGAACATCGCCGCTGATCCCTATGCAGCGGCGAAATTCTTTCACTTCATGATTCGGACAATTCTGGAAATACTGTTCGGCATCGAAGTCACGCCGTTCCAGGTCCAGAGCTCCATGGGTATCCTTGGGGAAGTAGCCGTGTATTTTGGAATGGTTGAGGCACAAAACCGTGCATCGCTGCATATGCATATGCTCGCTAGTCTCAAGCATGCTCCAAATGCAGACCAGATGATCGCATTGTTAAAGCAAGATACATTTCGGGCGCGTATCGCGGCTTATATTCAGGCCAATTTACGTGCACATTTACCCGGCCTGGAGACGGCTGAGTCAGTCAAGAGCATTCCGGTGGAAAGGGACATTGCCTACAACAGACCACCTAACCCGACTGCCCCGGACTACGATGAACGGGTAAAAAACTTCGAGTTACGGTTGGCCAGAACGGAACAAGTGCACACCTGCAAACCCAGGCGGTGCCTTATCGTCACCAAATCCGGCCGTTTCCGGTGCAAACGACGCGCGCCATTTGCGTGCTTCAAGGAGGATTTTATCGATGAAAGCGGCAATTGGGGTCCAAAAAGAGTGTACGAGTTCATGAATGGCTGGATTCCGGGAATTCTGCTCAATGTCCGGTGCAATAACGATGCGAAGCTACTCACAAACGGTGCCGATACCATGAATGTCACATTCTACGTTGCCGGATATGCTATCAAGCCGCAGATTCAAAATCACAATATCTCGGCAATTCTTGCGAAGGGTTATGCATATCATCTGCGGAATTTGGATAAAGCAAGGGCACAAGAGTTAGATGAGCTCCGCGACGTCCAGCGGCTCCTACTATTCCGTCTCGTTCATGCAATCAACCGGGAGCAAGAGCTGGGAGCCCCCATGGTGATGTCGTACTTGATGGGATGGGGCGACACGTACCGATCCCACCACTACACCCCATATATTGGTCGTCATTTGTCGGTGCGCTTTTATGTGCATTCCCGTTACTGCGCACATCTCGGTAAGGGTTTGCGTACGAATTGAATTCAACGTGCTTACTTTAAAGAAGATCTGCACAGACTGCGGGCCACGAGGTAGCGGCGGCGAACGTTGCGGCCACAGAACAGGGCGGAGAAATTGGCGTGGAGACGGACCAGGCAGCAATAGCTCTGGATGCCGCAGCTGAGGCAGATGAAGCACACCAAGCAGAGGTATGATAGCGCAGTTGTTGCCAGCCAATATCCTGAGCCCCTGTAGGACAGCAACGATATTCTGACGCTCAGTATCAACTCCACGGGCCAGATTTTGCTAAATGTCAAGTAACCGACTATCTTGCGCGTGGCGAAGAACTGGTGGCGTATAACCTGATTGACTTCTTTGTGGATACATACGAGGTTGACATCGGGCAGAAAGAGCGGCTGGCAGGAGATACGGAAGAGGACTCAGTCGGCGATGAGCAGCGGAAGCCGGGGCGTCCAAAGGGCATTCGCGTCAAATATTTGGCAAACATACATCCAGCACACAAGCAAAAACAACGCACGGTGCGGTCCCGTGGTCACAACACCCTCCCCAATTTCATCGGACACTACTTCCCGCGGCGTGACGACCCCAATAATCATGAATTCTATTGCGCCGCAATGTTGGTCCTTTTAAAACCATGGAGAAACCTCCAAGAGGATCTCAAATCACCTTCGGAAAGCTGGTCTGAAGCGTTCGAGACGTTTCTGTCATCCGCAGCCCCGCGCATCCACGATATCCTAGCGGGCATCCAATACTTTCACAACTGTCAATCTGCCGCAATTGCAAGTTGTAACAAACATGACGATGAGGTTGATGGTCCGACCGTTGACAGAGACCCTGCAGAACTTGAAGAACTCGGCGAGGATGCTGAGCCGTACATTCAAGAGAGTATCACGGAGGAAAGCATCGCGGCACTAGTTGCGTCCCAAACACCGTTGCGGGAATTCCAACATGGGCGTCTGGCTGTGGAGCTCGCTCGGATGGCAAAGATCTTCCCAAATGATAGTTCCGAGTGGGCTGTCAGTCCTGAGCATCCACCAGTGTCCTCTGCGACAGGCAACGACCTTTCGAATCTCCTAGAATGGAGAGCGCGGCTGGATCACGACGTACAGCAGCAGAACACACCAGCACCATTCACACGTCCGGAGGAGAGCGAATCAGAGGACGGCGGTGATGTAAGGCCGATAGACAACATCCCCACCGCTGACAACCGTGATCATTCGGAACCTAGCGTGGAGATGCTCAACAAGCCCGGATCGGAAACAGAACAGCTACAAGCCGTTGATCCCGACGAATTGAAAGCAGATCAGCGCCGTGCGTACGATATAATTGTCTGGCATCTGGATCACAATCTTGCGGGCAATAATCCACCGCCGCTACGGATGTTGCTCCACGGAGAAGGTGGTACCGGCAAATCCAAAGTCATCACCACAGTCACGAAAGCTTTCGCAGACCGGGCGGTTCCGTACATGCTGCTCAAGGCGGCGTACACGGGAGTAGCAGCATCTCTGATTGACGGCAAAACCACTCACATAATCGGCGGAATCTCACTCAAAGGCAAGGCAATGAGCGACGAAAGCAAAGCCAGACTGCAAGAATTCTGGAGAAGGATTGAATATTTGATTGTCGACGAAACATCCATGCTGGCAAAGGAGTTTCTTGCGTTGCTCTCGCGGAACATCAGCATTGCAAGGGCGTAAATCCAGACCAGTCATTCGGGGTATCAATCTGATCATCTGTGGGGATTTCCACCAATTCCCGCCCGTAGCAACAGGATTGTCAGAAGCGCTATATTACCCCATCGACCCCATTCACGACAGTCTTGAATCCAAGCTCGGAAGGATGATCTACGAAGAGATCACGACAGTCGTGCTTTTGAAGGAGCAAATGCGTGTTACGGACCTGGTATGGTTGGACTTCCTGCGGCACTTGCGGGTCGGAAACGTGCAGGAGCATCATTTAGCAATGCTCCGTACACTCATTATCCGGCGGAGCGGCAGCACAGACGGCATCAACTTTGAACGAGTTCCTTGGAGCGAGGCATCATTGGTAACGCCACGGCACGCAGTGCGAACACAATGGAACGATGAAGCTGTTCGCAAAAAGTGTCAAGACAGCCAGCGACAACTTTACATTTGTCCAGCGCAAGACACTTACAAAGGTAAAGGGATTTACTAGCCAGCACATCGGCACTAATTCGCAACAGGACGTCCATTGAACTTGTCAGAACGTTATAACCTCGCAGCACATCTTTCCAAAAAGTCGAGACGAAATAAGAAGAACTCGATGCAGGTCAAAGATTTGGCAACTGAGATCGAACTTGCTATCGGGATGAAAGTGATGGTTACGAGCAACCTCGAGACGGACCTAGACCTCACCAACGGTGCCAGAGGAGAGATAGTGGACATCATCCTAGATCCGGACGAACCACCTGTCGGAGACGCGCCAATAGTGCGGCTGCAGAAAATGCCGGCGTACATACTCGTGAAGTTAACACGGACGCGTGCAAGACAGCTCCCAGGACTAGACAAGCTGGTGATTCCGATCGAGCCCACGACAACAACGTATCACATGAAGGTGAAACTTCCGAGCGGTAAAATGGGGACAAAGACGGTCAAGCGGACGCAGTTCCCGCTCACGGGAGCGTACGCATTCACGGATTACCGCTCTCAAGGGCAGACTCTGCCATACGTGTTCGTGGATATCGGGACACCGCCTTCGGGAGGCCTGAGTCTTTTCAATCTGTACGTCGCGTTGTCGAGGAGCTCCGGACGAGAAACAATCCGGCTGCTGCGGGATTTTGACGACACAATGTTTCAGAAGGGACACAAAGCGGAGTTATTGGCTGAGGACGAGCGATTGGAAGCACTGAACAAGAAGACATTGGAATGGTGGGATAGAATGAGTAACCGAACAGCAGAGTAGTAGCGAAAAAACGAGTAGTCTGGCGTGGAGACAAGCGTAACAAAACGGGTGATCGGATCAAAACGGCGAGAGGGGCGAAAGTGGTGCCATTATGAAGGTGGAGAGACCTTGACAAGCAAGGTAATGAAAACCTTGATCCAGAAGTGAGTGTGATCGCTGCGTGAGGCACGAACCAGTGAGCAACCAGATTCGTGCAAAGAAGGTGCAGCACAACACCTCCAAACAGTCTCCTCCTTCCTTCCTCCACTTCAGTCATCGTCCTTTTCATGGACAATGCTATGCGTAGAAAGCGCAAAAAACCCTTCTCCACCTCACTATGGCCCAAATCCAGCCAAGCACGCATCTCCTTCTAAGGTTGCGGGGCCCTGGAAGTCGCAGGCACCAGGCAGCGTCCTGAACACCACTCACCTCGCTCCTCCACCTTCCTCCCTCAGCCCAGCTTTCACCCTTGCCCCTCTGCAGTTGTCTTCAGCCCATCTGCCTCATCCTGTATCGGCTACCACCAGCAGCATAATGGTCAGCACTGCAGGCTCCCACGCTCCCTGCCCTTCGACCACGCTGTCTGGTCCTCTAACGCTGCAGCAGATGACCTACGTTCCCCTGCAACATGCTGCCCCAGCATCCGTGGCCGCCTTCATTTGCATTCTTGGCCCTGCCATTCACCAGCAGCTCTCAGTGACTCAACAAGGACTGCTGGTCTTTAACTTGACTGAGGCTGACTTAGTCTGCCTCTTGAATGCCTATGGTCAACCCTCTACCTCTGCCCACCCAGTGCTTCCTCTCCCTGCACCAACAGGCAAGCCTTCTCTTCTGTTTCCTACCTCGGCACAATCCCTTTTACCTACCAATGCACCACTACAACTCGTACCCCTTGTTGCTGCTCCTCTACTTGCATATCGAAACATGACGTGCACTCCCTGTGCACCTCTTGCATCAGCTTCGCGTATCTATACACCTATTCCCTTGTTGTGTTTACATACACCATTCTCGTGTCTTTGCACACCCATTTTGCATGTCCATGCACCCATTTTGCGTGTCAGTATGCCCATCCCACATGTCTGTGTCCCTGCTTCCCTGTATTTAATACACCATCTTTTGCACGTTGCTAACGTCTCATGCTTCAGCATCCTTGTCTCACATCACACTCTCAGGGGCTACTAGTCATGCCTTCCATCTGCTCATCGCTCCACTGACCGAGTTCATAGAGGTCGACCCTCATAGGCTGTTGCTCCCGTGCACTGCGATTAAAATCATGGATGATGGATGGATCTGCCATGTCCCTTTTGACATAATCATGTACAGGGTGTGCGGGGCTGTAAGCCTAGCCTCCAACACAATTGATCAGGCTGTCACCCTCACCAGCAGTGGCCTGCTGCTCAAAGATGCCAAGGTTGACCTCTCCAAAGAGGACTCCATCCCTATTACAGATTGGATAGAGGCACATCATATGTTGGGCGAGCTCGTCTGTAACCACCTTCACATTTCAGCAACCAAGGTCAGTGGGCCTATTGCCGTCACAATTTAGTACCTGCCATGACTTCCGCTCAAACTTTCACGTCTATGCGACCTATGATAAGTGCCTCCACATGTCGTGGGTAAACTTTTGCGCCTTACCGGCCACACCATCAACCCTGCACATTTCCAACAGAAACTTTTCAATAGCATTCTCACTGCCAGCTGCACTGCCTTGCTAAAGGGCTTCAGTGCAGATCTCGCTTCTTCCTGTTCCAACTCAAGCACCTGGCTGACCAACAGCGACAGGACCCATGACCATGGATGCGGACATGATCGGTCGCCCCCATGCTTCCCCTTCCTTCCCCAGCAGATGTCGGAGCATTCCTTTCAAAATTCTTGTGACTCGGGCATCAATAGAGCTCCCCCTCGTTCCCACTCATCCCCAGGCCGCTTTGCTCCCTCAGGCTGATGCATATATTGTGGCCAGACAGGGCACTGTTCAAGGGTCTGCAAGGGTATACCCGTTTGGCTCGCCAAGGATGCCAGTGGTAGGTTCCAGCATAATGGGGTCTTCTACTGTTTTGCATACAACAACCCCAATGGTTGCACCAAGCAGCACACCGACTGCCCGTTCTCGCATAGCTGCACCCTCTGCAGTCATGCACACTCAGCCCAGGCATGCCAGGTCTAAACATTTCTCTATTGTCACACCCCTCTGCGCCGAGGTGTGGTGTTCCTCTCTTGAGGCTGCGAACCTTCTTGCTGAATTTTCCGATGTTATTGATGGTATAACCAACAGCTTCTCTCACGGCATTTCCTCTCCTCTTACCAGAACTCGCATTTTCCTGAATCATCCTTCTGCTCTCGAACACTCTGAATTTCTTGACAAGCTTATTGATAAAGATATTGCAAACAGGTGATATTCCCACATGTATGATCCCAGGGAGCTCGAAGCTCTGATCAGTCCCTTTTTGACATCGCCTCTAGCGGTGGTGGTCAAGGACATGTCCCTTAAGACGTGTCTTGTGAAAAACCATTCATTCCCACGCAACAACCCCGATTTGGACTTGTTCAACTTGCTTATCTACCGTACAAAATTCCATTGCTCCTGGAGCACATTTGCTGACTGTTTCCTCCTTGTTGCTCACACTCCTCCTGGTACACAGGCAGTTGTCTTCGACATCGACACTGCTTTCCATCAAATTCCTTCTCATCCTGATGATCGCCCTTTCTTTTGCCTCTTGTGGAAGTTGAAAATCATCATTGACCATGTCTTTTGCTTTGGGGACTGCTTGGCCCCTGGAATCTTTGGTCGTGTCACTGACGCTGTCTGTAAATTTTTTCTTGCCCATGGTATTGAGGCCGTTATCAAATGGGTCGATGATTTCATCTTCCTATGGTCAGTCCGACCACACATCATCGAGCATGCACTAACCCCTTCTAATTACACTAAGATCCCTTTCTCCCATGGGCCGTGGTCCTACTCGTATGATGAATCACTCATATTTGAGATCGCCGAGGAGCTCGGTTGGCCATGGTCCATTATAAAACATTTCCCTTTCACCCCTTCATTCTTTTATAAGGTAGGTGTCAGTCACTCTCTATGAGCGATCATGTGCTTTTCAGGACATATTTTTGCGATGATAAAGCTTGACAACAAAACAAAGTATGCCATTTCTTCAACCTGGAATGTGTTCATTGTAACTTTCCTTACATATCTGTGGTTTTACATTGGGGATTTTTTTTTTTTTGGGTGAGCAGTATAGGTGAAAAACAACTTGAGTTTTTTCGATCCAGAATGAGATTTAAATGCATCTGAGAAGGTCATGTTGGGCATGCATCCAAAACTTTTGTTGAGTTATGCATGATGTGACCGTGACACACATGATCTACCTCCTGCCCTTCCAGAGCCTCAAATGTGTCAAAAACACCGTCAGAATGCCTGCATTGAAGCGCAAAAAGTGCACTAGTAACCTAGGTTCATTCTCAAAGGTTTTCCCCACTTTTTAGACCAATAAAACAGGTTTTTAACAAGACTCATGACAGAAAAAGCAAAAAGTAGTGGAAGACAATACTTCCTCTCCTCCAGATTCAACCCGGCCTCGCAATCACGGGTCCCAGCGCAGCAATTCTGATACTGGCAGCTCAATTCTGTCAGAGCTTTCAGAAGACCTAGACATAGTGTTGCCGTGGTTAGGTTCAGAACCGCTTCCGAACCTGAACTGAACCCAAACCGAACCCTAGGTGTGGTTCGAGGTTCGGACATTGGTGATTTTTTGTGAACCTGTTCGAACCTGAAAATTTCCAGGGGTACTTGGAGAGGATTCAGAGGTAATTTTCTCAACTAAAGCTACATGAGGCTGAACTCACACCCGAATTTTAGTTCCTAGTGGCCTTAGTATGCCCTGTTGGGTCACATATGAATTCCCCGACAATTTGACAAGTCTTTGACTTGTACAGTGTTATATCAATTGGAGAAATCACCATTAACAACTGTCAAACAAAGCAGAAATAGGTTCCTCGCTCTGATACAACTCAATATGATCATTTTTATGTACAATGGGACCCATTGTAGGGTTCTAGGAGTCAACCAGTGCTCGTTAAAAAGATACAGGTTCATTCGGGTTCGAACCACTTCCGAACCTGAACCGAACCTCTAAGAACCGAACCCCAGGTTCGGCGTGGGTTCGGTTCAGGGTTTGGAAATTTTCGCAAAAAACCGAACCTAACCGAACCCTGGCAACACTACCTAGACAACATTCCAACCTTTGAAACAGAACATACCCTGCTTAAATGGCTCAAAGCTGGGAAGGAGAAGCTCAAGGACCTTGTGGAAAATCTGAAGCCTAAAGGCAAACCTGGCCAGGGTCCTTACTATAAGAGCAAAATGGGGGCGGAACCAGCAGCATGGATGGTGAGATTAAAGAAAGCTATGGCAGAGAAGGTCAAAAGGGCACATGGAAAGGGATTGATGGGGTGGTTCCAACAGTCGTCGACAGCGAGTAGCCAGCAAGAGACCAGGATTGAAGCTGAAATCAATACCAATGATCAAGCAGATGCGATCATTGCAAGCCCAAACAGTCAAGGATCTGCCCACACGTCTAGCTCAAAGAAACCTAGCCATCACCATGCTGTGACTATGGAAGAGGTTGAGGATGAAGGAGACGACCATGAATCTCTGTCACCATCAGAGATTAGCCTTTATGAGGAAGATGGGTTGGGAGACTTGGAAGAAATCTTTGCTTCATTTCACCTTGACCCATTTGAGATTTCCGACATGTCTTGGCTATCTGAGGTGCTACTGACAGATCCCCCCCCTCCACCGACATTGAATTCTGATCCTCCTGGAGTTGGACCCCATCGCTGCTATATTCCTTTTGGACTGCCATCGTTTTCCCAAGCAGATCAATCATTCTCATACATACCTCTGCCAAGGCCAGCTGGTCCTCCAGTG